>CAIGQZ010001492.1:31867682-31887682 GCA_903798205.1 Danio tinwini | reverse complement strand
AGTGTGCTCAAACAACTGAGTTATATTCCAAACTGTTCTTATACCTCATATGGCGATGCAGACACCTCCAAAACCCCACAGCTGGACAAATTTACAATTGTTTCAATTAAAACTAATATAAATATGCATATAATAAATAATACTGCTAATAATAATAATAATATACAGATGTAGATTGTCATGAATAAACTGAAAAAGCCCCCCGAGGTGAAGAAGGCATGGAGGCAGTGGTGTTTATATTGATGTAGAAAATAATCATGTTTGTAATATTTTAATCCTTTAATTGTTTTCATGTGTAAAGATATTTGTGTGTTGCTGTACATGCTGTGTGTATTAAGCATTCGGACCCACATGGGTGCATAACTAACACGCTCTGCGCTGGATCTTACACCTGCTTTTAGTTGGTCAACAGTGCAGACTTTTTCATACCTGCATGGCTTTGCAGTCAAAAATGTGATTATAAAAGAAGTCAATGGGGCAGAAACAGACACCAACATAACCAAAGGGCAGTCAATCAGGGTGCGTTTCCCAAACAACAACGTAACTCACGGCTGAACTAATATAGTACGATGCATCGTTTGGGAAAAGAACGATGTAGTGACGGGTGTTTCCCAAAACCTGTAGTTTCTCTGTTGCAGATCCATCGCTTAAAACACATAAGTTATAGAGTAAAATACCCATAATGATGCTCTAAATGGGGTGGAGTAACTTCTTTAGAGAACAACCCCATCATTTCTTTGTGCAAATTATATTGTTTTACACAAACACACACACATTTAAAATAAAATCCAATATTAGTTTTGATAAAAACATGCACTCGCTTTCCATATTCATTTAAATATATGTAAATGGCACATAGAGGGCCTAATATCATATATAAATCATATAAATAAATAAATAAATAAATGATGAGGCTATTTATTATGAATATATTTACTTTAATAATAATATTAATAATATTATTGATGATAATGATGGTTATTATTATTATTATTATTAAGGATATTGTTTATTAATAAAAAAAAAAATTGTGAAGTCTACTTTTACAATTTGACACATGCAAGCCACTGCAGAAATGTTCTAACCAGCAGACCCATGTCATATACAGTACAGATACTTCATAAATAAGCCACTATAAAATAAAAGCATTAACATTTGCTGTGTTTTTTTATTTTCACAAGCTTTGGAGACGTAACATAAATTCCGCTTTTAAATAATAGCTCACGCCATTAGGCTGTGTTCAAAATGACATCAGTGTTTACAAAGTGCACTGCAAAGGGAGCGCAATTATAAACATAAAGATCGCTAAAACTAAAGTAAATTACACCTAAGAGAGATGACCTTACTGCTTTTTTATTATTCATAATTTCAACTTTGAATGTTAGAATGTTCTAAAGGAATAGGGCATAGGGGGGATAAGTGGGAATAGAACACAGCCAAGAACTCTGTTTCTTACTACAGCGCCAGAGTTGAGTGTTCAAGTTTGCGATGCAGTTTGCGAATGTTCATTGGAACGATGGATTTGGGAAACGGCAAATCAACAAACTATGTTTGTAACAACGGAACTTGTGACCTTAGTTGGCTAACGATGGTTTTGGAAAACGCACCCCTGAACAATAAACAAGCGTTCATTTTTTTTATGTTCAATCCACTTAAATTTCCAAAAACAACCAAGTTGGAGCAACATAAAGGAATTGTGTGGAGGGCAGCGTTTTTCTAGTGTAAACAAACACAAACCTATAGGCACTGCATGCATCCCGTCTGAGGGACACAAACAACTGTCTGCATCCACAAATAGAGTGAAATCTATGGACTGGCCAGAACCCAGAGGATCTCATCAGATATGTGAAGCATGTTTTCTGTTTGCATTCAGCTCTGGGTCACTAAATCTGTGCTGTTGTTCTGTCTGCTTCTTAAAGGGGCAGTTCTGCATTAAATTCCATAGTAATTTTGGTCCTATTATGGATGTCAATAGTCACAGACTGAAAAAAAAAAAAGATTCATTGAATTTTCTAAATTTAAGATAAGTTGTTGTACACAATGTATAAAGTTATACAAATTAAGTGCAGTAATATTCTATGTAAATTTATTAAATTCAGCTTATATAAATTGATTGTAAGCACTTAAATAAATAAAAATTAGTAGATCAAATGAAGATTTTTTTCTTCAGTATACCTGCAACCATCACGTTTTTCCAGAGATTCTCACCTATTTTACCATTCTATCCTGCCATCATTTTGTTTAAATATTTCCCATATTTTTTTTATCTTTCTATAAAACACAGCAGTAACATCTAGACCAGGGCTGTCAAACTCAATTGCTGGAGCCCTGCATAGTTCCAGCCCTGCTTCAACACACCTATCTATAGGTTTCAAACAAGCCTAAATCATTCAACTAGTTTGATCAGCTGTGTTTAATTAGTGTTGAAACTATGTGATCTAGACAGAGGCGAAATCCCTATACGCATAATTCCTCCAAACCACCAGGCCCTTGCGATGACATGTGATATGATGAGTTGCTCAACACAATTAGGTTTGTTTGTTTTTTGGCTTGAAAACACTTTGAATTGATTATAAAAACTGCCTTTTCTATATTTTATTTTTACATCCATTGAAGTACAGTTTCCATCCACCTATTTTAATGGCCATTTTGAACATGCACATTAAATAAAAGCTTAATGGAAAACAACAACATGCACCTACAGTTTTTAAAACGTGCATAAAAATGATGCACACAAATAAATGGGATAAAAAATTGTACATAAAATGCAAACTATGGATTGCAATTTTGCGCATAAATTTAATTAACATCTTTGGATGGAAACACAGCTAATAGCTCTGTTTCCGTCAGTCATCAGAATATCTATTGTTCTATTACTATTAATATCTATTGTCTATATATTACTCTATATATTGTTTTGTGTTCAACAAAAGAAAGAAATTCCTAAACGTTCACAACCATTTGGGTGAGAGTAACTGCAGAGGAAATGTCCATTTTGAGGTGTGCTGTCTCTTTAAATCGAAGCTCCACAACCTACTGGGATTTGCTGAATCAAACATTTGTGATATGATTCACTGCAGTGTCCATACACTATATTTCAGATGCAGGACAGGATTGTGGTCAAAGAAACACAGAGACAGGCGTCCCCCCTTAGGACATGCGATTGAAACACAGTAAAGGTCACGTCTACACACATTTACCAACTTCATCGATTAAACCACCATCAAACAGACAGACTAAGTCCCATTCTGTTCCTGCACATTTAGTCTGAAATGCTTAAGGAGTTGCATTGATTAAAAGTTAAAGGTGTAATTTTCCTTCAGCTTAGGCCCTTTATTCATCAGAGGTTGCCACAGTGAAATGAACCGCCAACTATTCCAGCATATGTTTTACACAGCGGATGCCCTTCTAGCCGCAACCCAGTACTGTGAAACATCTATACAGACTCATTCACACACACACACACTACGGCCAATTTAGCTCATCAATTCCCCTATAGCACATGTGTTTGGACTGTGGGGGAAACCGGAGCACCAGGAGGAAACCCATGCCAACACGGGGAGAACATGCAAACTCCACACAGAAACACCAACTGACCCAGCCGGGACTCGAACCAGCAAACTACTTGCTGTGAGACCACAATGCTAACCACTGAGCCACCGTGCCACCCTAAAATATATATTTTTATTTGTCAATATAAGTATGTCAATCTTAAGGACATCTATAAGCTAGTGTGCTCCAAAAACAGTGATAAATTTTGCATTTAGAAGATGCAAATGTCGACCTTGCTATGAAAAAATCTATGAAAAAAGTTTTTTGTGTGGGCTTAAACCTTACAGTAGTGTAAAAATACTCCAAAAGGTATCTGTCGACGTTTTCAAACCATTATATTTGATTTACCAAAGTCACATAAGTGTCAATTTCACATCTGTCACATCCATAACAAAGCTTTCTATCATAAATGCAAAAATGTCTAATAAAATTAGGGCTGGGCGATACGGCAAAAATGCAATAATATTTTATATTACTTGATAATTATTTTCTATATTCAACGATATATATTTCAATATAAGTTGTTAATGCTTCCAGATTTAAAAGAATATCCCAACAATGACTGAAGCCACAAAAAAAGAGGGTCCAATAAAAAGCATAACGTATTTTCGGCCGATAAATTTTCAGTGCATCTCTAATATTAACACACTTTAGATGCCCATTGTTGCGCGTTTCTGCTGTGTGATTGGCTCTTTGATTAATATAGAGTAAAAAAAGTCCAGAGCTTATCATTGTTATTGACATAAATTTGATCACGATTCAATATAATATAGTCACAATGACCAGCGATCTAATCCTTACAGATCGCTGGTAAACACACAGATGGCATAGAGCAGGGGTGTCCAAAGTTGGTCTTGGAGGGCCGGTGTCCTGGAGAGTTTATTTCCAACCCAACTCAAACAGACCTGAACCAGCAAATCAAGCTCCTACTAAATATACTAGAAACGTCCTGGCAGGTGTGTTAAAGCAAGTTGGAGCTAAACTCAGTATGACGCCGACCCTCCAGGACTGAGTTTGGACTACCCTGGGATAGAGCTACAAATCTGCCATTATATGGACTACAAGTTCCAGTCGTGCACCACATACACTCACACCGGTTCCTAATCCTGACTGATTGCAAACACAGCCGGAGGATTGTCAAAGACTGATTACTAGGACTTTAAATACAGCGCGCACACACACACACACACACACACATACACATCTGTGCGCTAAGTCTTGTTATACTATTTGTGAACATTACAACAGTTTCCTTGCCGTGCCATCCGTGTTTGAACCTTGCCTTGTTTTGTTTGTTTCACCCTGTCTAATGCCTGCCTTTTGACCATCTACCTGTTGTATGACCACGACTCTGGATTTGCCTGTATACATCAGTTTGCCCCTGTGTTGACCGTTGCATGCCTGACTATTCTCCTAATAAACCCTGCATTTGGATCTGCACTCCGTTGTCAGTGTCCGCTTCACATTACAAATATTGTTTATCAGCCCAGCCCTAAATAAAATCAATGATTTCTGTTCTATAGTGAGCCAACTCATACATTTGATTAGCATTGTTTATTTTGAGTTGTGCAGTTTAATTCACTGATTTTCAACAAAGTATGTTGTATACTGTAAAGGATAGCTGCACAATGTTGGGAAGAAACGAACATTGTGATATTTTATTTTTCTGCAATACATATCGAGTTTAATTTCACCAGATGAGTTGAATGGCTCGGAAATAATTTGTAATTTTAGATTGATTGGGATTCATTTTGAAGTACATCCGGATAGGCACGAGACGATAACTGGTTTTAAGGTTTATCGCAGTTTGGAGAAGTCAAGGTTTTAAAAACCGCAAAAATTTCTGTTATACCGTTCCTACGGTATATGTAACGATTTTTTTATGTCTGTTTCTTATGTGTTGTAAAGAAATCTGTGTTTTTGGAAACCAATGAAGATAGCAGAAGTCATTTTTATTTTAATTATTTAGCCTGACATGTTCACTGTCTAAAATATTATAAAGGCTTCCTAAAATCAACTATATTCCCTGCAGAAAAAAACTGCTTAAACCAGCCTAAGCTGGTTGGCTGGTTTTACCTGGTTGACCAGACTGGTTTTAGAGGGGTTTTGGCTATTTCCAGCCTGGTCTTAGCTGGTCAGGATGGAAAATGACTAGCTAAAACCAGCTTGACCAGCCTGGTTTAAGCTGAACATAGCTGGTTTTGACTGGTCAAGCTGGTTTTAGCTGGTCAACTCCTAGCCTGACCAGCTAAGATCAGACTGGAAATGGCTGGAAACCAGACCAGCTAAAACTAGCTTAGGCTGGTTTAATTTGGATTTTTCAGCAGGGTTGTGTTCAATTGAGAAAAAAGTTATTGGTTTTTACTAAGACATTTGAAAATAACTTATTTTAGAGCAGTAATCACAATACTGCCATACCATGATATTTCATCCAAGGTTATCATACCGTGGAAAACTTACACCAGCTGATGCCTGCATCTGGATAAAATATAATAAACCAATCACAAGCATTGATAAATACAGTAGCAGAAATACAAATAAAATAAACACAGCTTTATGGTTTTCTGGGAGTCTAGAAGTATTCAGGTACATACATTAAATTATCAAATGTAAAATAACCCTTTATAAACTTCAATAATCTTTCTTTAAGTTACAAACATAATAAATTATTGTGCCCAATTGCTTAAAACTGGCATGGAATGCTTACACAGTCTGAGACCTTATAAATATATGCAAATGTGGAAATTTGTGGAGTTACTGCAAAGTATAGCAATAAATCAGTTTTTTTTTCAACTGTGGCTTCTGTAAATTCTGACTCCACATTTCAGATTCTGCGATGTGACTTTTGCCAATGTTCACATTGCTAAATCAATGCTGAAACTATTGGGAAGCCCTACTGTAAACTCGCAGACTTTTTCGGTCACATCCATAACGCATGTTGATTTTCCTCATTGAAAATATTTTAAAAAATGTATAAATTGATGTTTCAATATAATGTTAACATATACTTTCTATGAGCATTTATGTTTTGAGATTTTACTGCAAATCTCACATCCATAATGCTGGAATTGTTCTAACATCTAAAGCTTGCAGTTTGCCACAGCATATATGGGAAAAAGGCAAAATAAAAACAATACCTTGTAATGTAAATCAATAAGATCATAAAAGTATAACAGACTATAAATATGTTTACTCTATATCTCCTAAAGTCAAAACTCAAACCGTAGCTTTAAAACAAAATGCAATGCAGTGATGATTGAGATATAAATAAACTTTCCTTAAAAGTCTGCAATTATCATAACATAGCAAAAGGTTTATAGTTATAGTTTACTTTAGTATTAAATATTTCTTTTTATGGGTACACTACATATTTTATTGTAGAAAAACAGAACATTTTAGGTCTACAACTCCAATAATCTTTAAACCCTGCTGAAAAAAACTGCTTAAACCACCCTAAGCTGGTTGGCTGTTTTTAGAGGGGTTTGGGCCATTTCCAGGCTGGTTTCCAGCCATTTCCAGCCTAGTCTTAGCTGGTCAGGCTAGAAAATGACCAGCTTAAACCAGCTTGGTTTAAGCTGGACATAGCTGGTTTTGGCTGGTCAAGCTGGTTTTAACTGGTCAACTCCCAGCTCACAGGCTGGAAACCAGCCTGGAAATGGCCAAAACCCCTCTAAAACCAGCCAACCAGCTTAAGTTGTTTAAGCTGGATTGTTCAGCAGGGAAATGCCTGGACTGAAGGTGGAAGTCTGATCATATCACAGGCCTCACAATGTACCATGACATAGGCCTAGATAATGTTATATGATCCAATATTATTTACAGAGAATTACACGAGTTGTAAGGAAAATATGGATAATTCTGAAAACAGGCTACAAAACGGTTGCCTGGCCTGTGAAAATCTCAGGGCCTCTTTAGTAAACACAGCGACATATTTACCGAGACACATCTCCACACCACCACCGTACTCTGCATCAAACATTAAGATCAAATAAATATAATCTGGCTCCTTAAAAACAAACAAAACGAGCAAACATTTACCTTTCAAATCCAAAACAGTTTGCCTTCAACACAAAACCGCTTCCACTGCTGCTCGCTGCCGCCATCTTGCGCGGCTAAACAGAACTGACGATGAAAATGGCGGCAAAACAAAACACCTCAGATAGACTGGGTGAATGAATTTTATCCGTAGAACAAAATACTATAGTTTGGATTGCTTTACACGTATTAATCTTAGACAAAAGTTCTCCAGAATCATTCAATCAGGCTTTCAGCAATAAAGAGTTTGAAAATGTGCGCATTTTGTTCAATTTTATTCAGTACACAGTGGCATAAAATAGTTACCATCTCCTTAGATACACAATTAAAAGCGCCATTTATAAGTGCTAAAAAGTTTAGCTCATATGGCTCATGTTTTCTTTCTTTTTTTTTGGTAATTTGTCCAACATTAAAGTTTTCACACATAAAACAATCACAAAGACTCAAATTACAAATAAACCCATTTCATTTTATACAACAACCAGAAAAAATGCAAACACATGGACATTTAACAATATTTTACATCCTCTGAGAGCCTTTAAAAACTGATTATCAACACATGTATTCAGAGTATTGAGGAATATGCATGCTCAGCATGTTTTTCTGCTTTGACAGCATATTTAAAGTTAATAATGGCAAGATATTGTCAAAAATGTTCAAGGCACTTCCTTTTTTACAATAGAAAGATTAAAGGTTACTAAAGGATAGCTTCAAACACATTTCTTTTTCCTCATAGGAAATCGGAGTGTCTTAGTGCACCATTTCATGTATATTCAAGTATTTTAATTTTCAAATAAAAATCTTTATCTAAACCCATACCATAACGCAGATGCTCAGTTTTTCAATGCTAAATGTAATGCTGACTCCATGGAGAACCCAACCGCTGTACAAACACACACAAAAGTTCACAATCCGTCATCTGTACTGCATCCAGTCCAATAATCCACAGCTCGTTATAATAAAATAAGCTTTATTTGTGGAACTTTTAAATCTTGTGAATGATGGTTCAGCTGGTTGGTGCCTGAAGTAATGGGGTTTTTTCACTGGTTGTGATGGATGGATCCACATCTGTGCTGGACGGACCACTCGTTTTACCTTTTACCTGCCATCAAAAAAGAAAAATGTTAGTGGTAAGCCAAAAAAATTCATAACTAAAATGAAAAGTTACCCCAAACAATTGTCTAAATAAATAAAAATATATGAGTTCGATAATGTTGGTATGAACTGAAATTCACGAATTTCCGAGACATGTAAATTTAAAAGGTCCGAATTAGCACACCTAAAGCAGAATATTAAGTGTAATCGAAACCTTTCAATACATGAACAATATAAATATAAACAATGTAAGTGTATATATTTAATAAACTATTGCTTTAATGCTCATTTAAACAAAAACTAAATTAAATAAAACTAAAAATCCACTTGAGTAAAATAAACTGCTTTATGCATTTATATTCATTTAAACTATTATGATTTGGTATTCAATAAAGTAGAACTAAAACTAAATTATAAATACAGAAATTGAGAAACCAAATGATGGAACAATCAATTCATAATTTAGATTTTCTATATCTATAATGTGCACAGAAATTACAAATAAAATCAAATTAAATGAAAATTTTGATATAATTAAAACAAAATAATTATTCATAATGGTTAATAATAATGTTGCCATATAGCTCTAAACTAAACCTTTTTCAAGCTTATTTTTATTTTTTATTAAATAAGTCAACTCCTGCAAAAAACAAAAAAAGTTGGTAATATCTAACTAAACGCATTTCGTTTAAGATTTTTTTTTTTTTATTAACAAGTATAATTGGATAGGGGCACAAAAAGTAAAAAAGAGAGAAAAAAGGGCAAAGTATGCATGCAAAATAAAAAAATAAAAACGCATCTTTAAGTTTTAAGTTAATGCAAAAACTTTGCTCATTAACATTTTAAAGTATATTTGAGATGAAGGAAAAAAACAAAAACAAAGTACGCATCCAATATGAATAAATAAATAAATAAAATACAAAAAGAAAAAAACTGAAAAAAAAGTATGCATCTAATATGAAATAAAACTAATAAATAATAAAATACAAAAAAAGAAGAATGGATGTATCCAATATAAATACAAAAAATAACTAAATTAAAATTTTTAAAAACAGAATGACAAAGTACACATCTGATATAAAATCTAAATAAATAAAATACAAAAAAAAAAACTGAAGGACAGATATCCAATATGAAAAAAAAAACAAAAAAAAAACAGAGGGACAAATTACACATCCAAAATGAATAAATAAAATATAAAGTTTGCACTTGATATAAATACATAAAAAAAACAGGACAATGTATCCAATATTAATAAATAAACAGAAGAAAATACAAAAAAGAAAAAAAATAAATATGCATCCAATATGAAAAAATAAAACTAATAAATAATAAAATACAAAAAAACTAAAAGAAAAAAAAAACTGATGAACGGATGCATCCAATATGATTAAAAAAAACAAACAAAAAAAAAAAAACAGAATGACAAAGTACACATCCAATATAAAATCTAAATAATACAAAAACCTAAACAAAAACAAAACTGAAGGACAGATATTCAATATGAATAAAACAAAAACTGAAGGACAAATTACACATCCAATATGAATAAATAAAATGCCAAAAAAATAATAATAATTTGAACCTGATATAAAAATTTATAAATAAAGCTACAAAAAAAAATCCAATATGAACAAACAAATAAAAGAAAAATACAAAAAAAGAAAAGGACAAAATATGCATCCAATATAAATTAATAAATAAACTAATAAATTACAAAAATGTATCCAATATCAATAAATAAAATAAAAAAAGAACACAAGACAAAGTACACGTCCAACGTGTGTAAATGCATAAAGTAAATAAAATACAACAAAAACAGAACAAAGAACGCATATAATATTAATAAATACATTTAAAAAAATTCAACATGCAAAAAAACCCCAAAAAAAACAGAAGTACACATCTAATATAAAAAATTAAATAAATAAACGCCTTTAAGTTTAGCCAAGCTTATTAAAATTAGTGTCCACTTGTATACGGTCTTACAAAATGGCATTTTTATTGAAAGCATTTGTAAAAGAATAAAATATAAAAATGCAATTTCCTTTCAGCAAAATGCTGTGCTTTGAAATCACACTTAAACATTCAGTTCCTGCACTGATCCACCAATGAACCCACAAATATCCTGCGGTGCAGCTGTGTGTGCATGCAAAAACTGAGAAAAGATGCAAACAGATGCCAGAAAACACCGGATGAATGACAATGAGTGAAATGCAGTGTTTCAGGAGGTGTCCGTCTGCAGAAGAAGAGCTAAAGAGGCGCATCTGAGCCGAAAAAAACCCACCTGTGTCGCTCTGGTTCTATTTCTCAGCCTGCGTCTCATTGGCCGGATGCTGTTTTGAATGGTTTACATTGTCCTAAAAGAATAACCAGAGCTCATTGAGCGTCAGGCGGCCGGTCACAGAGAATTTGGGAGCCAGCAGACGTGATTATTGGACACAGAAAAGAGTCTCGAGATGCTCCGATATCACAAACATGCAGGACGTGAGGCAATGATTCAGTGAGTCAGTGATTCAGTTGAACATGCCGGATGATGAATGTGCTGGTGAATCTCATGCTTTCATACTTGATTTATATTTATACAATAAAACAAAGGTATGCAACGAGATTTAAATGGCTGTAGGATCATCCCAATCTGAAAAGTGGATTTTATTAAAGCATCAATAATGTAGATTTAACACTCATAATGCATTCAAAATATGTATGTTAGATGGGGACTGCTTAATATTTGGTCACAGATAAAACCATATTGTATATTTGGTAATTACGGAGGACTGGAAGGGATGTGATGGTGGGCACAAAAATAGGTGGAAGAAGAAAAAAAATTAATTTAAAAAAAGGGTGATAGGAAAATATATATTAAAGTTTTTGCGTTCCCTCGCAAAGATGTTTTGGGTTCTCGCAGAGCAAAACTGTTGTTCCACAAACACTTCCTATTCACTTCATACATGTCAACTCTCCTGTTTTTGCCGGGATTCTCCCGTATTTTACAGAAGCTAATCTGGGATCAGTTTATCATATGGAGTGCGTCCGTCAGTCAGTGCTTACACATGCATTCCCTGATTCAGCAGTTGCATATGAAGGTGAATGCAGACATTATATTAACTTCAGCGTGCTTCCAAGATTAAAAATATATCAGAAATATAGGAAAATGCTGGTAGTGATAGTGGGATAAAAATGGTAAAATACAGAAGAATCCCAGCAAGAACAGTAGTGTTGACGTATATGAAGTGCGCAGGAAGTGTTTGTGGAACAACAGTCTTTTCTCCGACCCATTTTTTCCCCCACCATCACGTCCCTTCAGGGTCTCCGTAGGAAATACATTTCTCAATGGGAAAATATACATTTACATATATTTTTAAAAATGTAGTTAAATCTAAATATAATACTAATAAAATATTAAAATATGAATGGTTTTACCAAAATATTTATAAGGATCTATTAAAGATATATAAATAATAAAATTCATAAATTAACAAATGAACAAAAAAAAGTAATAAAAAAAATATAAAAAAATTATAATAAAATAAGTTATAACGTTACCACGATTTCACCATGACATTTACCACAATCTATTTTATTTATTTATACACACACACACACGTATAATAAAATAAATGAAATAACCACACACAATCCACAAAAAAAAATAATAATAAATTTAAAATGTAAAAAAATAAATAAAAATTGTATACAACATTATTATAAAAATAAATTTATATATATAAAATAAAATTATATATATATATATATAATTATTGTATTTTATTTATTAATTATATTGTTTAAAATTTATAACTCATCGTTGCTGAAAAAGTTAATCCTACATATTGATATGCATAAAATATACTTTCATAAAAAAAAAAAAATAATTTTACAACACTGACGTGGTTTGTTAATACATGTATACATAAACATACATGCTTGAAATTCAGTGGTAATAGTGTCAGAAATTTAGTATAAATGTGTCTTTAGATAAGTATTTCTGACACTAAAGGTAAAGAATTCATATTCAGGTCAGAAATGATGGCTAATTTTAAAAAAGGAGTGTATTACATTATTTGCAATATTTTGTATTATACAAGAACCATGTTGAATGCATTATGAGGGTTAAGATTAATCAGTCTTTTCTTATTTAAATGACCATAAATGACAGAAATGTAGGTTAAATGATTTGAAAACAAATTACAAATATGCAGTCAAAGACAAAATTTATTATACTCAGATGAAATTTAATTAGTCAAAATATTTCCCAAGTGCTGTTTAACAGAGTAAAACATTTTTCATATTATATTTTTATTCTGGAAACTCACTTACTCGCATATTATTCCTTTATATTTATGTTTAATTAATTACACAACTGCAGAACAAGAGACCTCTTGCAGAACTAAAAACCACAGCAATTGAAGAACACCCCATTGCATAACAACCACTCAGGAAACCCTAGCAACAGCAGAATAAGCGAACACACACTTACATATACATACACTTGCACGCTTATTTGCGCACACACAGACATACACTTGCACACGCACACACACACATGCTTCACTACACTTACACAATTACAAACACACACACACACTTACACATATACGTACACTTGCGCACACACATACATACACTTGCGTAGACACACTTGTGCGCACACACCTAGTTACACAATTATACACACGCACACAATTACCCACACACACACACACCCTTACATATGCACATACACGCAGACATACGCACACTTGTACACTATCTCACGCTTACTTGCGCACACACACATACACTTGCGTGCACACACACACACACTTACACAATTACAAACACACACACACACACACACACACTTGAACTTAATTACACATACACACACACACACGCACACACACTTCTGTACACATATACATACACTTGCATGCTTGCGTACACACACTTACACTTGTGCGTGCACACACACACACCTAGTTACACTTACACAATTATACACACTTACCGACACACGCATATTACACACGCACACTTACATACGCACATACACGCAGACATACGCACACTTGTACACTATCGCACACTTACTTGCACACACACAGACATACATTTGCAAGCGCGCACACACACACACTTAATTACACGATTACAAACACACTTGCACTTAATTACACATACACACACATTTCCGTACACTTACGCATATACATACACTTGCACGCTTACTTGCACACTTGTGTACACACACCTAGTTACACTTACGCAATTATACACAGACACACACACACTCCCTTACATACACACACATACACGCAGACATACGCATACTTGTACACTTACACATGTGCACACACTTACACAATTACACACACACACACACACACACACACGACTTGCCTAATTAACCTAGTTGCACCTTTAAATGTCGCTTTAAGCTGAATACTAGTGTCTTGAGGAATATCTAGTCTAATATGTACAGTCATGGCAAAGAGAAATCAGTTATTAAATGAGTTATTAAAACTACTAGGATTACAAATGTGTTGAAAATCTCTTAAACAGCACTTGGGAAATAATAGAAGAGTCATTAATTTCACATGAGGGCGAATGATCATCTTCAACTGCCCACACACACGTTTGATTGCACTTGTCTTTGTTTTTTTGGATAAGCATACATAAACTCTGGTGCTGACCGCTTGTGTGAGAGAATGTGATGACTTTTTCCAGACTTTCTGTAAAACAAACCATGCAAACGTTTGAATTTAGGCCATCGAGTCCCATGCAGAGTGTTAAAATGGGTGATAAAGGAGTATTAAAGGTGTTTATGGGACTTTTTTTTTTTGGAAAATGGCTCATTTCACACTCTCCTACAGTTAAACAGGTGAGTTTCACCATGTTTGAATGCAATCAGCCGATATTCGGGTCTAGCAGGAGCACTTTTAGCTTAGCATACATCATTGAATCGGATTAGACCATTAGCATCTCACTCAAAATTGACTAAAGCGTGTCAATAATTCTCCTGTTTACAGCTCACACGGTCTGTGCGGCTCCAAAACATTTTTCTTTTGGGTGTTTCAGTCAAGCTGTTTAAAAACATGAATTGCTGAAGTAATATATGATTTAATGATCAACCAAATCCTGTTTCTGTTCATTTTAACACAATGAAACAACCTTTCAACATTACGATATATCAGCATTTAATAAGTGAAGGTTCAGAGAAGGAGTGGGGATATTGATAGACTAACTGCAGAGGGAAGCGTTTTACATTTACACATTGAATGCTTTGTGTCTGAGAGGTTTAAATTTGGATTTTGATCTGAAATCTTTTTTGTAATTGTATTTATGCATCTTATATTGTCATATGTATACTGTTGTGTCTGTGTTATGGCCATTTTCACTGTCAAAAGACGTACCGAACCACTTTTTAGTCACCCTTTGCAAAGAGTACCAAGGGTACCAAAAGGCAGAGCTAGACATGCAGCTGAACGCTTTTGGTTAACAGAGATACATCATTCGCTAACGCAACAAGCCCGAATGAAAACAAAGGAACCAACATATTTTCAATACACAGCCGAGAGATTACACTGTAGTAATATATACATATAATAACGAGCCCTGGTCGACCCGAGCTCTAACAAACCATGTCGTTGTCTTGATTAACAGCCATAAAGCCAAAAGAAGCAGATTCTCCCCTGTACCCCGTAGTTTTTTACGAGCCTGTCTAAAGCGCGAGCCATTTTGCTTGCGCACTATATTTGAAATAACAATTTGAGCTGATAATGTGCGCTTGATTATTGATGTGCTTTTGAAACCCGATCATTTCAGAAATAGATGAACGCAAGAGTGACGCGGTAAAAAAACAAAGGGGAAGCCAGCAAAAAGGAGCAAATGATTCTTTCAGCAAACAGGAACACACTGCCATGATTAACTATTATCATCACCTATTATGAACTAGGAATGACAGAGTTACTCTCTAACAGAGGCTACATGTGCTGCTGAAGATTACAGACACAGATGAGAGGTTTGCTCTGACTGTGGGCTATGTTGCGTATTGTTTTTGAACCCAAATAAGGACTAAATGTCTGCTGTGTGTAGTTTATCTGTAATTAGTAACATATCGGAGACTGTAAGGGTCTGTATGTGTTCATATGTTCATCCATTTATTTATTGATTTATTTTATACAATTACAAACTGTCGTACACCATGCCCACCAAAAGAGGACCATTGGTACCCTTTTAGCAGTGGAAACGCAAACCTGATAAAGGTGACCCGTACCAGTCAGTGGAAACAGTACGAAGACAGTACAAAAGAAATCAACCTTAGGTTTTTATAACAGATTGTCTCTTGTGTGTGTGTATATGCATCCGATGGGTCAGTTCTACAGGTCTGAGACCAGCTCTTAATTGTCTACGGGCAACTTGACCCAAGCATCTTGCTGCCATCCCTATCTGGATTCAGATACGACCCTGCATTGACGTACATATTTAGAATTTGTCTATATTCATTTTAACCAATCAGATCACCTGAATCACACCCTTTCTGGTCTTGTGTAGAGAGTATAATTGTTATTGATTTGTGATTGCAAGCAGAGCGGCCTAGGAACTCATTGCTAGTGTTGATGCTGGCTTCTGCTGATGAAACTGCAAACTATCTACAGTATCTATCTACTTTATCTGCTCATTTTTTTGGGTTTAAATTATCCCTACAAATCAACTTTTGTTTTACATGATAGGTCCTCTTACAATATTAAAATGATCAAATTCTTTGTCCATTTTGAGTGAGATGCTAATGGTCTAATCTGATTCAATGATCTATGCTAAGCTAAGATAAAAATGCTCCTGTTAGATTCCTGTTAATTCACAGATGTTATTTACAGCGTATGGGAGTGTGAAATGAGCATATTTCATGATTTTCCTATGAACCTTACCTGCTGAAACACCAAAGCACATTTGTGAAGCCCTCTCTGGAGGAAAGGTTATTAGTAAAACACTGATCATGCTTATAAGAGTCTCGTACCTTATCAGTGAGGAATAATATGACAGCGGTTAGGATGGCAGCAAGGCCGAGAGCGATGAAGATATACTGCATGTACTCCATGACCTGCGGCAGAACCACCAGATTGGTGCGAAACGTGTGCAGGACCGGCCCGTCGATGTAGCCGCTCTGACAAACACAGAACAATAAAATTCAGACACTTCAGTAATGGGTTCTCAATGCATTAATTTATTTAATCGAGCAGCTTCACAGTTGTAAATAAGAAAATAGCGATATTAATAAGGGGTGTAAATCTAATGTCTTGTCATGATAGAAGTAAATAAACTTAATAAAATAAAATAGATCAAATAAATACAAGTAAAAAAAATGAATAAATCTAATTACTTTAATATCAAAATAAAAATGCATACATTTAAATTTATAAAGAATTAATAAGTATTAATAAAGAAAATGTAGGAATGAAATTAAAAAAATTAAATAAAAAAAATAATAAACTAAAAATAAAACATTTAAATATTTAATTGAATTCATCAATTTCTATAGCATTTTCACAATCTAGATTGTGTCAAACATCAGTAATTAACTGATGTTTGGCTAAAACTTTAATTCAGTTATCGGTTACATAATTAGTAACTTTTTATTTTGACAAAGCCGGTGTATTGTGCTGTGTGTTGCATCCTCCCTTATCGATCTCTTTCTCTTCATATGAGCGGAGATCAGGTGCAGCTGTGAGAGGAGCGGCACCAATTAGTTGATACAATTTCTAATCAAAGAGGTCTCTCTCCTGTTTCCCCTTGCTGTTGTGGTGTGCGAGCAGTTTTCTGTGTGGCAGTGAAATCTTTGTCTGAAACCCTTTACATAGTCATCTGGTGAGATTCTCTGTTAAAAACAGTTTGAAGGGTATTTAATATTTGCGGTTTCTGAGTGTTTAATGGAAAATCTCTTTTTCTTTTGTCACTTTTCTCATGTTTAAATGGATAGGCAGGGAGGGTAGAATTGTCGTTTTATTTACAAATCTTTTTTTTTTGTTTAAGTAAGAGACGTTTAATATTAGGCATATTGGAAATATTTATGTTTAATAAATCTGTTAACCCCTTTTTGATAACCTCTGTGTGTGTGTGTGTGTGTGTGTGTGTGTGTGTGTGTGTGTGTGTGTGTGCACTTGGGGAGCAGAAAAGGGGACTCTGGGTGACCTCTTTTAATAGACGGTCATCCTCATCTTTAAGTGTAGCACAGTGCATCCGCTACGTAACATCACATATAAAATAGCTGCTCACAGGAGATAAAAAGTTATTATTTTGTATTTTTCACATTGCATTATTTATAATTATATTAATTTAGGAAATATACAGGTTATCTTTTAAAGTTATGGTTATTGTTTACTTTTGACTTGGACAATTTATTTTGCTTGCAAAACAGCTATTTTCTATTTCTTAAGGAAACCTTTTACATTAACTTTATTTATTTATTTGACATGGACATCACAATTACACTGGACAACCAAATGCATTTTGTTTAAGTGTTTTAGCAAACTTGCTAATTTTTAATTGACAAAATGGAAATATAATAATACATAAACACAACATTATAATTCTTTACATAAAATTACTGAAGGCAAAAGCAAGAGGACATGATCCAACAAACTAATAGTAGACTATTTGTGCAAACACTGCTGTTTTGTTTAACCACTTTAAGAACACTACTAAAGATATTTATAATACTCTCTGACTTTAGGCTAACAGGTAAATCATTCCACAGTTTGGCTCTGAAACTTACAACTGAAGTTATAATCTTGTGAAAAGTCAGATTTCAGCTTTAAAAGTTAAATAATTAAAATGTCTTTAAAATCAGCTCAAATATTGCTTGAAATTAACCATTCAACAAATAACCATAATTAGTTTGCTTCAATTATTTTAATATCACAAATGATGGAAACGTGCTGTCATTAAAAAGTCTCACTGAAATATCAAATGTAATGGACGTTTGCTGTGTTTTGTCCTATTTAATCAGTTTTAACCCTTGCTGTGGTCTTTTTTTAGGCGTTTTATTTATCTTGCAGTGTTTGGTTTCAGCTTACCTCTTCAAACCACAGCATGGGCATCACCACCTCCGCTATATTCCCCGTTTCTCTGAAATAAGCAAAGTGCAGCAAAAAGCAGAGTGAGAAAGACAGAAAACAAACATTTAACAAGAGCAGAAGAGCGCGACCGGAGCTCACAAACAGGTTATTTTTTTGTAAAGCACCATTGTTTAAAACATTCCTCGAGTAGGTTAAGAAATAGGTTTTACTACTGTAGTTTATAGTCTGACACTAACTTTATTAATTATTTTACTCTTTATTTTTGTTTGTACCATAAATGCATCCCATGTTATGACAGCTCTTAAAAGAAATATACAAATAGCATGCGAGTGATTTCTTTTCATTGTTGGACACTTTGTTTAGTGCTGTTTATTTTAGATTAAATGATGAATATTTTACTTCATGATATGTCAGATTTGTTGGACATTATTAGAGCGGTCACAACAAAACTATTTTATTTATAACCATTTTAGTTTAACAACTAAGCAGAGACCAAAAAACAAGCTTGACTGCAATGAAATGACATGACTTTGTATTTCCATCAATAAAGAGAGAGAGAAAAAAAAAAAAGATTGCGGGGGTGACATTTACTGCAAATAAATGAATAAATAAAAACAAGCAAAAAAATATATAAATGAGCAAATAAACTAAATAAAGAAAAACAAGCAAAAATAAAAATGAGCAAAAATAAACAAAAAAAAAATGCAAAAAAAATATAAATGAGCAAATAAACAAAAACAAAAATATAAATAAACAATAAATAAAAACAAAAATATAAATGAGTAAATAAACAATAAATAAAAGCAAAAATATAAAGAGCAAATAAACAAATTAAATATAAAGAGCAAATAAACAAATAAAATATAAATGAGCAAATAAATAAAACTAACTAAAAACAAATACAAAAGTAAATCAGAGTTTCTGAAGGTTTTATAAAGTCAAATTTAAGACACAATACCATTAAAGAATTACATTTTAGACTTGAGATTAATGAGATGAATTGAGATGTATTGTTGGTCATTGGATGCATGTCGGCCCAAACTGAGCAGCTTTACTAAAACAAAGCAAAATTAAGAACTGTTTAAAACGATTTAAGACCTACAACAACACAATGTCCGTGAATTTAAGACAGACACCCTATAAACAAAAACCACCAAATAATAAGAATATAATTTAAAATAAACAAACAAATAAAATTATAAAATAAACAAATAAAATATATACAAATAAAAGACAAATAAAATATATACCAATAAACTA
>CAIGQZ010001492.1:31832926-31860426 GCA_903798205.1 Danio tinwini | reverse complement strand
ATCATCATTTTTATTAGAAATGTTTTATTTAAATATTGTCTTTTTAATTATTGATTATGCATTTCATACCTTAACCTTAATATTTTCAACAAATAACAATTACTAGTTGTAGTTATGCACTTTATATTACATATTTAGCTGAAACGGATGCATTGCCATATTTTACAATAACAAATATACATCCAGCCAATCATAAAAATGTGCTAGAATGACAAAATGGTATGCACACGGTGTGTGTGTGTGTGTGTGTGTGTGTATGTATGTGTCGGTTTTATTTCTATTGTAAAATATTAGCAGGACTCTCCAGGATGGTTGCCAAATAATACCTAAAAATCTACACCTAGTCTACAGAAGAATGTGCATTTAATTAGAAATATCTTGAAAGTCTGCTATTTATAAATAAAGAGCCAAAGTCTTCCTCGTGAGAGTAAAGAAAAGCTTATCTCTCAAGGTTATTGATTATCAGCTGTTATGAAAAATCAATAAAACTTAACCAGTTTATCACTCAGATTAGCTTTAAATGTCAAATTACTCTTATCTAAATTGGCAGCACGAATATGTGATGCTGTCTGTGTTTAAAACGCCTCCACCTGTTCTGCGTTTTTGACTGTTTTTCAGAGTTTCAGCTCTTGTAAAGGAGATTACGCTGCTGATTACTCCCATTAAACCATTACAACATCTGATAAGCTAATTGGGAATGATGGTTATTGTGACCTTTATGATGTTTGCAGGGCTCTCAGAGACTCAACAACCCATCATAAACCAGATTAAGACTGGAAATCTCTGAGCGACTAAAGGTTTTCTGATTACGTGTGGAAAAAAGAATAAAATCAAACCGGTTTGAAGCAAGCAAGATTGAGTTCTGCTTCTGTTGAATGCAAAGATATTCTTAAAAATGCTCTTTAAAAAAAAGCCATTGACTTCCATAGTAGCGTGAAAAAAATACTACGGATGTCAATAGCTGTTTCCATCTAATATGTGAATTAAATTAGCAAAATTGAAATATCTCAGAACCATCTAAAAGAGAACAAATTCATCATTTCATGACAAATATTGATTAGAAAAATAGTTGTTTGTTGAGATTCGCCACCGTGGTGTTTGTCCATCTCTAATAAATAACACAATGAATGTTTATTAAAGAATAAAAAGGTTAATCAGGTTATATGCACCCTAAAGGAAATTTCAATATCTTTTTAAGACTAAAATATTTAAGACCTAATTGCCACTTCAAGCTCTAATCAGTATCAAACCTTTAACTCAATAAACAGTTGTAGTTCAATAAATAAATGGGGCACAACAGTGCAACAGATCTCAGTTAAGCTCAGAAGAAACAAAGCTTGAAAAATAAATCACATGTTTGTGGTCGGCGACAGGTTTCAGCCACTGTTTAAACTCGTCTTTCTCCAACCAAGAGTACACAAACTTACATTTTCCCATTTTGCCATCTGTTTTGCTCTATGGTTGCTACATGTGGAGAGCATCACATCACCTTCCCGTGCTTGTCACCAGTGTAGCTGATGGATTCCAGCCCAAAAACTTTCCAAGACCAGATGAAATCTGAAGGCAACACTGCAAAAAATGCTTTACTTATTTAGATTTTGTCTTGTTTCTAGTCCAAATATCTAAAAATTCTTAAATCAAGATGAATTTTCAAGACAAGCAAAACATTTCGTCTTGTTTTAAGAAATAATATGCCAAATTGAAGTGAGTTTTTTTTCTTAAACAAAATAATCTGCCAATAGGGTAAGCAAAATAATCTTAGGTCAAAAGGAAAAACAAAATTATTTTGCTTTCCCCATTGGCAGATTATTTAGCTTGTTTTAAGGAAAAACTGACTTAATATTGGCATATTATTTCTCAAAACAAGACAATGTTTTGCTTGCCAAGAAAATCTAAAGAAAAGCTTTTTTTGCAGTGCATCATAACCGGTTCTGAAGTTAAAGACGGGGGTGGGTTTCAAATTCAAAACCGCCCAATCTGGCAACACTGTCGCAAATTACGTGACATCACCTGGAAGGAGAAGCTTAGCTGGACGCACGCGGCCCGAACCAATCGAGGAAAATAAATATATTTATGCTTTATTGAAGTCGAACACTTTGGACAATGCTTGAACAAAATTTAAGACCTTGTAAAAACAGGATTAAGACTTCTGAATACCTTTTAAGGGCCTTATTTTCTTGATTAAATCAACTTTTAATACTTTAAGACCCCGCAGACACCCTGTTTATGCACTCAAAAGTGCAGGTAATGCTACAGAGAAATGGTTCTCTTCATTCCAGGCCATTTCTCACAAGCTAAAAGTCCTCATGAAGTTCTCTCTGCTCTTTTCTACACATCAGATGCTCTGATTGAATCAGAAATTGGTGCGTTCATTGATAAAAGTTGGGTGTGTGCAAGCAAGCGGTTTACTTTGAGTCCATTTAGATGTGTTCCCAAATTGTGTAATGAAAAAGGTGCGCGTGTGTGTGTGTGTGTGTGTGTGTGTGTGTGTGTAAGTTTACACTCCCTTATAGAATTAGCATAATTCAGTCATTTATAGAGGAAAATGTCTTGTTTTTATTTTGTTGTATTATACAGTATGCTTCCATCATAAAGATGTGAATTAATAAAGCATAAATGTGACGTGTATATCGCATAAAACATTTGTGAATAAAGCAGTGCTTCCATTCAATGAGAAACTAAAAAAAACAAAATCCTCACTTCCAGCTTAACTTTTACTAATAACTGTCAGAGAACAGTAGTTTAGTGTTGGGATTCGCCACTGTGGTGTTTGTTCTCCTCTAATAAACAAGTTGTGCCTTAGAATACGAAGTCAAAACGCAATGAACACGGTGGCTTTTGGAGGCGTGAGACAGGAGCACAGACAGATGCTTAAGACGGTTCTGGAGGGAATAATAATATTGTAGAAGAATAATAATACTGAAGCACTGTGATGACGGACTGAGGCTTTTTACAATCAGCACAACAACATTTCACATCTGCAACAATGGAAAGCTGGAGACATGGCGAGCTGCAGACCAACATTAATGACAAGAACATTGACACTTTAAGACTAGTGGGAGTTAATGCTGGAAATATGCAGTTTGTAATGCAGTAATAATGCATTAACATTAATTTATTAAAGCATTAGTCTGGTTCTCTTACCGGGTGAATATCAATAAAAAGGCCATGTTCGTCTTCATTTGGGCTCAATCCACTGACCGTGTCCAGCAGCTGCGGGTCAGCATTATAAAAGTGCGGCTGAGAGATGAATGTTGGAGACCCTGAGATGGTGAGAGGAAGGGAAGAGAGAAAATAAGGGAAGAAATCCTTCCAAAGAGCTAGTAATAGATCTAAAAATATTACTGATTTTATTGTATTTCTGATCAAATAAATGAACATGTGTATTTCTAAAAACACAAATACAATTAAAAAAAATAATAATAACAAATAAGTCAAATAACCCATTTTGTGAATAATATATTTAAATTTCTCCTCCCCTAAATCACCTTAATAGAGCTTGTTGGGGGGAAAAAAAAAAGAACAAGAAAGGGAGAGTACACTCTCAGAAATAAAGGTACAGGAGCTGTCACTGATGCAGTGCCTTTTCAAAAGGCACATTTGTACCTGAAGAGTCCATAAAGAGTCCACCTCAAAGGTACTTTTTAGGTACATTTGAGCACTAATATGCACCTTTGAGGTACCACTGTGGACTCTTTAGGTACAAATGTGCCTTTTGAAAAGGCACTGCATCAGTGACAGCTCGTGTTATTATCGGAGTGTAGAGAAGAGAAAAAAAGCAAGTGATAAGTGACAAGGAAACAGTAATGTTAAAGCACAAGAAAAGAATGGAGAAATTGGTAAGACGAGATAAAAATACTAACAAAAAAAAAAAAAAAAAAAAAGAGGATGGAAAAGATTAGAAGGAATGAAACAGAAAATAAATGAAAAAGAATAAGGAAAAAAAGGTTAAGAGGAAATAAAGGTTCATAAAGAAAACGGTGAAAAGAAAACTGAAAATGAAACAACTGGACAAGATGAAGAAATAGAAAAAACTATGCAAAGAAAAAAGATGAACAAAACGAAGGAAAAACAACTGAAAGACAGAAAATTTAAAAAGCAAACCAAAAAGAAAGATTAACAAAGACAAATAGGAAAAAGTAAAAGCTGGAAAAAAGAAAAAAAAAGAAAAGAAAAGATGAACCAAAACAAGAAAAAGCTAAAAAAGAAAATTGAAAAAAAAAATTAGCAAAAGAGAAATACAGAAGATTAACAAAAAAAGAAAATAAATGAAAGATGCAAAATAGAATAGGAAACGATGAAAAAACATCTATGAAAAAACAGGAAGGAAAGAAAAAATTAAATAAAAAATTAAAGAATTAAATTGATGAAATTTTTCTTTTTTTTTATTAAAGACAAAAAAAATGAAAAGAAAAATAGAATCTGGAAGAATAAAAAAGAAAAAAAACAAATTACTAATTTTATTTATTTTTTAATAAAAAATAAAAAGCATCTGACCGTGTCTGCAGGAGCTGACGTTCAGCAGGCCAGACTGCCGGCACGGACAGAATCCTTCATTTGGAGGAAAATCTGCTCCATTCGCAAACAGAGTTTTCGGAGAGACGTATCGGAAAACAGGAATCCCACTGGACACCAGTGGCCGCTGATACACTAGCTCCATCGACCTGACAAAAGCATAACAAACAGACAAACACAAGCTTATGAGCAGTTCTTATTTCACTTCATTTACTTATAAAGCACACGTTTTTATGTTAATTTTAGACCAGGTTCACACTTTTTTACCCTCTCGAAGTCAGATTTAAGCAATTTACAGGTGCATATTCAAACTTCTCTAGCAGTTTACAAGTTGGGTAAATTACATAAATATATACATACTCCATCACATTATATCAGATGATATTTGTTATAGTATAGTATACATTTTCCTTGGAATACTTCTGTTTGCCACACAACAAATCAATAATTTCCACTTTTAAACAATTTACTAGAAATATTATAATCTTAAATCTCATCTTTCATTTAAATCTATTTAAATGTCATGCATGGTTCAGTCATAAAGTGGTAATAGCTATGCACTATAAATAAACAATATATTTAAAAATATATTTTAATCAAATAAAAACAAAAACAAAAACATAGAAAAAAATAAAATGTTATATTAATATATATTAGAAATAATATACTTACAATTATTACAATTATTAATACAATTATTATTACACATTTAGCTTACATGCACACTTTACATTATATCACATATTATAATTTACTTGCATCTTAAATGCATCAAGTTTAATCTTAAATGTATTTTAATATATTTATAAAATATTTATATATTTCATGCATTGTTCACTTATGAAGTGGTAATGTCCATGCAATTAAAATAAATAATATTTAAACAAATAAAACAAACAAAAAATAAAATTAAAACATGATAAATAAAAATAAATAAATTAAATATAATAATAATAATAATAATAATAATAATAATAATAAACCTAAATTAAAAGCTAAAATAAAATCAATAAAAAGTAAAGATTGATTATAATAACATATTTAGCTAATATTTTTACATATTTGCTTATATATATTACATTTCCATGCAGTTAAGCACTTTACTCACACCATGAAAACACGATTAAAGCATTTTCAAAGATTTCCAGCACCCAAACAAACCCTGTTATAGAGGAGCCACAGAGTGAAACTCGCGGGACAATTTTATAGCACTATGAGCTCTTATTTTTCTGTTAATCTGGTGTTCTTGAGTGCTCACCGGCAGGCATCGGGGCTGTAGAAAGGCATGGTGGTCTCTCTGGTCATAAACGGAGGCCACATCTGACCCGCCGTCCCGTTGATCATATTACACTGATCAGACCTCCAGAAATCCACCTGCACACATTAAACACACAGCACGACATCACAGCCATTACCTGTTGAGCAGGAAGTAAACAAAACACACTTCTATACATATAGCACATGAGGAATTTACATTTCAACATGTTTCTGATGCTAACAGGAGGACGCTCTGGAAAAATATATATTTGAAGTATTTGTAAGTGCATTTATAACATTAAATAAATGTGGTATTCTTATTTTATTGATTATTTCATTTTCACTTATTTGATATTCTATTTGTTCATGTAAAGTTTGCAAGACAAAACAAAAACAAGACTAATAAATAATTTATAATAAAGGAAAAGAAAGTGGAAAAATTAAAGAATAAAAATAAAGAACATTTAAGGAAGTCAAGGAAAAAATAAAGAATTTAAGCAAAATAATTAAATAGAGATGAATATAAAAACATTTTTAAAAGGACAAATAAAAAAAAAAAATAAATAAAGTTGGTCTTAAATCACAGAGTTCTATTGTAATCATTAATAGCAGGAAAAAAAACAAGAAACAGAAATTTAAGGAAAAGAAAACTAATAAATTAAGAGAAAGAACATAATGAATATAAATTAATTGGAAAAAATATTAGGATAAAAAAAGGAAAATGGGGGAAAATGCATTTAAATACAACATATATAGTTAAAAAGTAGATTTTATAATAATAAAAGTAACATTTATAAAAAGATCAAGGGAATAAATATAATTTTACAAAAGTTAAAATGAACATGGCTATTTTCAATTGTAATATTTCATAATTGTCATGTCAAAAAAAAAACAAAAAAAAAACACACTATACGTGTTAATAGACGAGTGAACATGGAGTTCAGTTGCTTATTCGCGTAAAATTCACTTCACAACAGACGCAGACTTAACACCTCCTGAAACTATACCTGGATGGAGGATTTCAGCGGTGCTTCAAACTCTGCCAAGCTCAGTTGATGAGCGGTTGTCCGGTGTTAGGAGGATTTCCCCTCGGGACACCAACAACAGGCACTAAATCATAATCACGCCCCTGCTAGAGCAAGCTACTGATTGGTTATCGCAGCGAGAATGTCCACTAAAGTTCAGATTTTCCAACTCAAACACACAAAATGCTCAATTCAATCATGCCGCAGGATGTTTATTTGCGCCTTTGCATTGACTTAACATGTAAATCAGTGACTCTTGACGCTTCATCTGCATCTGGTATGAACACACTATTACAGTTTACCCAAATAAATGCAGACTTGTGCAAAAGAGAGAACAAATATACATAATATGCTAAATTTTTGCACAAATTTCTCTTTTATAAAACATACAAATATTATAATAAATTTAAAAAAGTTTTTTTACTGAGCTCAATTTAAGTTTTTTGGGGCATTGTTTTTGGCAAATTTTGGCAATGCACTGAATTTATGCAAATTAAACTTGCATTTTTAAAAAAAAAAATAAAAATAAAGATGTTTTTTACATTTTTGAGGCCGTTCCATGAGTCCACCATGTGCACCTTGCGGATGTCGTCTCGGCCGGTGAAGATGGTGAACAGCCCAGTGTTGGAGTTATTAAACTACAGAGAGGAAAAAAACACAAACAAATGAAGAAAATCAGCGGAGGAGAAAACAGCACTAAAGGAAACTGTATTTTAATTTAATGCCATGTCAGCAACAAAGGCTATTTTAATGAAATGTTTTTGCCAAGAATATATATATATATATATATATAAATATAAAACACACAATTAAAAAACAGCAAACAAATAAATAAATTAGATACGATTCTTAACACTAATACACAGGGATTAACATTAACTTTTTTGCCACTGTGGCTAGTAGATTTTCAACATTCCTAGCCACTCGCCATTTTCACAAACCACAATTTTCTTGTTGGGAAAATAACCGGTCCTGGCTAAAAGTTCCAGATCAGCAGTTAACTACACATAAACGGGGAGTAATCTCTCATTAAAAGCAATGTTATTGTAAAAATACAATTAAACCATGTTAACAAAAATAACTGTAAGCAAAAGAAAGCAGGTGAAACATACCGTGTTTGATAATGAAAGGATAATCACGCACACGGTTAATATAGGCCTGTTAATAATCTGTTCAAAGAATAATTAAAATGAAAGCAGTGACCGCTGCTGCTTACAAAATAATATTGTGTACTTGAAAGCAGCAGGACTGTGGGTGCACGATCATCACTCCAATCTATTTCAAAGGAAACCGATCGCACCAGTTGCGCTTCCTCTAGGCACGGTGACGGTTGCTTCGCGCAAGTAAACGGGAAAGCATTGCACGCATCACATCATCTGTGCGTGCGAGTGATCATCCTCTCGTACAGTATTTACCTGCTTTCTGCTCGCGCAAACACTCTTTTAAGATCACATTTGCAGGAATATTGGGCCACGCTTATTTTCAAACCCTGCTTTAAGAAAACTACTATTTAAAAATGATTTCCAACCAGCCAAAGTGGCTAGTGGAGGTGTCTGTCTAACCCGACAGAGCTGAAATCTACCCGCATTTGGCGGGTGTTAGTGTAAAGCCCTGTTAATACATGATAAAAATTAACATTTTTCCTGGTGACACTTAGCTGAACGTGTCCTCAAGTGAGTTAATCTTATAATAAACGCCTGCTGCAGTCATTAAAAGCAGGACAGTGCAGTAGGAAGTGTTTTACAGTAAGAAGAATTGTGCAGTATAAACACGGAGTACACTCTCAGAAATAAAATGTACAGATGTCGTCACTGGGGCAGCACCTTTTTAAAAGATACACATTTGTACCCAATGAGTACACAGTGGTACCTCGTAGGTGCATATTAGTGCCCAAATGTACCTAAAAAAAGTTACTTTAAGGTACCATTATGGACCCTTCAGGTACAAATATGAACCTTTTGAAAAAGGTTCTGCACCAGTGTCAGCTCCTGTAATGTAAGGTCTTCACCTTTAAGCAAAAAAACTAAACAAAAAAAAGTTATTCTTGTATGTCTAAAACCATATCTGGTAAAAGTCACTTATTGAATCTAGTCTTAAAATCCACATGAACTAAAAGCTGCGACCATTTTTTTCCCAGATTGTGACAGTTCCTAGAAAAACAGAATGTTGAGAAAGCAGTGGGCGTGGCTAGTTTTCATACTGCGAACTAATTGGATGTAGTAAAGTGGGCGTTTCATTCAGAAAGATGGTAAAAGGAGGTGCTGCGTCCCAATTCGCATACTATCCGCTCTAAATAGTATTTGAAAATAGAATTAGTATGTCCCAAATCATAGCATGTTGAAAAGAGTATGCCAAAGGTTCCCAGATGGTTTACTACAGGGGTGTCCAAACTCATTCCTGGAGGGCCAGTGTCCTGCTGAGATTCTCCAACTTGATCAATGCACCTGCCAGGAAGTTTCTAGTATATTTAGTAAGAGCTTGATTAGATGGCTCAGGTGTGTTGGTCGGAGTTTGAACACACACTCAGTCAGAGTTTGGACACCCCTGGTTTACTATTTCAGGTCAAAATGTTAAGTGTAGAAGTGTCCATACTCTAACCGCTGATATTGCCCACCGTACATTGCGCGCTGGACATGAAATCGATTAGAACTACAAATGTGGGTGAAAAAGTGTAAACAAAACTACAAACATGGATGCACGAGACCAACAGTCAAGTATGTTAGAAAGGCTTCGGTAAAGATGTTTGTATGTAAAATATTTAAATCTGCAACATTGGTGTTATATTTCATCTGCAACAACAATATTGAACTTTTATAAAAACATGTTTGGACATTAACGCCTAAATGCAGAATTATCCAAAGACCTGAGGAGATTTCTCTGCATGAATGACTTGTGAATGGGAGATTAGCCTGCTGCTGCTTCTCCAATAAGGTAGGACATTAAATATGATGGAAATGTGAATAGTCTTCTTTTTACACACTCAAAAGCATATATTTTTCCTTCACAAAAAAGTACATAGTTTTAGGGCGTAGTACAAGTATGCGGATTGGGACGCAGCAAGAGTTATCACAACCTAACAGACTCCTCCTCCTCACCATTTCTGTTTGTCAAAACTGACAGCTGGAGGGGCGTGGTTAAGCGTGTTAGCCACGCCCAATATCTCAGAAAGGCCGAATCTGAGAATTCAACTGAAAACAAACAGGAAATGCATTCGCAGATTTCAATTTTAGATTACAGATGAATCGTTCACCACAAAACTAGCAATGTGAGCTAACAATATCAATATGGTTCATTTTGATTTCACAGGGACTTTAAAATGTATTAGAACGGGTTTAAAATTTCAGGTTGTATTTTACGCAATTTGTTATTTTCCATGTAGCCCACTGCTCATGTACCCCACTGCTCATGTACCCCACTGCTCATGTACCCCACTGCTCATGTAGCCCACTGCTCATGTAGCCCACTGCTCATGTAGCCCACTGCTCATGTAGCCCACTGCTCATAGCACTTATTTCAGAAGGTAACGCACATCAGCAAATAAGCCGAATTTGCCGCTGGAAGGGAGCATGCCAGGCAGGTATTTGTTGAGGAAGTCCACCAGTTTGCTGTCGTAGCCCCACATCAGCTCTCCCACTTGTTTGGTCAGAAACGGACCCTCATTGAAGGTCTTGAAGGTGGTGCTGAGCAGAAGGCGGATGGGAAACGGCATGTTCTCCATCATCACCGACGCTCCCTGCGGAGATACAGCACAAACAGCAGCGCTCAGAAAGACAAAATTAAAATGAGTTTCTTATTAGATTCGGTTTCTATCGTAGCTTTTTTTTTTCCACCTGTAGTTTTCAAAATATACTATATAAAAAAATCCTATTTAAATTAGAAAATTACTAAAACAATAATAATTTAAACATAATTTAATAATTTTAAATAGTTTCATTTAAATTTGAAAACAATGCAATAAGAGAAAACTTTGAATTTTAACTAAAAAGTTTTGAAAAGCAGCTTCTTTGCATATAAAAAAAAAAAGAAAAGAAAATCTCACGCACACGCGCACACACACACTTTACTTGTGGACTTACTTTTGATAGTACTGCCATTACCTTTATCCTGTTTAATATATTACCATTAATCAATTTTTTTCATCAATTTATGTTTTTTATACATTTAAATTTTATTTTTTTCTAATCTATTTTTTATTTTATTATTTTATTGACTGACATTACAAGTGCTTCTCTGCAGTTTAAAACCACAGTAATTCACTCTACAGTTTTCACACTGACACAATCTAATCCTCACTAACTAAACCTGGAAACATCCTGAAACATGCAGATTAATGACACATTTCTGATCTATTTACATAGTGTTACAGCATACTCAAGATCACATTTTATTTGCTGTGATTTAAGCATTTGTTTAAATTATTTATGCTCTTACTAATTATAATCAAATGATTTCTCATCACTACCACAAAAAGTAAAATAAATTATCTAAAATAAAATATGGAAACACAAATAAATAAATACCACAAAATACATCAATAAATTAAGTAAACGGAAATGCAAATAAATAATTTAAAAATAAATAAATAAATAAATAACTAGTTAACAAAAAATATGGAAACAAATACCACAAAAAATAAACAATTAAAAAAAGAAATTAAGGAAAATAAAATACAAATAAAGTAAAAAATAATGGTTATAATTAATAATAATTTAATTAAAATAAAAATGTATATGGAAAAAACAAATACCCCAAAAATACATCAATACATTAGGAAAGAAAAGGAAATAAAAATAAAAAAATTAATTAAATAAATAATATATAAATAACAAAAAAATAACGAGTTAAACAAATAAATGAATACAAATTATAACCAAGTAAATAAACCACATGAATAAATAAACCAATAAAAACAGCTCAAATGTGACAAATAAACCTCAATGCATGCAGGAGCTGAAGATTGTTTTTGTTTAAGTCACGCTGTATTATAGAGACAAGCATATCCAGTTCTTAATCAAAAAAAAGAGCAGAATATAATATATAAAATGTCAGATTCTCACCAGCACCAGCATGTTGGGGATGGTGACCACATCAGACTCATCTCCCACAGACATGCTCTCCTCAAAGAAATACTGACGATACTCCTTATACGACACTGTGTGGTTTTCATGAAACGTGATGTTGTCCTTCCAGCGGTTTTCTCTGAAAAAAAAATGGCCAGAAAATGTTTAGGAAAATAATAAAAATTGTAAAAAAAAAAAAAAAAAAAAAGGCTAAAAGTAGCTGCTAACTCAGGTTTTTTTTAAGAGAAAAATCTTTAAAATAATGTGTCAGTCCTAAACTTAGGACAACATAATTGTACTAACTATTTATTTATAAAATTACAAATACATTTCACATTTAAACAGTTTTACAAATTTACATACTCATTTACATAAATTCAATTCAAAATTCAATTAATAAAAATTTAAGTAAACTCTGCATGACAGATGTGTGGCTCGCTCACAGACACCATCTTTTTAAAATCATATTTTGCAAGAGCAAATTAATAGAAGTTATTGAAGCGGTGTTCAAAATACTCCTGTAAACGGTTTTAATCTTAAAAACAAACTTTAAATGCCAGAATTTTTTTATTTAATGTCAATTAAGATCATTTTTCAATTTAAATTACTTTAATGCTTTTAAATTTCATGCAAAAACCTTGTTTTAATAATGACGGAGTTGCCAATAGTGAGAAATGTATACAAATATATATATGCAAATACATTTTCCAGAAATATGATGTCCAATTTTACACATACCTCAAAATAATAATAGATAATTAAATAAGTTAAATAGGGTGGCGTAGTGGGTAGCACTGTTGCCTCACAGCAAGAAGGTCGCTGGTTCGAGCCTCAGCTGGGTCAGTTGTCATTTCTGTTTGGAGTTCACATGTTCTCCCTGTGTTGGCGTGGATTTCCTCCGGGTGCTCCGGTTTCCCCCACAGTCAAAACGCATGCGGTACAGGGGAATTGATTAACTAAATTGCCCGTAGTGTGTGTGTGTATGTATGTATGTGTATATATATATATATATATATATAAAGTTTGTATGGGTGTTTCCCAGTGTTGGGTTGCAGCTGGAAGGGCATCCACTACAAAAAACAAACGTGGTTAAGTTGGCGGTTCATTCCGCTATGGCGACCCCAGATTAATAAAGGGACTAGAAGTAAAAAAAAAATGAATGAATTAAAATACATTTTATAATTAAATAAATAAATATTAAAAACATTAAGTATAGTGGCTTAATTATTTCCCAAGTAAATACATGCATTATCCCTTAACAATAAAATCTAATAAAACACTTAATTCTTCACCCAGCCTGTACAAAAAAAAAATGTAGTTTGAATGTGGCAATATATTTTTAATAATAATATTTAACCAACTTAAAAAATAACTTGACAATTTCCATGAATAAATATCCAAGACTCCTCCCCCTTCCCCATCAGCCAATCACTCTGCATATAGTTAGAGCATAATGTCATCACCCATAGCAAAAAGCCCAGCCCCGCCCTCACGCTCATCTTCAGACTTCTCTATAATCCCCAGTAAAGCTTCTCTCTGCAGCTTTATGAAACTTTTACTGTTATTTAGAGAAACTCTCTCCAAGTGTTTAATACAAAGTGCAGATCAGAAGCAAAACTATCCTGACATTGCAAAAATTCTGCTTTTGAGGAACAGCTTCAGTCAGCGTGTTAAAAGTCACACGCAAACACTGAAGGATTCCTCGCAGATTGTGGAATGCAAACGCATGATTTGTTTAAAGGTGAACCGCAGCCACGAACACGTCATGAGTCTCGTGTAAAAGGAGGAAACCACGTGACCATGATGGAGGAAACCAATGAACATTTAACAACCACAGTAAACCACTAAAATCACCAGGCCAAAAACAACTGTCCAGCTATAAACACTTTAACATAACACACATGCATAAAAATACAGCAGTAAAGTAAAGGGGTTTTTTGGACTGGTGATACATTAAACATTCTGCCAACAAAATGCAACTAATTAAATATGCGTAAAATTGCATCTGCAATATTAACATTGCTGATCTTTGCGACGTAAAGTTGGAATTATAGTTTACCATGCGAGTTGTAGAGTCGCTGCTAACTTTAACCATAATAGAGCGAGTTTGTCATTTGCATGTGTTTTTAAAGGTCTGTGACTGAGCATTTTAAGATAATTTCATGTACCCAAAGGTGTTATGATGTTTGGAGTAGTAACAAAAGTTGAATGGCATTTACTTATTTATATGGGAGACAAAAAAAAAAAAAAGCTTTTCTAACTTGACACATGGCAGAGAATTTAGTTTATCAAGTCTTCCCTCCCTAAATCATCATCATCCTTTTTTGCTTCACTCAAAAAAAGCAGGCTTGCTTAGTAAGATCACCATCGAATTATATTAACTTTAGTTTTGTCGACTTGCAAAACTCTGCATAAAAGGTTTTGCCAGTCTCACAAACATGAGAATTTTCGGTGCGCATGTTCACAACCGGGACATGAAGTGGGAGCAGCACGTCAGCAGGTGAAGCAGGAGGGATGCGTGAGGTGCGCGGGTGGTTTTCTGCGCGCATGCATCAGTTTGCTTTTTGATTAAACTACATTGCTTTCATCCTCGTTGGCTCGGTTGCACATAGAGAATAACGTCTTTACTTTGAATTGTAGATATTTAGACTAGAAACAAGACAAATTCTAAGGAAATACATGATTATTTTACTTATCGCATTGGTAGATGATTTAGCTTGTTTTAAGAAAGAACTCTTAATTTTAACCTATTTTTTCTGAAGGTGAAAAAAAAAACTATATTTTTGCTTGATCTAACAATTTAGATTGATATTTCTGATATTTGGATGGACTAGAAACAAGACAAAGTAAAAAAATAAAAATAAAAAAGTGCATTGTGATCATGCAATTTCTGTACTTGAATACTGTTAGACTCCCCTGAAAACGGTCAATTAGAGCTACTCAAACCATCTTGTGAAGCTATTCATATCACAATATTTAAATTGCAGGAAAAAAATATATATAAAAAATAAATAAATAAATAAATAAATAAATAAAATCGCAATATCATTTAAAAATGTTCAAGCCCATACTCAAAAGCTCAAAAGGACTTATTGGCAAAATATATTTGATATTAATAAATATTAATTCCTACAATCTGGCAATCTGGAACCCTTAGTACAATTAAAAAGAAAATGGGAGGTGGAACTAGAGACAGAACTATCAGAAGATATGTGGCAATCCATTTTAGACAATATCCACTCATCTTCAATTTGTTTAAAACAGAGTAATACAATTTAAGGTAGTACATAGATTACATTGGTCCAAAGTGAAACTAGCCAAATTTAAGCCTAATATAGAGCCTAATTGTGACCGATGTAATATTGAGCCAGCTACTTTATCTCATATGTTGGCTTGTTCAAAATTAAAGGATTTCTGGCAGCTGATATTTAAATTTCTCTCTGATGCATTAAATTCCTATATAAAACCTGACGCCATTATTTCACTTTTTGGGATCACACCACAGTCCTTATGTTTTAACAAATGCAAGATAAATGTGATTGCCCTTGCTACGCTTTTAGCTAGAAGATTAATATTGCTGAAATGGAAGGAAAAACTCCCTCAAACCTTTAAGCAATGGCTTATAGAACTCACACCACCTGACCTTAGAAAAAAATACGATATACTGTAGGAGGCTGTACCGATATGTTTTTTCTCATCTGGCAACCAGTTTTAGATCACATAATGAAGATGGACCCTTCAGTCATTTTAGAAGAGTAGAACCTTTTCTTTTCAAGATATATATAGATATATATATATTTTTTTTTCTTTCCTTATGTACAGTATGAGAGTAAAATATGTTTTACATAATATTATTATTTATTTGTATTTTATCTTAATATAATTTTTATATTTTTATAGAACCTAAATGTATGTGCAACGGGTTTTGTTTGTTGTGAAAAAAAAAAAAAGTGAAATGTTATTTGTACTTTGTTTCAAATCTACTATGTTGAATAAAAATACTTAAAAAAATAAAAAAATAAAAAAAAAAGTCCATTCAATCCTCCAAATCTCATGTTTGTGGATTATTTGTGTATTTTAAAGGGTCGGTTCACTCAAAAACGTCGATTTAATCCTCAAAATCCCACTTTTGTGGATTGTGTATTTTAAAGGGTCAGTTCACTCAAAATGTAAATTCAATCCCTGAATCCCATGTTCGTGGGTTAATTCTGTGTATTAAAAAGGCACAATCAATCGGCTGATCGTTTATTTCCTGTCTGCAACCCTTTTTCCAAATTCATCTGGTGAGATGCTCTGTTAAACACAGTCCTCTTACTGTGTTCTGTTTTAGCTGTGGCTAAATGTTTATTTATTGCTGAATGATCTAAGGGAATGCCCTTTTTCTTTTGTCACGTTTTCTCTTGTTTAATGGACAGTCAAGGGGGGTAGAATTGTTGTTTGATTTATAGAGTTTAATTTTCGTTATTTTAGGTAAGAAATCCAATATTAGGTAGCGTACCTTGTTTTGTTTGTTGTTTTGGCCTTTTGTTCCCTTGTGCCGATACTGGAAATAATTATGTTTAATAAATCTTTTACCCCTTTTCGACAACTTGGCCTGTGTGTGCCGGTTTTGAAAGTCAAAATTCTGAATGACAAAATATAAATAAATAAATATATATATATATAAAAATAGAACAAACAACTTGTAATTATGAGGAAAAATTAAATCTCAGAATTTCACAAATCAGGTTCAGAAGCAAGCCTATAATCTTGTAATTGCAAGAAACAAAACGTACAATTCTGAGAAAATGACCAAATCTGTTAAATATAAAAATCCAACCTATAAAAAGACACAATTTTAATTAAAAAAAGGAGATAAATCAAGTTGCAATTCTGAGAAAAAAAACATGAAAAAATTAAGTCTGTTTGAAAAACAAAAACTAAAAGAAAAACTTCAAATTCTTTAAACTCTAGTAAATGAGAAGTATGAGAAACTCTGAACTACAAAAAATGAAGTCTAAAATTGCATAAGCTCTCAGTTGCAAAAAGAAAAACCTTGAAATTCTACAAAGAAAAACTATGATGAGAAATGCTAAATTGCAAAGTAAACTATACATGTATAATATATTGTAATAGCATACTGTATATAAATATATGTGCAAAAAAAGGGTCATAAATGTGCAATATTTATAAACTCTAAACAAACTCAGAACAGAGTTTAGATATAAAACCAGTCAATTCTAAGAGAAACTCATAACTTCAAGAAAAAAAACAAAACTTGCAACTTTCTAAACTCAAATAACCATATAAACTTTTTCCTCAGAATGGTCATGATTGCAACACAAAAGCCACTGTTAACTGCTTTATGTATTCATTTTACTTTCAACTACTCTGATTTGGTATTTAATATACAAAGTACAACAAACACTAATACAAATTAAGAGAAACAAAACGGTGATATAACTATAAACTTGCAATAATCTTAATTCTGAGAAAAACTCAATAGATTTTAGATATAATAATGTAGTCATAATTGTAAGAAACGCTATTTCTGAGAGAAAAAAAAAAGGCATGAATGCTTTAAACTTTTTTCTGTGAACGGTCATGATTACAAGACAAAAGCCACTGTTATCTTTTATTTACACTGAGGTTGGAAACTGTACTTCCTAAGATCTAATGATTCACACTGCCTTTGAGTTTTCAATGCTGTTTAACAGAAAAGTGATCAGGGTTCTCACCGGTACACATACGGCCCTCTCTGGATCACCATGGGCCTTTCTCCTTTCAGGATCTCATCAGGATTGACGATGTGGAAAAAATACACAGACATGAAGAAAGGAACCGGGATGTCCTTCCACATAGTGTAGGAGAGATCGTTTTTGGGATTGATCTCCACATTCTGCAAACATACAGACACTGATTAGTTATTATTTAGTCTACTTTAAAGGGATAGTTCACCCAAAAATGAGTGTCCTATATAGAGCTGAACAATACATGGTTTCAGCTTCAATAATCGCAATGTGCGCATCTGCAATAGACACAATCACAGGATATGCAATGTTGGATTACAGTTGTTGAGCACAACAGTTGAGAATGCATGAGATTTGTGGAGTTATTGCAAAGAATAACCATAACATAGTCAAACTTTATCATTTGCACGTGTTTAAAAGGCATTTAAAAAGGTAACTTTAAATGAAGAATAATTGTACTGAATTAACACACAATACTGAATTCAAAATTACTTTGTATGTATTTTTTTACAAGCTTTAACAAAACATTTTGTACTAGGGCTGTGCAATTAATCAAAAATTCTGTTTCTAATTTTGGCTACTAACGATTATGAAAAAACATTACAGGGCTCAACAATAAGGACTGCCCTATAGCCCAGAGCCAGCGCGAGAGACACTCGGGACAGTGGACAGGATTGTTACTGGCTGCATTAGGACAACTTTGCAGATATATTGGGCAGGGCAAAATGATCGATACATCTAACTATCGCGATAATTTCTTTTACGATAGTGTATCGATAGTCCAACCTCAAGTATCGATTCAAGTTGTGCCAAACGACCTCCTCCTCTGCTCCTGTAGATGACGCGAACTCGCGATCAACAAAACACCTAGTATGGTATCAGAAGCAAGCAAGAGTGAGCATGGCGGAAACATAAAGGTGCCTCCAGCTTTTAGAGCTGACGTGTGGCTGCACTTTGGTTTTAACGCTATTAGGGTTGGGTCGATAGACGAAGCAGCCTCACCGATCCTCCGCCCCACCCCCGTTGCGAATGCGCTCATGAAAAATACACACTCAGGCCCCGTTTACACTGATACAGCTTAGTTTAAAATGGCATTTTAGAACGAAAATGATCCACATCCAAACTGGTGTTTCACCAAGCATTTCTGAACAGCCCTCCGTCTGCTGAAAACACATCACATGACCACACACACACACACACACACACACACACACACACACACACTGTCATGCGCTCGTCTGAGCTTCAGAGAACAGTTTACGGACTCTATATTTTATACAGTCATTGGTACGGACAGTTTATCAAGGATGTAGCGCTGGATTGTGTCTCACTAGGAGTTAGTTGTTAAACGTGATAGTTAATTAATCTTGTCTCTATCTAACGACTCTTCTGTCTTTTGATTCTCTCAGGTAACGTGTCACAGCGTCAGTACACTGCTTCAGTCTTTCACTTTCACGCTTGTGCTCAGTAATTTTAGTGAAAACCTCAGATAGTGTTGGTTAGTTCCTGTTTGTGCAGCTTTTTTACCAAGCAAATGTGTGGACGCCATAACGGCACGGTTCACTTTGCCTAGTCATGCCAGAGTCCTAAGGAAAAAAGTGATTGAAAGGTGGTAATTTGTGTGCAACTTATCTTTATTTATGATTTGGTTATGAGTAAAATAAAGGCCATGCGGGTCAGGTAGTTGAAACGGTAGGCTACAAATAATTAATTAGTTATGAATTTATTAATTATTCATAAATAATTAGTTCACCTCCCGCTGTGACGACGATGTCATGGTCCATCGCCATGTTTCACATTAGACATCAAATTGGTCAACATAGCCCAACCCTAAACGCTATACCAGGGAGTACTGAATTAGTCAAAAAAATAAAGCCATTTGTAAGCTTTGCAATATACATAGTTCTGTTCAATCACACTGTGCAGTTTTAGTGAATTGGAATGGATGGAAAATAAATTGGAATTAATTTGTCTGCCAACTTTATCAAGTTGTCAATGTAATGTGACACATACTAATACAAACTATTGCAATATATCACAATATTTATTGTATCGTGATATGTATCATATTGTGAGGCCCTTGCCACTACACAGCCCTAGCTTAAAGGGGGTCGAACACCGGATATCAGAAGGAGCTCTGTGGTGCGGCAGAAATATGAACAGCGCCATGCATTTTAGAATTGTAATGCATGACCTATACATTTCTATCAGGGCATGCAAACTGGCACTGCATAGTTTTTAACTGCAAAATGTTCACCGTATGCACAGATTTAGTAGATATTCATGCAGAATGCATCTTTGCACCATCCTCTCAGGAATGGTTTAAAATAGTTGACTTGTCAACTTGCTGTAGTAAACAATTCAACATCTCTAAGATGCTTCGTTCTGTCTGACTAGTAAGTAAAAATTCACAAAATTCACATTCTACCCATATAGACTCCTGTTCGTCCAACTTAAATTATAGTAATACATGCCTAGCGTACCCAATAGAGACTGTGTCTGTTCCTCGTGTTATTAGATCAACAATTAAACGTACTGTGTGCTTTAGAAAAAATCTATTAAGAATAAAAGCTGAAAATCCAATAAAAAGTGATAATACAAACTTCGTAAGGCTTGGTCTCCTAAACATCAGGTCACTAGCACCTAAAACACTTATCATAAATGAAATAATAACAGATAACAATCTTAATGCACTCTGTCTCACTGAAACCTGGCTGAAACAAAATGACTATATTAGCTTAAATGAAGCTACTCCTCCAGGATTCTCATATAAGCATGAGGCTCGTCAAACTGGTCGTGGTGGTGGAGTTGCATCAATCTTTAGTGATATTCTTAATGTTAGTCAGAGAAAGAGACTTATGTTTAACTCTTTTGAAGTATTAGCTCTTAATGTTATGCTACCAGATATTATGCAAAAACCTACAATATCTCTTGCTATAATCACCATATATAGACCCCCAGGACCCTATGTCAATTTTCTAAAAGAGTTTTCTGATTTTATTTCTGACTTACTAGTTAAAACTGATAAAATACTAATTGTAGGAGACTTTAACATCCATGTAGATGACTCCAATGATACACTAGGGCTCGCCTTTATGGATCTACTACATTCACTTGGGATAAAACAAAATGCGGTTGGTCCAACCCATCGCTTAAAGCATACATTAGATCTAATATTGTCTTACGGAATTGAGGTCTTTGATGTAGACATTATACCACAAAGTGATGATATTACAGACCACTACCTCTTGCTATATAAGCTGCGTTCACCTGAAATTATCAGATCTGCACCAATATACCGCCCTGGTAGGACTATCGTTCCATCCACTAAGGATGAATTCATAAGTAACTTACCTGATCTTTCTTTATTTCGAAATACACCCGCAAACGTAAATGACCTTGATGTAGTAACCAGCAGTATGGATGCCATCTTCACTAGCACACTAAATACGGTGGCACCCATTAAATTAAAAAAGGCTAGAGAGAACAAAACTACACCATGGTACAATAGTCTTACTCGCGCTCTCAAAACAGCAACCCGTGCCCTGGAACGTAAATGGAAAAAAACAAACTTAGAGGTTTTTAGAATTGCGTACAAAGACAGTATGTCCAGCTATAGGAGGGCTCTTAAATCTGCCAGGGCTGAGCACCTCCGCAAACTGATTGAAAATAATCATAACAATCCTAGATTTTTATTTAGCACCATTGCTAAATTAACAAATAATCAGTCATCCTTGGAACAAAATGTCCCACCGCATATTAGTAGTGATGACTTCATGAATTTTTTCAGTGATAAGATAGAAGACTTTAGACAGAAAATAGAAGATGTTAAACTTTCTGCACCACCTTATACTCCAGATCCAGTGAACATTCCACTGAATCATAATAACCTACAATGCTTCAAAATCATAGAACAGGAAGAGCTAGATAAAGTTATAAATAGTTCCAAACCAGCTACATGTATGTTAGATCCAATTCCAACAAAATTACTAAAAGAATTGCTACCTGTTATAGGAGAACCTCTCCTTAACATTATCAACTCTTCTTTAGCTTTAGGCCATGTTCCAAATCCTTACAAGCTAGCTGTTATTAAACCTATTATTAAGAAACCACAACTGGACCCCAGCAACCTAGCTAATTATAGGCCTATTTCAAATCTTCCGTTTATGTCTAAAATACTAGAAAAAGTTATTTCTACCCAATTATGCTCCTTTCTGCAGATGAACAATATTTTTGAAGTGTTTCAGTCAGGTTTCAGGCCTCATCACAGCACAGAAACCGCATTAGTGAAAATAACCAACGATTTACTCTTAGCTGCTGACCAAGGGTGCATCTTACTATTAGTTCTACTAGATCTTAGCGCCGCTTTTGACACCATTGATCACAATATTCTCATAGACCGCTTATATTCTACAGGTGTCCAAGAACAGGCTCTTCAATGGTTTAGGTCATACTTAGCTGATCGTTACCAGTTTGTGAATATTAATGGACAACTTTCACAAGTAAGACTGGTAAAGTACGGGGTCCCTCAAGGATCAGTTTTAGGCCCTTTGCTGTTTACAATATACATGCTTCCCCTGGGGGACATTATTAGAAAACATGGGATCAGTTTTCACTGCTATGCAGATGATACTCAATTATATATTTCAACTAAACCTGATGAGATGTCTAAACTGTCTAAGCTAACTGAGTGTATTAAAGATGTTAAAGACTGGATGACCAACAATTTTCTTCTCTTAAACTCAGACAAAACAGAATTATTACTTATTGGGCCTAAATCCTGTACACAGCAGTTCTCACAACTCGACCTGCAATTAGAGGGATACAAAGTTAGCGTTAGCTCTACTATAAAAGATCTGGGTGTCATATTAGACAGCAATTTAACCTTTAAAAATCATATATCCCATGTCACAAAAACTGCCTTCTTTCATCTAAGAAATATTGCTAAATTGCGAAATATGCTATCCATCTCAGATGCAGAAAAGCTAGTTCATGCTTTCATGACTTCTAGGCTGGATTACTGTAATGCTCTGTTTGCTGGTTGCCCAGCATCCTCTATTAACAAACTTCAGCTAGTACAAAATGCAGCTGCCAGAGTTCTTACCAGGTCTAGAAAATATGATCATATCACCCCAATTTTATCCTCCTTACACTGGCTGCCTGTTAAGTTTCGTATTGAATTTAAAATATTGCTTCTTACCTATAAAGCCTTAAATAACCTAGCTCCTGTTTATCTAACCAACCTCTTGTCTCGCTACAATCCAACCCGCTCTTTAAGATCTCAAAACTCAGGGCTTCTTGTAGTACCTAGAATAGCTAAATCGAGTAAAGGAGGTCGAGCCTTCTCATTTATGGCCCCTAAACTCTGGAATAGCCTTCCTGATAATGTCCGAGGCTCAGACACACTCTCACTCTTCAAAAGTAGATTAAAGACCTATCTTTTTAGCAAAGCATACACTTAGTGCATTACATAGCGGTATGACGCATGATGTGCCCCACACACGATTTTGCTTCTTGTTTATATACACTATGAACAGCAGCTACGCTAATTATTCTCCTTATTCTGTATTTCCACATGGGGGTACTCATCTCGAGGCCCTCAGACTATGCAGTGCCACTGATGCGATCCAAGACCAGCGACGAGACGATTCCAAGGCTCCCGGACCAGGCCGTATCCTAAGCTGCTGCTGTGGTGGTCATGATGGAGAGCATAAGACTGATTCCTCTGATGCTCCAAGGACAGACGTGTCTTCGCGGAGGTCCAGCTACTGCGCCTAGACTGCAGCTCTGCACAAGACGTTTGGCCATAGGAGAAATGGTCGTGCCCAACTGAGCCTGGTTTCTCTCGAGGTTTTTTAAATTCTTCACTTTCGCCAATTGGTGAAGTTTTTTCCTCGCCCCTGTCGCCACTGGCTTGCATGGTTCGGGATCTGTAGAGCTGCGCATCGATGGAAGTGCTCCTCAGTGTTTGGACTCTCAGTAGTGATTATTAAACCACACTGAACTGAGCTAAACTAAACTGAACTTAAACACTGAAAACTGAACTGACACTTTTCAATTCACTATAAACTTCCATGTGAAGCTGCTTTGACACAATCTACATTGTATAAGCGCTATACAAATAAAGATGAATTGAATTGAATTGAATTGAATTCCCGCAATGCCTGCCCCACCATCAAGCTCTTCTTATTGGCCCACTGCTCTAGAACAGAATGTGAATGGATTGGTTAATATCAGCTGTCAATCACTCAGTTCAGATGACAGAGCTACAGCCTCAAAAATGTGAAGTCTGGATACGAGAGAATGAAAATAACACTGACAGATTTTGTTTTAGAAATTACCTAAAGTTACAGATAATGGCACGTCTGATTAGTGATCATGCGGAGAATGTTAATCCACCATTTACACTTTTCGAAAAGTGAATAGACTTCCAGTGGGTTAAAGTCCGCTATGAAAATGACTAAATCCATTCACTGTAAAGCCGGTGGGAGTTTTTATATTTTTATTTATTTATTCAACTTCTGTTACATCACAACTGTAATTTTATTAAATTGTATTTAAAGAAAAAAGTTATGCTAAATAGATATAAACTTATTTTTGGTGGGGCCAGTGAAAATATTGGCAGAGCAAGTAAAAATCTGAACCACTGGCCCGATCGGGCTAGTAGAAAAAATCCTTAGCTTTGAACGCTGCATTAATGGAGATTACACCATCATATACCGCTCCCTTTCCAGTTGTACACATTTGTTGCTCTGCAAAGCTCAGTTCCACATGAAAATGACTAAAAGCATGTATACTGTAATGTGACTTTTTTTTTAATACCTTAATTTACATTAAGGTATTAAAAACTAGATTTTTTTACTCAGATTTATGGCTGATAAAGACACCTTTTAAACACTTAATCAGCCATAAATCTGCAATAATTCATTTTATTTTTAATGTAGCTCATACAAGCATAGATAAATGTACATCGAATGTTGGCTTGCAAGACTTTCTTTAACCAAGGCTGTATTTATTTGATAAAATATACTGCAAACATTTTGAAACATTAAATATTATTACTACTGTGTGTGTGTGTGTATGCATATATATATATATATATATATATATATATATATATATGAGTGTAATTTATAGCTGTGATGTAATGATATTTTTTTAAGAGTCACGTGATCCTTCAGAAATCACTCTCTAATGCGATTAAGAAACATTGATGACTATTATTAGTGTTAAAAATAAATTTTTTTGTATACACCATGACACATTTTCTCATTCAGGATCCATTAATAGAGTTCAATTTAAAAAAAGCATTTATTTGAAAACAAAAATATTTAGTAACACTATAAAATGTCATGATTTTGACCAATTTAATACATCCATGATAAAGAAATGTCACGCCTCGACTCTAAAAACTACGGAAAAAAGTTCAAATTAATAAATTAAAAACAAATGTGTCAGTCACGTTTGACAAACTAACTACTACAAATGTCTAACCTTAGTTTAGATTTCAGATAATGCATTCTTGGTGTAATAAACATTAACATTAACGAAATTAACTTAATAATTGTACTATTTTATACATTTTAAACGCACGAGGCAACAACATTAAGTCAAACCAAGCTAATTTCAAGATTTTTCATCACTAAAATTCCATGTTTTTGCCTTTCATTGTCATTTCTAAACACAAAAATAAGCTTAAAGCACCTGTCAGATGCTAAACTCACCTTCACTATTTGATCATCAATTATAATGGGTCCCACAAACACCAGAACAGTGCCGAACAACAACGCCATGCCTCCCAGAACTAAAAACACGATCGATACTGTCGTTTGAGACACCATCCTTATTTCTCACACTTCAAAATAAACGCAGAAGTTTTGAAGAATAAATTAAAGTGATTTCTTCTGGAAAGCGCGGCGAGCTGCAAACGCGAGAGAGACAGTCTCAACAGCTGAACAAACTATCATTTACGCGAGATAAAGCCATAAAACTCCACTCATTGAGGTAATTAATGCTCTTATAGCTTTACGGTCATGTAGTGTACAGCTGTGAGGGATGTTAAAGTCCGTCTGTGTTCGAGCAGCTTTTATAGCCGTCCAGCAGCATGATCGTCATGTTTATGATTAGCGGAGCGCGCCGCCTCTGAAACACAGACTTCTGGGTAATGTAGTTTTATACATGATTCGCGTCATAGGCTAATAATCGACTTTCTGGATAAACTAATGCATCAATTCGCGGTTTACCATTCATAATAAAACCATCTATCAACGATGAGACATCCTATTGAGGAGTCCGCATCAAATCTAATTTGTGAAAGCGATTTTATACACAGCTATGGGAAAATTTAACAGATTGTTTGAAAAATGGTAATTTTCTCTGGATTTATCATTTATAGTTGCGTGTTTGAGTAAAATGTAATTTTACTTTTATTCTGTAAAATACTAATGACATTTTCATCAAATCTAAAATAAAAAATATTGTCATTTAGAGGAATTATTTAGCATGAGTAACAATAAAGTGCTCTGTTTTCAGATATCTATATTTTTAGACAACACAATAACTATGTTTAACTTCAGGTAAGTTAGGAAATCAATATTAGGTTCAATAACCCATTATTTTCAATTACAACAAATGAAAACATTTGTTATTTCAGAGATATAGAGCTGTAAATAGAAAGCATTAAATGCAAGTGAAGCATTTACATTAATTTTTCAAATAACTTTTGTAAAAATAAATAAATAAATAAAGCATGAAATAGACTAATCTTCTAACATTATTCGGCTCAATGGATATATTTACTTAAAATCAACATTTATTAAATATATCAAAGAAATATTATTATCTTGGGGCCAAACTGTGATTCCTAAAGGAAGCATTTTAATTAGTCATTATATGATTCTTGTCTGAAATTCCTGACAAGATTTTGACATAAATATTGGCATTTAGGACATATATAGATATAGAGAAAGAATAATCTATTTTATTGGTGTCACAAATGCAGTGCAAGTTGGATGATGTGTTCAATAAAATTTAAAGTATGTTTTTCTAGCCTAACCATTATTGAATCCTGCATTTGTAAGAGTCTAAACTACTAAAATAAATATGCATAATTTATACTATATTTTTATATGCATTTACAACATATTGTTCGATTGATAATTATTCACATGATCTCAGTTCATTTGATTTTAATGATTTACTTTATTTTGTCATTGAAATCATGGTGTAGACAAAGCAAACGACGCATGTATACAGGGTCATGAATGATCAAACAGAACATGATAAGAGTGCTTTATCTTTATTGAAAAAGTACTTGCCTCTGATAACTCATATGTAACGCAATGCCTTATCTTGAGCCTGCGGTGACAGACATTTTACTTTATGAAAAGAAAAGTTATGATGCAGCACTTTGCATTCACACATTTTGGTGAGCAAATATAGCAGTCAATATTGGAAGTGGATCAAAACTTTTAATCAAAGTTGTCCTAAATCTATTGATCATTTTTGTCTTAGGACAACTTTTTCCTACACTTTAAATGTTGACTACTGTATATATAAATTGTCTTAGGACAATTTTGATAAACAGTAGGGCTAGGCAAAACCTGTAATAATTGCATCCAAAAGTAAAGTTTTTTTGGCATAATATATGTGTGTGTTATATACACTTACCGGCCACTTTATTAGGTACACCTGCCCAACTGCTCCTTAATGCGAATTTCTGATCAGCCAATCACATGGCAGCAGCTCAATGCATTTAGGCGTGTAGACATGGTCAAGACGATCTGCTGCAGTTCAAAGTGAGCATCAGAATGGGGAAGAAAGGGGATTTAAAAGACTCTGAATGTGGCATGGTTGTTGATGCCAGACGGGCTGCTCTGAGTATTTCAGAAACTGCTGATCTACTGGGATTTTCA
>CAIGQZ010001492.1:31812547-31830574 GCA_903798205.1 Danio tinwini | reverse complement strand
CGTCCGTCTTCAAGCTGCTTGCCAGCAAAGATCAGACGCTGCTGGTCAGGAGGAATGCCCTCTTTATCTTGGATTTTAGCCTTGACATTCTCAATGGTGTCGCTGGGCTCAACCTCCAAAGTGATGGTTTTTCCTGTCAGTGTCTTCACAAAAATCTGCATGCCACCCCTGAGGCGGAGAACAAGATGGAGGGTCGACTCTTTCTGGATGTTATAGTCGGACAGGGTGCGTCCATCTTCAAGCTGCTTGCCAGCGAAGATCAGACGCTGCTGGTCAGGTGGGATGCCCTCCTTATCTTGAATCTTGGCCTTCACATTCTCAATTGTGTCGCTTGGCTCAACCTCGAGAGTGATGGTTTTTCCTGTTAGAGTCTTGACGAAAATCTGCATACCGCCTCTCAGACGCAGCACCAGGTGGAGGGTCGACTCTTTCTGGATGTTGTAGTCGGACAAGGTGCGTCCATCTTCAAGCTGCTTGCCAGCAAAAATCAGACGCTGCTGGTCAGGTGGGATGCCCTCCTTATCCTGGATTTTTGCCTTGACGTTCTCAATGGTGTCGCTTGGTTCCACCTCGAGAGTGATGGTCTTGCCAGTCAGTGTCTTCACAAAGATCTGCATGCCACCCCTGAGGCGGAGCACCAGGTGGAGGGTGGACTCTTTCTGGATGTTGTAGTCGGACAGGGTGCGTCCATCCTCTAACTGTTTGCCAGCGAAGATCAGACGCTGCTGGTCAGGAGGAATGCCCTCTTTATCTTGAATTTTAGCCTTGACATTCTCAATGGTGTCGCTGGGCTCGACCTCGAGGGTGATGGTCTTACCAGTCAGCGTCTTCACAAAGATCTGCATCTTTACGCTAGGAAGACAAATAATTTAACGTTACATTTTTAAATGAACAGGTTAATTCAGGACAAAAGACAAGCTTCAGAACTCTCCAGAAAGTTCTTCATCAATAATGAAAGCAAACAGGGCAGGTGAGAACAGTCATCATTAATGCTGACACAGCTGTGAGAAAGGGCGGAACAAACGGACGCCTGAACACAAAATGGCGACATTCTACCACAGAAAATGGCCATTAAACAATTACACTGAGATGGAACGAACATTGATAGTCAGAAAGTCAAATATATTTATTTAAGTTACATTACGAGAGTAAAAGTATAATAGCGCGTTTACAGCTGCCAAACGCTGTTTGTCACGCAGATGAATTGAGAAGCTCACCGAACCACCGCCCAGTTTCGCGGTATAAAACACGCCGCCAAATTACTAAACTCGAACGAAACAATTATCGACGACGAATTTAACGTTTATGTTGTAAAACGAAATAAAAGAGAAAAAAAGTGCGTTTTTGATCCTCAAAACCAAACAGCCCGGTTAGCATTATAAGCTAACACGTTAGCTCATTCAGAAAAAAACACCTCAAAATGAATCGGCAAACGCTTTAATTCAAATAAAACATTACTAGTTTTAAAAACAACAAAGCAATCGTCGATTGCTTATATTTAACATCATACTCACAAACAAATGTTCTTTTCTGTAAGAGTGCGGCGTATAGGAGTCTCTTTCCTCTCGTCTCAGGAGCGAATCTGAGGGCGCAAAAACAAAGAGCCGGCTATTTATACTGAGAACGATGTATCCTTCCGCCGCTGCGCCCAACGCACTATTTTACCCAACGCATCGATTGTATTTGAACTTATGGTTTGGTTTAAAGCCATTCACACTGTTTTATGTTGAGAATATTCTACAGTGCATTTATTAAAATCATGTTGTAAAGGTAAAACAGAGATATCCGTTTATCTGATGCCTTCGTGAGGGTTTGAGGGCAGGCGGAGTGATATTATGCACTGCACAGGGTTCAGCTGAGCTAATGTGTTTAGATCAAAATAACATGACACAAATATGATCACAAACAACACATAACGCGATCTGTTTGAAATATGTTTATTGAAATAGTACACACTGAGGGGGAAAGGGAATGTTCTGGCACTAGGAAAACATGAATAGGTCCATTTAATAAAAACTAGGTCACGAAAACGGACACATAGCAACAGCGTCACTAAACGTCACAGATCTTTTCATTTCCCCAAACAAGACATAAAACTGCGTTGTTTTCAGGAAGTCCAGTGCAAATAAATGATGGTTCACTTCCTTTATGAAGAGAACAATCCTCTTCTGAGAGCACGAGGAAGTTAAAAAGGTTTTTGTCCTTTGTTTAATGTAATTTTTCACATCAGTTTTCGGCATTACAACAACACAGCATGTAAAATAATGTAAAATCCATAAACACACAGTGAGTGCAAAATAACACTGATTCAGGGAATCATCTCAGGACGATCTCAAAAAGTCCTCCAATGTTTATTGCACAAAATGAAAAAATCCAGTGCGGTAAACAAGCACACACTGCAATCAAACCATACAGTAAAAAATATATTCTACATTTATGTTGTATCTGTGATCAAATACATATATTTCATTTCAACCTAAATATATATCAAAATATGAAAACAAAATATATATTTTACACCTAGTACAATGTGTATTATTATTTAATATTTAATGCAATTAAAACAAAAAGCCAAAGGTTTAGCAAGAATAAAATAATTAATTAATAAAGATTTTCTTAAAATGTTACATGTGATTTTTTTTCTTGTTTTGAAATATGTGGAGGGTAAAATATATTTTAAGCTATTTTAAAATATATTATTTCGAAAAATGTATTTCCAAAAATGGTCAGAAAAGATTTATTAAAGATTTTAAAATACCCCAAAATATATTTTCTTACATTTATTTAAAAATATATTTTATATATTGCAATATGGGGCGACACGGTGGCGCAGTGGGAAGTATGTTCTCCCCATGTCTGCAAGTCTGCATGTTCTCCCCATGTTGACGTGGGTTTCCTCTGGGTCCCCTGGTTTCCCCCATAGTTCAAACACATGCACTATAGGGGAATTGATGAACTAAATTGCCCGTAGTGTATGAGTGTGTGTGTGTGTGTGTGTGTGTGTGTGTGTGTGTGTGTGAATGTGTGTGTGTGTGTGTGTGTGTGAATGAATGTGTATGGGTGTTCCCCAGTACTGCAGCTAGAAGGGCATCCGCTGTGTAAAAGATATGCTGGAATAGTTAGCGGTTTATTCTGCTGTGGCGACCCCTAATGAATAAAGGACTAAGCCTAAGGAAAATGAATGAATATTATTAGGTTCGGCGGCATGGTGGCCTCACAGCAAGAAGGTTGCTGGTTCGAGCCTCAGCTGGGTCAGTTGGTGTTTCTGTGTAGAGTTTACACGTTCTCTCAGTGTTGGTGTTGGTTTCCTCCGGGTGCTCCGGTTTCCCCCACAGTCAAAACACATGAGCGATAAGTGAATTGGTTAAGCTAAATTGGCCGTAGTATATTTGTGTGAGTAAGTATGTATGGATGTTTCCCAGTGATGGGTTGCAGCTAAAAGGGGTGAAAACATGTGCTGGATAAGTTGGTGGTTCATTCTGTTGTGGCGACCCCAGATTAATAAAGGGACTAAGCCGAAAAGAAAATGAATATTACAATAGATTTAAATATATATATTTTGTGCTGTATGGCAATGCAGAGCTTGGTTCACTTTCTCTTTCCTTTAGAAACTATCGTTGGCGATTCCTGTCAAACAAGAAACATTTTCAAAATTAATATGGTTTACTCAAAACAAAAAGTATATATATAGTTGTCTACTCAGTCTAATGCAATGGTAACAGAAACTATTGAGGGATAATGTCAGTGCATTAAAAAACACCAAATCATTATATTTACACTGTGTCCTTTAATTTCTCTACACTCTGTAGTATTAGTATGTGATGTGACACTGTTAATGTTATCTGATATCATGCGCAAACAATAATAAAACACCTCAACTTATTTTTACCTAACCAATCATTTTAGTGATCTAGTAGATAAACCACATGTGTAGGTCATGTTGTAATAACATTTGACAACCAACAGCCTCCAAAATGATATGAACCGAACAAACATCTTTATATGTAGCTATTGTTTAGTCTGTATTTGTGTTTCTTTCTAATATATATCACCTGCTTTGGTTTAAAGTGTTCCTAAAATTGTTTTCGATGAAGTATCTGTAAAACATCAAAAGCGTTCACTCACCTGTGCCCATCTTTTCAGGCTCCTGGGAATTTTAAAATCTCCTTTCAGTACCTGAGAAAGATATTGAGAAAAAATGGTAATTGTTTAATTTGCAAAGAGTAAAATTAATTAAAAATAGTAATGATTTGAATGTGTACTGTTCAATTCTTATATGTAATTTTTTGTGTTATTGTGTTAACATTTAATCTAAGAATTCTGAGTTGTTTTTTTATGATTGTTAATTATTATTATTAATTTATTTTGATTTGATGTCTAATTATTGAGGTGGCACAGTGACTCAGTGGTTAGAACTGTGGCCTCACAGCAAGAGTGAAGCTTTTCGCTCATCATAGTACACGTGCTGCTGCTGATGTGACAATAAATGTGACTCCTCTGTCAAGCTCCTGAAATTTGCAGATGACACCACATTTATCGGCCTCATTCAGGACGGTGACGAGTCTGCTTACAGACAGGAGGTTAAACAGCTGGCTGTCTAGTGCAATCACAACAACCTGGAGCTAAACATGCTCAAAACAGTGGAGATGATAGTGGACTTCAGGAGAAACCCCACGCTCTCCCCACACTGAGCATCATGGACAGCATTGTGGCAGCAGTGGAGTCGTTCAGGTTCCTGTGCACCACCATCTCTCAGGACCTGAAGTGGGACACTCACATTGACTCCATTATCAAAAAAGCTCAACAGAGGCTGTACTTTCTTCATCAGCTGAGGAAGTTCAACCTCCCAAAGGAGCTGCTGAAACAGTTCTACACCATACCACCTATTTAAAAAAAGTAGTAAATGCAAATATACAAATTGACAAGTGTATGTGCAGCTATATTACTATATACAGCGTTATATGTGCAGCTGCTATGTGCAAATTGGCATGTAAAGTGTGTTGTTAAATAATGTGTGTATAAAATTGTATAGCAGGTAGTGATGTTGGTTCCACAATTATTATCATCAAGTGTTCATGAGATGGATTGTCTGAGGGAAGAAACTGTTTCTGTGTCGGGCTGTTCTGGTGCGCAGTGCTCTGTAGCGTCGACTAGAAGGGAACAGTTCAAAGAGGCAGTGTGCTGGGTGTGAGGAGTCCAGAGTGATTTTAGCAGCCCTTCTCCTCGCTCTGGATAAGTACAGTTCTTGGAGAGTAGGGAGGGTTGTACCAATGATTCGCTCAGCAGTCCGAACTTTTCAAAGTAGTCTTCGGAGGTCGGATTTGGTAGCTGAGCTAAACCAGACAGTTACTGGCTGTTTTTTTTTTTTTTTTTTTAAAGGGAGGCGCTACCATATGTCCCGCTCTCCTTTTATGTTTCAATTTAGATTAGTCAAACATTCAAATCACATGCATGAAAGCATTTGGGCTTTCCTGTAAAATAATGATTGGAAGAAGTTAAATGCTTAAGGCATTTAAATGCTTTCTTAGATCATTAAAGGCGTTTCCTGTCACTACTTGTTTAATGCTTTAAGTGTATAGCTGTACAATTAGCCATTAAAAGATCAGGAACTCTATTCAAACACCCACGCAAACTAAATTACAAATGATCGTGATTTGCATAATTTTATTAATCATTCGATGTGCTGCATTCAAATCTGCGTTTGTCTGAGAAAGATTTTCAGTCTTTATATTTTTGAGTTACAAACCGAGTTACAGGGAAAATACAGTCATTTATAGTTTAGATTTTAACATTGATGTTTATGCTAAAGATTAAACCGTTTAATGACTTGCCGCCTAAAATGTAAGTTGTAGCAATTACATCATATAACCAATAGGTGGCAACAACCAGCCATCAAAAATGTGTCACTGAATAATTCTTTAAAAATGATCCATCTAGTAATGAAACATGAAGTTTCTATGAGTGAGTTGTTGAATCATTCATTTAAAATGACAAAAAAATAAATATGATGTGTTGTTTTTGTGCAAGATTATAATGCTAAATTTATACATTTAGCATGATCAGCAACAGTAGCGAAGATCATTTACACAATATTAAATATTTTTATCTGTTACACTACTACTAAATGCACATATGTAGTGTTCAGAAATACCCTCTGAGTATTGTTGATGACTTCAGGATCTGGCTGGCCGTAGTCTGGAGGATTGGCGTTGGGATTGTAGCCCAGCCGGCGTAGCATGGGTGCAATATTTTCCAGGTCGTCCTGCACGTCCGCTGGGATGTGGCCGACCCACCGCGTCAGAGCTTCCAGGTTCACAGGTTTGATCACCTGATCTGTGGAGCGTTCGGTTCTAATAAAACAAAGAGAAACGAAGTAATGTATTACATGTAATGTGAGTTGTGTAATCAGATTACATTTATCAGGTAACCAGTAACGCATTGCACAAAACACAAAAGAAATGTAACATATTACCTTTCTTAAAAAGTAAATAAGTAGCATTTACTTAGTTACTTAAAAAAAAGATGTAACACAAGATTGTAATGCATTACATTTAAAAGTAACTAAATGTGTTACTTAGTTACTTTTTTAATTTTTGCATTACTTGTTACAGTATTGGGCAAAGCTAACTACAGAAGTCATGGAAATCTAACCTACATTAAAAAGTAACTAAGTAACACATTTAGTTACTTTTTAAAAGTATAACAAGATTGTAACACATTACTTCTATAGTTAACTTTTTAGGGAAAGTTCCTTTTGCATTGATTCCAGTGTTGGGGAAAGTTAACTTTTAAAAATAATGCATTACAATCATGTGATACTTTTTTAAAAAAAGTAATTAAATTTTTATTTGGTTACTTTTTAAGGCAAATTACATTTGCATTACTTCTATAGTTACCTTTTCCCAATACTTAACAAGTAATGTAAAAAAAAACTTTCCTTAAAAAGTAACTAACACATAATTTTTTTCTAAAAGTAATGCATTACAATCTTGTGTTACGTCTTTTAAAAAGTAGCTAAGTAAGAATAAAAGTTGCTTAGTTACTTTTTAAGGAAAGTTTTGCATTGGTTCCAGTGCTCAGGAAAGTTAACTTTTTTAAAAAAGTAACTAAATTCTTACTTGGTTACTTTTTTAGACAAACTACATTTGCATTACTTCTATAGTTAACTTTCCCCAATACATAACAAGTAATGTAAAAATTAACTCTCCTTAAAAAGTAACTAGGTAACACATTTAGTTACTTATTAAAAGAAGTAACACCAGATTTTAATGCATTACATTTAAGCATAACTAAATGTGTTACTTAGTTACTTTTTAAGCTAGTTACTTTTGCTTGTTACAGTTTTGGGAAAAGTTAACTATAGAAGTAATGCATTGTAATCTTGTGATACTTTTTTAAAAAAGTTATTAAATGTGTTACTTTTTAAGGCAAGTTACACTTGCATTACTTATATAGTTAACTTACTGTACAGTACTGTAACAAGTAATGCAAAAGTAACTTTCCTTAAATGTAACTAAGTAACACATTTAGTTACTTTTTAAAAGTAACACCAGATTGTAATGCATTACTTTTAAAAGTTACTTTTTAAGGAAAGTTACTTTTACATTACTTCCAGTGTTGGGGAACGTGTGTTATTGCTATAAAAAGTAACAAAAATAAAGTTTCATTTTAAGGAAAGTAGTGGATTACTTTTGCATAGATTTTTCAGAATTGCAGAATGTTAACTTTAAAGTAATGCATTACAATCTTGTGTCACTTGTGTAAATGTGTTTTACTTTTAAAGGAAATGAATGTGTTAAGTTACTTTTGTATTACTTTTTTCAGTGTTGGGGAAGTTATCTATAGAAGTAATGCATTGTTACTACTTTTAAAAAGGTAACTTAATGTGTTACTTGCATCCCTTTTTTCCAGTGTTGTGGAAAGTTTTGTTTAAAGTAATGCATTAAAATCTGGCGTTGCTTCTTTTAAAATGTTTCTTAGTTACTTTTAAGGAAAGTTACTTTTGCATTATTTGTTACAGTTTTGGGGAAAGTTAACTATAGAAGTAATGTAAATGTAACTTGCCTTAAAAGTAACCAAGTAATGGCTCGTTTCCACTGACTGGTACAGTACGGTACGCTACGGGTCGGTACGGGTCACCTTTATCAGGCTTGCGTTTCCACTGCTAAAGGGGTACCAATGGTACTCTTTTAGTGGGCATGGTGTACGACAGAAATTTGCAGTCAACATCTTTTTCGCTCGAGAAAATGTCTACAGTAAAGCTGTACGGGTCGCTCACATATCATATGAGCAGCACTTCTTACAAAACAGATGCTTTACACACATAAATACTGCTGTATAAATGTTTATTACTAACTCTACTATGAACATGAGTTGATTATAACTGCAGATCAATGACAGTGTGAAATAGCCTACTGTAACATCTGCAGTTACATAAAATAAATAAATAAATGAACATATATGAACACATACAGACCCTTACAGTCTCTGATATGTTACCACTTACAGATAAACTACACACAGCAGACATTTAGTCCTTATTTAGGTTCAAAACAGCAGGAAATAGAGTCCACAGTCAGACCTCTCATGATTAAATGTGTCTGTAATCTTCAGCAGCACGTGTAGCCTCTTGTTAGAGTAACTCCATCATTCTGAGTTCATAATAGTCCAGCAGGTGATGATAATAGTTAATCATGGCAGTTTGTTCACGTTTGCTGTAATAATAATGTGCTCCTCTTTCTCCTTTTGCTTTTTGGCTCGTCACTCTCGCGTTTGTCAGTTTCTGACAGGATCAGGTTTCAAAAGCACGTCAATAATCAAGCGCACGTTATTATCATCAGCTCAACAAGTTTGTTATTTCAGATATAGACGCGCGGCGAGCGCAAGCAAGAAAGAGAAACCGCTCGCTCTTCAGACTGGCTCATAAAAAACTACAAGACACAAGGTAAAATCTGCTCTTCTTTTTGGCTTTGTGGCTGTTCATCAAGACGACGACAAGGTTCATTTGAGCCCAGATCGAGCAGGGCTCGTTATTATATGTTATTATATGGATATATAGTCTCTCGGCTGTGTATTAAAACATGCCGGCTCTTTTGTTTTCATTCTGGCTTGTTGCGTGAGCTCGTGACGTATCTCTGTAAACCTTTCTGCAATTCTGTAGAAAATAAAATCAATACAAATGTAACTTTCTTTAAAAATGTAACTAAGTAACACATTTAGTTACTTTTTAAATGAAGTATCACAAGATTACAGTGCAATATTTCTATAGTTAACTTTTCCCAATATTGTAACAATGCAAAAGTAACTATCCTTAAAAGTGTAACTAAGTAGCACATTTAGCTACTTTTAAAAATAAAAGTTTATAATGCATTATTTTTAAAAGTTAACACTGGTACCAGGGGCGCTGCTAGACATAAAGCTCTACTGGGGCACCCACCAACCTCTATATTAAAAAATAATAATAATAAAAAAATATATAATATATATATACACAACAAATAATTAATAAATAAAAGTATTATTGTTATTGTACAATTATTATTCTAAATCTTAATCCTAAATGTAACTGGAAAACAATGTAAAGACACAACTGGAGTGATGCTAAGATCATTTAAGAAATCTTTTGCATTAATAATTATTTCACCTCCACATAAAAGGCTCTTATGACAATTTCACAATGCATAAGGGGGCCGTGAGCAGCAAGTACTTTTTTCGGCGTGCATGTTAACAACTGGGGCTCGCACCGGGAGAAGAGCAGTACGTCAAGCAGGGTCCAGCAGAAGCGGTGTGAGGCAAGCGAGTGTGGTTTTCTGTGCACATGTGGAGAAGCATCAGTTTGCTTTTTGATTAAACTACACTGTTTTTACCAGCGTTGGTTCGGTTGCACATAGAGAATAACGTCTTTATTCAGGGAGTACCCCTCTTAATAAATACACTTTGCATATGAAGTAAATCATAACTCAACATGTTTACTGGGGCACTGGCGATTTTTACTGGAGCATGTGTAACTAAGACACATTTAGTTACTTTTTTAAATCAGTAAATTGTAAAAGTAACTTTTCTCAAACACTGGTGAAAAGTCAAGAGTCAACAATGCATGCTGGAAGGCAGTTTTTCTCCATACCGTGACAGTGAAACCCCTCCGGGCTGTCCAATGGCCTCCTCGTGGTGTAAAACTCCTTCATGCCAGGGCAATTGGAGGAAAAGCAGCACTCTCTGCATGGAGGCTCTCGGCCGCAGCACCAGGTCCTCGTATCGGACGGTCAGACAGCGGCGCGGGCCCACAGCCATGCATTGGGACAGCATGGCCTGAATGGCGTTGCTCCACTTACTCAGACAGTCTCTGTAGCTGGAGAGGTCAAAGCCGGCGATGGTGACCCGTCTGGAGATCATGGAGTGCACGGACGCCCGGCCGTCTCTCAGCATCAGCACAAACTTAGAGCTGAAAGAACAGATGAATGCAGGAGAAAATGGAGAGGAATGAGTCACATAATAAAAACAAACCAAACTTTAGATAGTTTTAAAGCTTCCCCAGTTAAAGGGATATGAACCAAATTATAACAAATGTGGTTTGATTTCATTCGTTCATGCAAACCACCTCTTTCTGGTGGAGCACCATGGCCTCGGCCATGGCCCAGCCGCGTCACACTCGACAGCAAACCACCCCAGTGGTTTGATTTCAAGATATTAAATAAATAAATAAATAAATAACAAAGATAATAATATAATATATTATTAAAACAAGACAATATATAAACAAATAAATATTTTTTACAATGTACATCATTACATAAAAGTATTAATTTATTAATTAATAATAAATTAATGTTTAAGTTTTTTTTACCTTCAGAATAGTTTTTTTAATGGCATGAAATTGAAAAGAAAAGCATTTATGGACATTTTATTAATTTATTAAGCATAGGTTACAATAAATGTGTCTACATATTTAATTTTTAATATATTTATATAAATTAATAAAAACAATGAAATCCCCATGAGGGGACTCACTGAGCAAAAATAAACATTAAACGTATACTTTTCAGAGGTTAGATAAAATAAACAACAATTTAATATAAATATATTAAAATAAATAAATAAAATAAAACACATCAAAATTAAATAGAAAATGAGTAAATAAAAAAATCAAAAATGAAATACAAAACTTTAATAAACAAAACAAATAAAAATTAAATAAAGATAAATAAATAAAATACTAAATAAAATCAAATAAAAAAATTTAAAAAAAACAAACAAAGAAAAATTTAAAACATAAACAAGTAAAAAACAATAAACAATAAAAAATAAAATAAAATGCAAAATAAAAAAAATGTAAAAATTAAAAATAAATAAATAAAACTAATGAAAAGGGAAATAAATTAACTACAAAACTAAATAAAACTTTAAAACAATTAAAAAAAAAACTAACAAAAAAGGAGAGGAAAAAAATTACAAAACAAAACAAAAAACTTAAACCCAGCCTTACTTGGGGAACAGGTGTGACAGATAGACAGCACTCTTCAGAGTGAACGGGTCTTTATTGCAGAGCACCGGCGCCGGTTCTCCGTGCCGCGCGATGACCTCCAGCAGGAATGCGGTTGTTGCGGCGTCCAGAATCTCCTGGTTGAGTCCGGGCTGCTCTGTGCCGGCCTGCCGCAGCGACAGCACCCGGGGGATGACGCGCGTCTCCGCCCCGCAGCGGATCCGCGGGTGCGCGTCAAGCATTGCGCGCATCAGAGTCGTGCCCGAGCGCGGGACTCCTCCCACAAACACGATCGGTGTGTTCCTGTCGTAGCGATACCGGGTCCGGTTCTGGACCAGCACAGTCACCACATGAGCTCCGGTCAGCTTTCCATGGCAGGTTATAACGCGATATAGAGTCCTGATAAGGGTATACCCTCCAAACAGAGTAAACAGGAGTAAAAGTGTCCGTTTGATTGACAGCCGCATCACTCTGGAAACAGTGGAGGGAAATAAATGTGTGTTATGGTATGGCAAATTAATTTATCCACAAACAAAAATAAGTCCTTATGAACTCAAAACTAACCATATTGATTTTGTTAGCTCTCATTGCTAGTTTTGTGCTGAACAATTCATCTGTGTATGTCATCAAAGAGCTTAGAATGACCAAGAGGCGACACTCAATAGAACGTTCCATTGCAACAGCAGCGCCCAGCAACAGCCCCAGATTCCGCCATTTTGGAGTGAAAGCGATCGGCTGCCCATTGGATCTTATTGCTGTCGCGATGGCAAGCAGCTGCTTTGTTTTTTATTTTTTTATTTAAAAAGCGCATAAAAGCTGACGTACAACCTGAAAGACAACAATACAACACTTACAATCACAATCATCAGCACTTTTAATAGCTTATTTTACAGACTTATAATACGCTGTTGTTCTATTGGAGTTTTCATTCCAAAATGGCCGCCGCGCCATCTAGTGGCTGTGTCCCAAATCGCACTAGAGTGTCGCCTCTTGGTGATTCTATGCTCTTTGATGTCATTAAGAACAAAAAATGCTTGCTCTTGTAACCGTTAGTCGAAATCTGAACATGCACTTCCTGTTTGTTTTCAGTTAAATTCTCAGATTACAGCTGCGGTCACACTGGACTTTTCCCCCAACAGACTTCCATTCATACACACGTGAATGCGTCAGACCGGAATGCGTCAGGTTTCGCAGGTTGCTGCGGTGCAAAGTTCAAGCTTGGTGAAATCTGCGTGAGACCAATTCAGGATCAAAACATGACCTCTCTGGACAGAAATTTAAAACATGGAGCAATCGCTCGCTTTTTTTTAATGCCTACCCTGCTGAAAAATCCAGCTTAAACCAGCCTAAGCTGGTTGGCTGGTTTTAGCTGGTCAACCAGCCTGGTTTTAGAGGGGTTTTGGCCATTTCCAGGCTGGTTTCCAGCCATTTCCAGCCTTGTCTTAGCTGGTTAGGCTGGAAAATGACCAGCTTAAACCAGCTAAAACCAGCTTGACCAGGCTGGTTTAAGCTGGACATAGCTGGTTTTGGCTGGTTAAGCTGGTTTTAGCTTTAAAAAAGGTCATGTGATTTTGTTATAAGAGATCATGTGATGATAAAAATGTGTGTGAATGGACAAACCAGCAGGCTGAGCACACTGTAAACCATCTGTTGACGAAAAATGTTGTTTTGGTCATTCTAAAACACCTTACCGTTTCAGTATTAGTGTTATTATATTATCAATGACCTCCAGAATTAAGAGCGTCTGTGCTCCGCGTCTGACACCTTCAAACACCAGCGCGTGTTCACTGTGTGTCAGGATTGCCTTCCGAGGCGCAAGCCATTTATTAGATGAAGAAAAGATTGACGCAGCCTCTCCTACTGCAGCAAATTCAGTTTTTACTGTTGATATTTGGCGCCAGTTATTTAGGAAGTGACTATTTTGTTCACTTTAACTCGTTGGATGGAAACGCTGCTTTATTCACACGTCTTTTATGCGATAATCCAGTTTTGCGCATAAAGTTCATTCGCATTTTTGGATGGAAACATAGCTAGTGTTAGGAACTGTGTCACAATACAGAAAAAATGGTTGCAGCTTCTTATTATAGCGATATAGCCTTTAAAATCTCAAGATTGTGATATAGCCAGAGCTTAATTTGAGCCTGATCTTGCCGGATCCTGTTCCGGAAAAGTTCAGATATTAGTGGTTTGCATTCTGGTATTTATTTTAATGCATCCGGTATTAACTTGTGTGTGGTGAATACCTACGTATCTGTGTGTGTGGGTGGGTGTGTGTGTGAGAAAGAATATAAATGCAGTGCAAGCAAAGGCTGTGTGGATTGTGTGTGCGCGCACCAAGTGTGCCACATGCCTGCTTTTGAGTGAAGGTCCCAGCCACTAGATCGCCCCCTGGGGGCTGGCTGCAGTACAAGTCATAAAGCCCGCCTCCTCCGTGTTAATGAAGGAGACTTAAGCTTAAATAAAAAAATTAATCACACTTGCAATAAAATGTCCTGAAAGATGGTTCTGGTCAGTTAAGGCTCTGGTTATCAGCTGATATAGATGCAGATCTTCATTTGAGTAAACTGTATGTTTTTAGCCAGTAATTGAATGCTGCGTGTCATCATGATTGACACTTTCTTTAAGCTGACCGTCTGAGCTTCAGGAGGAGACTGAGGTGTTATTATTCCATTTCTGTGTTATTTTACCAGGATAAAATGAGTTCAGCAGTTAATCTTACTTTCTGACATAGAGGATCTGGTGGATCACTGTTTATTCGGTAAGGTCAGGGATTTATGGGGGTTTATTAGTTTGCTGATACACACCATGACGGGGAAAATACAGGTTATTGTTATCTAGCAGTAATTCTCTTTATGGGTCTGAAATAATAATAAGGAAGGTTAAACTAATGTTAGCCGATCTCCACATTGATCTCCTGTAAGGTTATTTAAACTGGATTTACAGGACGTCTCTACATTTTGAGTTTCAGCATGTTATTGGGTTAATCTACTGAATTTGCTGTTATAAAATATGAATGTTCTAGAAACCAAATTTTATATAACAAATAGAGCTGTAAATGTGATGTATTATTTATATACATCATTTATCTCCTGCTTTTTATTTGAAAACTCCTACTAAACATTAAAATGAAGGTAAATTCTTATTTGCCAGATATTAAGGCATCGAATAAACCAAATAAAAACAGGCAAAAAAACGATAAACGATACACAAGTGATGTGCAGCAGCTGATAGACATCAGTTAATGTATTAATACTGTGAAGTTGATTGTACATATTGATAAGGATTATTTTATATAGTGCAGGAATGTGTAAATATCCTGTTGGTATTTAGAAATCTTGCTGTATTTATCTTTTAAGCACACCATTTTTCCCGCATGGTAAATCGTTATCTATGATGTGTATATTTGAGTAACAACCGATTCCAGGAACTATACCAACAAGCGTTTGTATGTGTGTGTGTGTGTGTGTGTGTGTGTGTGTGTGTGTGTGTGTGTGTGTGTGTGTGTGTGTGTGTGTGTGTGTGTGTGTGTGTGTGTGTGAGCGTGTGTTTAACACTGGTTAAAACAAGGCTAAATTTGAGCTTTCTGTGAAAATCTACATTCTAAAAATATGTAGTGACCCAACTTTTTTTTTTTTTACTTTTTTTCACAGACATACTGTGAAAATTTCCTTGCTCTGTTAAACATCATTTGGTAAATATTTAAAAAAGATTAAAAAAAATCAAAAGGGGGCTAATAAATGTGGTGAAATATGTAGTAATCCAACATTTTTTTTCTAAACTTTTATTATTATTTTTATTTTCTGTCTATTGTCAGCTTTTCACTGACAGCCCAAATTTATCCTTGATTTACCCAAGACATATACAAATTGCAAAAATGGTAAAAAATATATAATAATCTGGCAGCTGTGGTTATCAGAATTTTAATAAAAACATAATAAAAATAAAGCAACAAAGCATTATTTGTCAATGTTAGACGTAACAGTAAACTCTAATGTAAATCAAAGACAAGGTTAATTGTAATGTGATGTGTATTTATATATATGGCCATACACCCAGTGTGCTTCATGATCATGAGGGGGGTCTCTCCACACCACCACCAGTGTGCAGCTCCGCTTGGATGATGCAAGAGCAGCCACAGAACAACAGCGCCAGTGCTTCACCACACACCAGCTATTGGAGTGGAGAGACAGTGGTAGAGCCAACTCAGTAGATGGAGATGATTGGGAGGCCATGATAAGTAAAGGTTGATGAAGGGAATGCAGGACACCAGCGTTACACCACTATACTCTTTACCAAAAGTGCCGTGAGATTATTAATGAGCACAGAGAGTCCCCTGCTTAAAAATCCAGCTTAAACCAGCCTGAGATAGTTAGCTGGTCAGGTTGGGAGTTGACCAGCCAAAACCAGCCATGTCCAGCTTAAACCAGCCTGGTCAAGCTGGTTTTAGCTGGTTTAAGCTGGTCATTTTCCAGCCTGACCAGCTAAGACAAGGCTGGAAATGGCCAAAACCCCTCTAAAACCAGGCTGGTTGACCAGCTAAAACCAGCCAACCAGCTTAGACTGGTTTAAGCTGGATTTTTCAGCAGGGTCAGGACCTCGGTTTAACGTCTCATCCGAAAGACGGCGCTCACTGACAGTATAGTGTCCCCTTCACTGTACTGGGGTATTCACAGGTTGAGTGCCCCCTGCTGGCCTCACTAACACTTTCAACAGCAACCTAGTTTTCCCATGTGGTCTCCCATCCAGAAACTGACCAGGCTCAGTACCTGAATGGGAGTTATTGTAAACTAATTGTTTCAATTTAATTCAACGTTTGCTTACCACAAGCCAGCATTTTTTCAAGTGTAGCAATGTTAAAAAATATAAAACGAAAGAAAAGAAAAAGTGAAAGTGTCATGAAGGGAATTCTGGGAAACTTCATTGTTAAACAGCATAGGTTACATACTATAGTAAGGACACTTGCTGTTAACTGGATAACAGAGTTTTTTCTGTAGCATTTTACATTTAAAATCACATTATTTTTAAAGTGTATACTTCTTAACCCAGTGGTTATTAGGTTAAAACAACCCATCAGTGTAGACATCTACAACAGTTCCAAAATGGGCTCTATAGTCATCAAAAACACAGGTATTAATGACTGCTCATGTGAATAATCTGTCTCTATTTGGACTATTGCTAGATTTACACTGACAGCTCAGATTTAGCCTCCAAATATCATTACAAATATTGAAATAGTGTTTAAAATATAGGCTGAGTCCTTCCACACTATACAGTACGCTAAAATCAGTATGCGAGTCGAGCAGTATGTCCGAATTCATATAATTCAATAAATAATAATAATAAGCAAAATACATTAGCTGCTTCCTAAATGATGCATTTATACACTGTGCACTTATGTACTCATACTTCCATACTATACAGTATGCTAAAATCAGTAAGCAAACTGAGTAGTATGTCCGAATTCATAGAATTCGAAAATCAGTAAGCGAGAAGTACCCGGATGACTTACTACCGGTGAGATTCTGAAGTGTGCATCCCATGCACACTGCGCTATCCCATGATGCCCCGTGAGAAAATTAATGAATGGGAGTGAAGCGACGCAACTGACGCAGGTAGGTCATGTGACCATGACAAAATGGCGGATGTAGTACGTCCGAAATCCATTCATACTTCTTACATTCATACTGTATAGAGCGTACTTTTCTAATGGCAGAGTAGTACGTTTAAATTCAAATGCAGAACCTACTAAGTAGTAGGCGATTTCGGACGCAGCCTTTGACATAGTTGAAGTCAGAATTATTAGCCCCCCTGATTTATTTATTTTTCCACAATTTCTGTTTATTGAGAGCAGATTTCTTCAGCACATTTCTAATCATAATAGTTTTAATAACTCATCTCTAATAACTGATTTATTTTTTCTTTGCCATGATGACAGTAAATAATATTAGACTAGATATTCTTCAAGACACTTCTATACAGCTTAAAGTGACATTTAAAGGCTTAACTAGGGTAATTAGGTTAAGGTTAGGGTAATTAGGCAAGTCATTATATAATAATGGTGTGTTCTGTAAAGCATCGCGAAAATATATAACTTAAAGCGGCTAATAATATTGACCTTAAAATAGCTTTAAAACAATTAAAAACTACTTTTATTCTTGCCGAAATAAAACAAATAAGACTTTCTCCAGAAGAAAAAAATATTATCAGACATACTGTGAACATTTCCTTGCTCTGTTAAACATCATTTGAAAAAGGAAATATTTTAAAAATAAAATCAAATCAAATCAAAAGGGGGCTAATAATTTTGACTTCAACTGTATATATTAAATCTCGATATTTTAATATCCATTAATCAATCTTGATATATAAATGCTTGGTCGGATGATACTCTGATCAAATCTTGTAATAACTCTCACAGCGGATGATCATTTTGTTGTTGTGGCAGCGTGTTAAAAAGTGAAAGTACGCTGTACAGGAAATATGGTTGCAGGTAAAAGAGTTCTGATCAAAAACTATGATGCACAGCTAAAGTCACACACACACACACA
>CAIGQZ010001492.1:31770100-31784745 GCA_903798205.1 Danio tinwini | reverse complement strand
AATATAATACTATATAATATATATACAGTTGAAACCATAATGATTTGCCCTCCCGTGAATAGCTTTTTCTTTTTTTTAAATATTTCCCAGATTCAGGAATTTTTCACAGTATTTCCTCTAAGTCTTATTCCTCTAAGGAAGTCTTATTTGTTTTATTTCAGCTAGAATAAAAGCAGGTTTTAATAGTTTTAAACCTATGTTAAGGTCAAGATTATTAGCCCCCTTCAGCAATATTAGTTTTGGATTGTCTACAGAACAGACCACTGTTATACAATGACTTGCCTAATTACCCTAACTTTACCCTAATTACCCTAATTAAGTCTTTAAATGTCACTTTAAGCTGAATACTAGTGTCTTGAAGAATATCTAGTAAAATATTATGTGCTGTCATCATGGCAAAGAGAAAAGAAATCAGTTATTAGAGATGAGTTATTAAAACTAGTTTTCTTTCACAGGACTTTTCAGGACTCAACACAATGAGGATTAACCTTTTTTTCTCTGGTCACACTAAACTAATTATTTCCTTGCCACAAATTTTAAATAATGCGTCAAAACAAGCAAAACACTGCTATACATACACTTATTATTCAACAAAACAGTTGACAATTAAAAAATATATATTCTCACACATCTAAAACTATGCACAGAGTGGTCTGTTCTGGCTCAAGATCCCAGAATACCAGTTAACTATGCATACAGCAACATATTAAATCAATGTTATTGTAAAGGATGATTATTAAACTATATTAACAAAAATAACAGCAAGAAAAAGAAAGCGGGTAAAAAACATTCTGTGCGTGATAATGAAAGGATGATGCCGCACACACGGTTAATGTTAGGCCAGTTAATAATCTGTTCAAAGAATGGTTAAAGCGAAAGCGACAACAACTGCTGCTGCTTACAAAGAATCTCAAGCCCTTGAAGGACTGTGGGTGCACGAGCATCGCACTAGTTTAGTTGCCAGGCATGGTTTCTTTGAGTGAGGAAACGGCACAGGAGCTTTTAAACAGTCGTGCGCATCAAATCATCTGTGCGCGCGACACTAAAGCCCTCGTCACTGAGTGAGGAAAGCCTGTCTCACCGTGCACGTGATCCTCTCATTCGTTATTCACCTGCTTTCTCATGCTCAATCGAAAAGCTGTTTTTGTCAGTCGTGCTGCTTCTCGATTCTAAGATAACATTACGCATATAGACAAACGGTCATAAACTAACAGTCTAATCTGTAGTGACGACGAGCCAGCACTGGCAATTTAAACATGAGTTTCAGCCAGCCAAAGTGGCTAGTGGGAGTGGCTGTCTAACCTGCCACAACCGAAATCTACCCGCGGGTGTTAATGTAAAGCACTGATTATAAGTACTAATAAACAGTCAGTATCTTAATAATATGCAGGAAATAAGCCACTAGTTAATAATGAGAATTGGTACTTGAACTAAAGCGTAAAAAAAAAAAAAACATTATACAGTGGGTGACACTTTAAAATGACCATTACCGCCATGCCTTGTACCGCTGCTGCTCTAAAGGAGTAAGAACATGTTTTGTTTTTTTTCAAATATTTTTTTTAGGGTTTTCACCTTTAATTGACAGGACAGTATAAAGAATTGACAGGAAAGCATGAGGACCAGAGAGAGGGGAAGGATCGGCATAGGACCCCGAGGCGGGAATCGAACTCGGGAGTGCATGTGTCGACACACTAACCACTACACCACTGGCACCAACTTGAGAACGTGTTTTTAGGTATGACTGCAGTTTGTGACTATGCCGCCAGGGGGCACAAAGGGACGGGATGCGAACGGACAGAAATAGCCTATACAGTAGCTGTAAATACTCTGCTACTTGTAAATGAAGATGAAACAATGAAACAAAGCATTATAACTCCTTCATTAATCATTAAAAATTTGTTAACAGGCTTTATTATCATTGTAAACTTGTTAAGTGCAATGAGCAGTCATTTTGGAAAGTAAAATTAAAGAAATAAAAGACAACTAAAATGAAAGTACAAACAAATAAGTAGGCCTAAATAAATAAATAAATAAATAAATAAAGCAGTCTTTTAGCCTAAATATAGAGAGATGTTTGGTGTTTTCTATTTTAAAGTGATAGGACTAAGACAGTCAATAAATAAGCTTTTTCATTTACGTTTTTATTTACATTTTCGTTGTTGATTATATTTTACTATCTCATTTTATGTTTCAATTATTGTACATAATAATAAATTAATAATGATATATATATACTAATTCCAATTGCTTATGTATCATAAAGGTATGTATACATTACAAAATTGTTAATGCATATTTATAATTAAACAAAAATTATATACACTGTAGATATCACTAACATATACACGTTAAATAAGTTTATTATGATGCCATTATAAATATTTTTTATTATAATTCTGCATACAATATTACATAATTATATAAAATTAGCATCCACATATATTGTTAACTATAACATGTCAAAATGTTCTGGCCAGTAGTATTCTTCACTTATGTCTGTTCTGCTCCTGGCATTTGTGATCTCCATGCTACGCGGTGTTAATTGTGATATTAATTGCATGTGACACTCGAATGATAACAAGCATGTGTAAATCCAGCATGTGCGCTTGATCAGCGTTCATCTGTTATCCATCACTGACCTGCTGTCAGTCTCAGGAAACCTGCTTTAAGCAGCTGAAGAGGAATTACAGCAGGGTTAAACACAGGTCAACAATTACAACTGCACCAGCTCTGATCATCAGGTCAACGTGTGAACATTAGTCAGACAGCAGAGGAAAATCTGAACAGCACTTCATACATCAAAGCACATTATCATACCATTTACATCTGACGCAATTAACATAGCATAATTAGAGAAAACGGACTAATACGCTTCAGATCTGCCAGCCCATGACATTTAGCAGAGGATAAATGATATCCTTTAGTATTATGTATGTTCTGCATCAAATTAAAATGTACAATATTTCTTTTGTTAGCATATAAGATGAACAATTAATCAAGTTAATCTACTCAATGAATCTATGCTTTTTTCAGTTTATTTATGACAATTTGCATTTGTATATTATTATTATTATTATTGTTATTGTTATTGTTATTGTTATTGTTATTATTATTATTATTATTATATGCAGATTTATACTTGTTTTAATAAACACTAGTTTAGATTTGTCCATCTGTGGAGTTTTGGAGACGTCTGCATCACCATATGGGGCATAAGAACAGGACGTGTGTTTGGATATAACTCAGTTGTTTGAGCACACTTCATTATTATTGTTTATTTATTCCTTTGCTGGAGATTAGAACTGAATTTAGAAATAGTTTAGACACAAATCTTTGTGCTTAATAAAGGAGATTAAATATGTGGGCTAATGGATGTGTTCAGTGGAGTGAGTTTCCACCGTTTCCTCACTCCACCAAAGTAAAGGACTAAAGAGTAAAACTAAGTAAAGAGAAAGTAAAGAGGCTGAATGGAGGAGGCTCGTTCTTTATCCTCGCGCTGCAGATGCTCTGTTTAACTGTTTTCTCGCTAGTGAAGCGTTCAGTTTTTACACATAAAGTCTGACATGTAAACCAAATGCACCATGCAGCGACACAACTGACTCTTAAAGGGAATGAGAGATGAGACTCTGATTGGTTTAATGCAGGTTATGCTCAAAACACATCCAGAACTCATTAAGAGAATAAGCACAATTAAAATTAGCATGTTAACGCACGGAATTAATTTTAAATATTTAACAGGTAAAAAAAAATTTACGCATTTAACGCAGTTGCTGTTTTTTTATTTCCTGTTGTGGCTGACGTGTGTTCAGGGCCGGTGCGTCCATAGAGGCGACCTAGGTGGCCGCCTTGGGCGGCAGAATAGTGAGTGAAGCCCCTAGTCCTCACTTTCATCTGCGACATCCACACCCTCCCTCCTGGTCCTCACTTTCATCTGCCAACCGGTCACTTTCTATTTCACTTTTGGGTTGAGGGCGGCGTGATTGCCGTTCGCCTAGAGAGCCAGTTCAGCTTGCTCTGGCTCTGCGTGTGTTTAATGTGCAGAGAAATATGGAAAAGACCAAGGAAGCGCTTTTAGAAGGAAAGTTTCAGTATAAAACAATTAAGGTCGCATCACCAGCTTATCCAGCGTTTCTCCAGAGTTTCATGCAATTTCGGATGTTTCATTTTTAATCATTAGACTTTAACTGCAGTTCAGCAGTTCACTTTCATTCAGCAACATATAGTTCATGCCTCGTGACAGTTATTTGACGAAAATATGAAGGACTGCTGGAAGAGTGCTGTTTTAATAAAATTTGATACCGCATGGAGAACGGAAAGAAAAACCTCCGCATTTCGGGACTCGGGTGGTCCTTTAAGGTGATCAATAATCGCTGCTTACATGGTAGACTGTTAATCAGAGTATTGTCTTAATCAAAGCGGAGTATTGGTGTCCATGTAAATGTACTCTGTGAAAGTGGCAGATGATGTTGCAAGCTGTCAAAGACAGCCTATTCCTCCCCTTTAAGTTGATCCCAAGCGCCCTCAAGTGTTTCATTAAGTTTGATGTGTTTCTTCCCTACACACAACTTTTGTAAAGCGTCTGCTTCATGTTGCTGTGTCAGAATATTTAAATCAAATTTGATCATCAACATTTGCAGATCATCAACATGCAGGATCATGAAGGAAGTGCACTGTACTGCGCTCTCGCTCTCTCTCTCTCTCTCTGTGTGTGTGTGTGTGTGTGTGTGTGTGTTGTCCCCCTGATAATGTCAATAGACTGAACTGTCTTAGCAACTGGCTAAATGTTAAGGAGGACTAAGCTAAATTGTTTCTACTTCATAATTAAATCTACTTTATAATTAATGTTCTCAACTCCTAATACAACTTTACAATGAGTACAATTGTTTGTAATCAATACTTTATTAATATTATTATTAGAATTTTCCAGTTTCCATATTTGCAATGCCTGTATTTTGGATTTTTTTGGGGGGATTCATGATTAATCATGATTAATCACAAAAAAGTGTGATTAATTAGTTAATTTTTTTAATCAATTGACAGCCCTAATATTTATCTGTCCTTAAAATATCAAAAGTGGATTCAGACAAACCTTTAATGCTTTTGTGCCATGCTCTTTAGACTTTGCACCTACATCATTAAAATAGAGCCCAAACAGTACAACAAGCTCATATTGGGCGAGTTACATTTGTAGACAAATAAAGTCTGTTTTTTCGGTTCTATTAATGAAAAAAATGAACCAGTTGTTTTGAATAAATCTATTAAAGACATGATTTAATGAACTACTCCTTACGACAGAGACTTGCATCATGAACACATTTTTCATTTCCAATGCACCACTTTTCCATTGTTTTTCTATAATATTAGTTATTCTGTCTTAACAAATTGTTGTTTAACTAAACGTTTACAGAGGAATACTCCAGGCAAGAACAGCAGAATGCTACAACAAAGAGGGGAAAAGTATGCACATATTCACATTTACTTTAACATGTTCAACTCCACCATTACAATTTTTACTAATGTACATTCATTCATTTTCTTTCAGCTTAGTCCCTTTATTAATCTGGGGTCGCCACAGCGGAATGAACCGCCAACTTATCCAGCATTTGTTTTACGCAGCGGATGCCCTTCCAGCCGCAACCCATCTCTGGGAAACATCCATACATAATCATTCACACACATACTCTACAGACAATTTAGCCCATCAATTTACCTACAGCACATGTGTTTGGACTGTGGGGGAAACCGGAGCACCCGGAGGAAACCCACGCGAACACAGGGAGAACATGCAAACTCCACACAGAAACGCCAACTGACCCAGCCGAGGCTCGAACCAGCGACCTTCTTGCTGTGAGGTGACAGTACATGATGCACTAATGTACATCACAATGTTTAATTTGAAGAAAATCTTTTATATTGAATGATTTGTTGATTCATTAATTTTCCTTTGGCTCAGTCCCATATTTATCAGGGGTTGCCACAGCGGAATGAACCGCCAACTATTCCAGCGTATGTTTTACACAGCGGATGCCCTTCCAGCCGCAACCTAGTACTGGGAAACGTAATAAATAATAAAAATTTGCAAAATTATCATATTTGTTACACCACCAGCATAGTGTGTATGTAAGCCATGAAGAAGTTTGTGTACAACAAAATATAGGTGTTATAAAACCGATAATAATAAACTGACCCTTTAATATTTGCCAAAAATACAGCTTTAGTAAAAATAGAGCACTTACAGACATCTATTTCCAAGGTTTCGATGTTTTAAACAGCCACAAAAATAAACTACATATGTGTTACTCTCCACTGACACTGAGAGAAACCGAAAGTAAAACTAAACCATATATATATATTGCAGTACCTTAAATGTCCAGTAGATGGGGATCAAGACCACAAATGGCTATTTGTGACTGCACCACAATGATAGTGACTCATTCATTCATTCTCCCTCGACTTATTTATCAGGGGTTGCCACAGTGGAATGAACCACCAACTATTTCAGCATATGTTTTACGCAGCGGATGCCCTTCCACCCGCAACCCAGTACTAGTAAAGACCCACTCATACACTACTACCAATTTAGTTCATCAATTCCCTTATAGCGCATGTGTTTGGACTGTGGGGGAAACTGGAGCACCCGAAGGAAACCAACACCAACACAGGGAAAACATGCAAACTCCACACAGAAATAACTCACTCAGCTGGGGCTCGACCTAGCGACATTCTTGCTGTGAGCCCACAGTGCTAACCACTGAGCCATTGTGCCACACCTGATAATACAAAAATATATATATTTGGGAGCTGAATCTTGTTATGTTTTGGACGTAAATGGCCTGCAGGCTGGCAGTTTGCTGACCCCCTCCTTTAATGAAATGATGCACATGCTGTTTCTGGCTCAGTAATAAACACTCAGTGACTGCAGTGTGTGAATGTGAGCAGATACGCACCTTTACAGAGCGGCTCAGTGTCGTTCCAGTAGGGGTCTCGTGTGTTTATGCACTCGATGACGGGCGGGCCCTGCTCCAGAGAGTGTCCCGGGTCACAGCTGAACTGCACCACTGTCCCCACACCGTACGCCGGATCCGTCGTGCTGAAGTTTCCATTCTGAATGTACGGTTCGTAGCAGTGGCCCTTCTCAAACGCTGGACATCAACAATCAGAACACATTGAATAAAGAACAATAAACATGTCAGAGAAACATGATAGACTGATTAATTAAAGGTGCACAACTGCATAAGTAGATCTCACTTTATATTAAGTGGCCTTAATTACTATGCACTTACATTTAAACAGATAATTCACCCAGATATTTCTGTTCATTTACTATTATAAGAATCACTAGGCTATGTTCACACTGCAGGCAAATGTGGCCCGAATCTGATCTTTTGGCCCATATGTGACTCAGGTCTTGACAGTGTGAACAGCCCAAACCGCATGGAGTCTGATCTTTTCACTTCAGATTTGTGCCACTTTCATATGTAGTCTTAAATCAGACACAGATCTGATGTTCTGCAATGCGAGCGCAGTGTAAACGGTTATGTCGGATTTCATGTGACTTTTACATAATCTTCGAGCGACATGCGTCATCATTCTGTGCTGCAGACATCATCTACACCTCTGCAGCAGTAGAAGAACACACAGGGAGATTACTTTACCACAGAAAGTTGGTTGTTCACTTTGAAAAAGATTTTGAAGGTAAAACTGGTGCTTGTTAACCACTCTGGTTAATGATCGAGGTACGGGATGATCGTGATGCTAAAGAGTGTCGGGGGTGTTGCGGAAAGGGGATCCGTGCACAAAGGAGGGGGCACTTTCATTTTAAGGACGAACATTATCTCAGAGCGAATAAAGGGGCGGAGCTTAAGCACCCAAACCCCCCATCTGCACGTGTCTGTTGTTTATAACAAAGTAAAATAAAATAACTGCAAACTGAGATAAACCAACTCCACCTTCACAGTCTGCGGCTGCTCATTAACCCTTGATGAGTTCACTACAGCGGTGGTCAGACAGACGCGTGCCGTGGTTGTCATAAATCACAAATGATCAGTGTTTTCAATCTTATTTTAGGTTTCAAATGCCGAAATACACATTAGTAGTAGCAGAACTCATGTAATACGACACGGCTGTCTGTGAAAAGGGCAATAATCATATTAAGCATAATCTGACAACGTGCTTCATACAGTATACACATTGTGTGCATAATTAGACATTTTGTGTTGTCCGTAACTATACTTCTGCACATGCGGGTCAGTTTACGACCATGATCTGTTCACACTGCAAATCTGATATTGGCCACATTTATAACAACAGTGTGAACAGCCATGCAAAAACATCAAATCTGAGAAAAAAAGCACTAAGCATCGCAGTGTGAACGTAGCCTAAGAACCACAGATTCAGCTCAAAATCTTCTTTAAACTCCAACCGAAGAAAAAAGAAGTTACTTATATCATGAATGAGCTGTGAATGAGAAAATTAACATGGTTCACTTTTTGGGTGAACTATCCCTTTAAATTAATCATTTAGTACAGGGGTGCTCAACCCTGCTCCTGGAGATCGAGTTCAGAATCCACCCTGATCAAACACACCTGAACCAAACAATTAGGACCTGAACAGCGCTAGATATTCACAGGCAGGTGTGTTTGATATGGGTTGCAACTGAAATCTGCAGGACAGTAGATCTCCAGGAGCAGGGTTGGTCACCACTGATTTAGTACAATGCACTTATTATGTATACACATGCTTTTACATTGTACTTCAATTTTAAAATGATATACATGTAATTACATCTGTAAATAATTTATATAATTACACTTAGAACTACACTGCTGCACAATATGCAATACAATATAAACACAATAAGTAGATTTCACTATTTTTTTTAAGACCACTTAATATAAAGCGGGACTCATAATGCATAATACCCATGCAACTAACCCAGAACCTAACTCACTTATAGCAAGTCCAGCAGTTAAATAAATATTCACAGTGTAATAAGGACACCTTAAAGGGCACCTAGGTTACCCCTTTTTCCAGATTTAATATGAGTCCTTTGCATCTCCAGAATGTGTCTGTAAAGTTTCAGCTCAAAACACCTATCAGATGATTTATTAGACCTTTCAGAAGTTTCTATTTTGTAGCTCTAATCATCAGGTAGCATTTTTTGTGTACTGTGCCTTTAAGGCTAGTCCTCCCCGCCCACTGTTTCCACGTGCCTGTCAGCGTGCCTTAATCTCCTCCCTCGGATGCGTCAAACAGTAGACAGCACGAAGGAATAAGATCTCACGTAATGTTTGTGAGAAATACTACAGTAAAGGCCAGTGCACACGAGATGTTTTTTGCTCACGTTTTCCGTCAAAGTTTAACTCCTCGTGACTAAAAAAGGGCGCCAATGTGATAATGCACACCAACGCGTTTTAAAAAACGCCTCATGCTCAAAAACCTTCTTTACCAATCAGATTAGCACTTTTGTTCACGTGCACGGAGCTGCTGAAGTTACAGTAAACAGCACTTGGAGGCGCTCAAGCGCAACACTGTCAATGCGAGCGCACATTGAAGAAGATGCCCAGAGGCGTGATGAACGTGGAGCTGCTTATTGCACTGCTGAACAATAATCATTTCTTCATCGCTAGAGCTGGAGCTGCTGCTAGAACCATCCATAACAACAAGCGTGTCAACTTTGTCTTCTTTCTCTGTGTTACAAGCGGATGTCAGAAGCTTGAAGTTGTGTAGCGCCATCTAACGTCAAGGAGTGATTTTGCATACTCTTCTGCTCGACGCCTGTGAAAATCGCTTGGGTTTGAATCTGGAAACACGTCTTGGAAAACGCTGACGATAAACGCAAACGAAAAGCATCCTGGTGTGCACGAGCCTTAAGACCTTTACCAATGAGTATTTGATGCATTTGTTGTGGAGTTGCAACGATGAGTCACACACAATGTCGTTAGAAAGTTCACGCACACACAGATATACACACACATACACAGAGCGGACACACACACAGACAGCGTGTGCGTTTAGCTTTGCTTTGTTTTTGCACGCAAATGTGACAGGATACAGGTTAATCTCCACTGCTGTATGGATATCTGTTATGGTAATGTACAAAACAAACCTGATTTATCGTCCACAAACCGGGATTGAAGCGTCTTCTTTTATAATTGTTCTGACACGCGGCTGTGTTGATGAAGTGAAGCTGAAGTAAATGGCTGTAATTCATTATCATGCACTGTTTTAAAACATTTTAAACTTGTAAAACTCACTCTTGATCATATTTGATGATGATTGATGATCCTAGCAAACTTTGGTTTTCGGTTTTCGGTTGCTTTGCGCACGTCCTGTCTTGTTGATAGGATTATACACGTTACTACAGAGACATGTTAATACGCAGCTGTCAATCAATATTGGTGGGCGGGGGGACCGCACTCCTACGTCAAGTTGTGGTCGATCTCAAAACCGCTCCAATTGGTCCACCGTTTTTATGTTGTTAAATTGAAAATAAAGGACTGAGTGTGTTTATATCAGCCCAATATGACGCTCTATACACTATACCTTCACATATGTCTGTCCAAACAGCTTGAAAAGGAGATTTTTCACCATAGGTGCCCTTTAACATAAAACACAACCAATTATAGTTGTGCCTTGAATGATAAAACCAAAGGAAATGTAACTTTTGTCAGTGAAACATGCAATGAAACATCAAAACAATAAAATTCATACATTTCTATGTAGGTGTAAAACATGAATGCTTTTAAAATAATGCCAGAAAAGACTGTAAATGTTTTTAATAGAGTACTTAAACACTGGCTAAAAACAAAACAGCAGTCTTTAGGTGAATATTATTTGATTGTATTCTCATTTGATCATAGCCCTTGTTAAGAAAGAATTATAATTATGTGAGCATGTGTATTATGGGTGGCACAGTGGCGCAGTGAGTAGCACAATCACTGATTCGAGCCTTGGCTGGGTCAGTTGTCATTTCTGTGTGGAGTTTGCATGTTCTCCCTGCATTCGCGTGGGTTTCCTCGGGGTGCTCCGGTTTCCCCCACAGTCCAAACATATGTGGTATAGGGCAATTGGGTAAGCTAAATTGTCCGTAGTGTGTGAGTGTAAATGAGTGTGTATGGATTATTTCCAGTGATGGGTTACGGCGGCAAGGGCATCCGCTGCGTAAAACATATGCTGGATGGTTGACGGTTCATTCCGCAGTGGTGACCCCAGATTAATAAAGCGACTAAGCCAAAAAGAAAATGAATAAATGAATTTACATTACATGTCTTTAGCATTATTTCTCATTAGCATTTTTTTTATGCATAGTAATTAGATTTTTTTATGTCTTTTAAACAAGCCTCACTTGGCATGTTGAAAATGAGCAAGTCTGCCATATAACACTTAAACAAATGCATATACAATACAAACTTTATTGTGAGACTTCCCAGGCGAGGTGCCCAGGTATATTAACGGCCACCCAACTATATTTAGTGGCACATTTATTTTTTTACTATTATAATCAGCCTTTTAGACTATTTTGTGTCCACCCAATATAATCAGGCATCAACGCTCGATTAAATAGTAGAAAAATTTAGATTTTGTGGTGAGACCTGTCAACACTCCCACAGATAGTCTCACATGCCCTGCAGACCCACAGAGACATGCCTTTTTAGGCCCGTTTCCACTGAGTGGTACGGTACGGGTCAGTACGGGTCGGTACGCTTTTATGGCCGTTTCCACTGTCAAAAGCATACCGAACCGATCCGTACCGTACCACTTTTTCGGCACCCTTTCGAAAGGGAAAATCAGCTGAACGCTGATTGGTTTACAGAGATACATCACGATCTCGTGGAGCTAGCCAGAATCAAAACAATGGAGCCACCATGTTTTTAAATGCACAGCCGAGACAACTATATGCATATAATAACGATACATGGATGACCCGGGCTCAAAACAAACCTTGTCGTTGTCTTGATGAACAACCACAAAGCCAAGAACCTGCCGTGTCCTGTTGTTGTTTTATGAGGCCGTCTAAAAGTGTGAGCGGTTTTTCGCTTTCTTCAGGGAGCTCGCGTTCGCGTCTAGATTTGATTATAACAAACTTCTTGAGCTGATAATAATAATGTGCGTGTGTGATTAATGAAGCGTCTTCGACATCTGATCCATTCAGAAAGAAAAGGACAAACGCAAGAGTGAAGCTCAGAAAAAAAGGAGAAGCCCGACAGGATTACAAGGATTCCCGAACTCAAATAAGGACTTAATGTCTGCTGTGTGTAGTTTATCTGTAAGTGGTAACATATCGGAGACTGTAAGGGTCTGTATGTGTTCATATATGTTGCATTTATTTATTTATTTTATATAATTGCAGACGTTACAGTAGGCTGTAACACTGTCACACTGTCATTGATCTGCAGTTATAATCAAATCATGTTCATAGAAATGTTAGTAATAAACATTTATAAACAAGTATTAATATGTTTAAAGCATCTGTTTTGTTTGAAGAGCTTCTCATATAATGTGAACGAACTGTACAGCTTTACTGTAGACATTTATTCGAGCGAGAATGACGTCGACTGAAACTCTCTGTAGTACACCACGCCCACCAAAAGGGTACCCTTTGTAATGGAAACGCAAGCTTGATAAAGGTGACCCGTACCGACCCGAACCGTACCGTACTGTACCACTCAGTGGAAACGAGCCATTTGGCACTTAAAAAATTTGCCCAGCCGAGGTTTCTAAATCTCCTAAAATGTTCAGGATTCTGCTTTCGCTTTCTAAAGCTGTTGTTATTTAGTCGTATGCGTTTTTGCATTACCTTTTAATTTAAGTCTACTTTCGCTTGGGTTTGCAGCTGACTCTGAAAAACTTTACTATGTGCTCTGAGAGGATGAGATGACTGCTCTAAACTGGCCGCAAAATATATGTAGCCTACACCATAATGGTTAATCAATGCTTTTGCCTTATTTAAATAATCTAGATGTTTTAATCTTGTAATTATGATCATTTTTAGAGATATTGTCTGTTTCATTCCTTTTTCTGTCAGTTATTTCCCACTTGCTGTATATTATATGCAGTATACATATATAAAATGCTTTGGCATTCAAGTTTGCTTTGAACTTGAGAGAAAGAGAGAAGCAGATTTGACCAGTCAGTGGTGCACATGGCTCCTCAATTGTATAAATGTATTAGAAGTAGTGGATTTCTTTTATCATTTCAACAGTTTTATTTTAACCCACTGAAAAGAATCAGCATATAACGGTGTCATAATAAATACAATTATTGTTAAAAATTAAATTATGCTTTGTTTGTCAAATATAGTTAACTATTTATATGATGTGGGTAAATGATGTGTTCAATCCAGCCACCACCGCAAGTATATTTCAAACCTGTGGGAAGCACTGGGCTTACATCTGAAATTTTTCTTGCAAAGCAACATGTTAAATACTCCTTACTAATCAACACTAATATGCATAATATACGTAATACTAATATACACAAATAATCCATTGTAATTATGATGTCCACCTCAAGTAAAAAAATTAATAGTTTTAGTGCTTTGCACATAGAATTGAAGCTATTGAGAGTATTCTTTACCCTACCTTCAAATCGTATATTGAAGCCGGTGTTGTGGCTGTTCGGCTGGTCTGTTATAAACTGAACCCGAACCGCCGGTCCTTCGCTGATCACTCCCTCAAACGGGATCGGACCTCCACGTCCAGAATCAAACAGGACCACCGAACCAGCATCAAGACCACTCCATAACACAAGCCTAAATCATGGAGGAAGATTTATTCCTATTTAGTTATGTTGGTGGCTGTCTTTGCCCCATTGACTTCCATTATAATGAGATTTTTTGATTGATAAGTTACGACAGCATATAATCATGCATTCTTGAGTGTTGCTGGTTTTCTCTGTTATGATTAATATGTATTAAGTGTCATTTTTACTGCTGATCATCAGTTGGCAGCATTAACTCTTTAGATAAGCCCAACAGGGAAAACCAGCAACAATCAAGAATGCATGATTATATGCTGTCATGGCTTTGCCATCAATAAATGTGATTATAATGGAAGTCAATGGGGCAAAAATAGCCCCCAACATAATGAAAGGGTAGTATATTTGAACAACACACAGCTTTGCAATCCAAAAATAAGATTACAATGGAAGTCAATGGGGCAAAAACAGCCACCAGCATAACAATTATTGAAGAGGAGAGTGCCATAGGAGAAGCATGCATTGATGTTGATGGTACCTGTGTTTACCTGTCTGTGGTGCCCAACACCATTCTCTCCAGGTGTAGGTGCAGCCGCTGGCCGCTTGGAGCCTCCAGAGACCAGGAGCAGCTGCGGTCCAGGGTGCTGTTGGGGCCCGAATGGGGTGAGGGGGACAACACTCGTCCCACTGTTGCGTTTTTAACAACACCGCCACACAGAGCTGGACAGGAACATATTGAACATTATGTTGTTCTGGGTGGTTTCCAGGGTGTTGCTAAGGTATTTAGAAGGTGTTAAAATGTTGTTATGTTCTTCTGGGTGGTTTCCATGGTGTTGCTAAGGGTTTTAGAAGGTGTTAAAATGTTGTTATGTTGTTCTATGTGGTTGCCATGGTGTTGGCAAGTTTATGAGAAGTTGTTACTGTGTTATCATGGTGTTCTGTGTGGT
>CAIGQZ010001492.1:31748283-31759888 GCA_903798205.1 Danio tinwini | reverse complement strand
AGTAAAGTAAAGTAAAGTACCTGCAGCTCGACGCCGTATCCAGTGTAAACACTGATGGTGTAGGTGCACTGCAGGAACGCTCCATCTGGAAGCGGCGGCTCGTCTGAGGAATCGATGTAACCCTCCGGCTCAGAGAAATTCACCCTGCAGTTTGATTGAGCTGGAGGAAAACAGCAGACACATTACACTGCATTATATCAGACATTACAATACATTACACTACATAATGTACTTTTTGTCTTGTTTCTAGTCCAAATATCCTGTGTATTTGGCTGATTGCTTTTGTTTTATAGATAAATAAAGCAGAATGTTCTCCTATCTGTCCCGTTATGTTTTTTCTATTGCTAAATTTCTTTATAACAGCAGAGATTTCAGAAATAGGCTTGGGCTGCTTTCTCTTTAATGCATCTTATGTGCCCTTGAACTGGTGTTTCATAAGATACAGCGTTGTGAATGTTTTATTTCATGTGTATAGACTTGAATAGATTAATGTGTTTTAATAATCGTAACGTTATTCCACTTAAAGCAGCAAGTGCGCTCTTTTTGTTAGATCAATTCCATGAGATCAGTTTGCCTAACCTAATACTATGACTCAAAAGAGGCATAACAACACAATTTATTTACTTTAGATGTTTAAAAATATTTGTTAAAGGGATTTTTTATAAAAACAGCTTGTTAAAACTAAAGTCTAAAGGCTTAAAGTTGATAGGAAATTAATTATCTTTAATTTCATTAGCCAATGCATAACATATTCCTAAAGAGCATTTAATTGATATGGTACCTTAATAAGATTTGTATGTTGATTAATGTAAATTGTATGTTGAAATGTAAATCGCGGAAATTCTACTATAGGTAGCCCAACAGCTTTCGCAGTATTAAAGGTAATATTAAGAAAAAAACAATATACACAGGCTACAGATCCTCCCTCATCAGAGAACTGGTAGAAAGTAGACAATAAAAACATGTGTGACTGAAAACACACTTCCAGATGTGACTGGGAATGTTTTATTTGACCACCTGTGGTTGAATTGATGAAATCACATCTATATTAGCAGGTATAAACAGCACGCACATGCTCTCTCTCTCTCTCTCTCCCCCTGTCTGTCAGCCTGTCACAGCTGATTCAGTGGAGGGACTAGACAATCTAACATGTAAAAACGTACAAAAATTTGGACAAATATTGCATTGCAAAAAGCAAAACTATTTTAAACTTACGCCTACTTTGGCAAATAACCATGGAATAAGCGGGATAATTAACGGCTTGCCGTTCGTTAAGGGATTTTAATGCATTCCAGAGGCAACCACACTCCACTGCGGGTCATGTGGTCCTTCGCCTTTACGTCGTGCATTAAAATCCTTTGACACACAACAAGCCGTTGATTATCCCATACATATTGACCTTATTCTTTAATGCGGAAGGGCGTTTGTTTTTGCGATTGTATAAGAACTTCAGATTCAGTTGCCTATGAGGGAAATGACTAGGAATAATAAACCGCAGAAAACGGTCAAACTACTTACTCTACAAACAAAAGTGTTTGCAAGACTATACAGACAAAGCAGAATCATATAATAAGAAAATGTCTGCTTGCAACATCACGCAGCAAATACGAGCTGTTTTTAACGTCTAAAAATAAATAGAAGTGAATGAGACTGGAAGTCTTGAGCCAAAAAAATTCATGCGCCTGCTCGTACGAGAAGAATAAGGTGAATACACACACAGGGCCATGGGGGAAAGGGGTGACAGAGTGCAGGGTAAAGTCTAGATTGGATACGCGGCTGGCCGGAAGTGCAATATGCACATCAATATAGCAGCATTTTTATGACACTGTATAACAATAGTTAATATTTTACAGTACTGTGACGGTTGGGTTTAGGGTTGGAGTGGGGGGTAGGCATAAAAAAAATAACATTTATTGGGTAATTTAATAGATAGCATAAATAAAACTCGGTACAACTACTGTTTTACATTACTGTGACGGTTGGGTTTAAGGTTGGGGTAGGCGTTAATAAAATACAATAAATGGGAAATTTTATAAATAATATAAATAGTACCGTAAATAATATAATAGAACCGTATCTGATCTAGCAACAACCAGAGTGCACATGCAGGGCCCTGGCAATTTAGGTGCCCAGAGACTCACTCGGTCTTAACTATTACATTTCTGTAAATTTTCAAAGCAAAACAATAAAAGGAATGTGACAGAATTTAATGCAAAATTTGCAAAAACTCTGACAAAATCATTAGTTTTAGTCGTAAAAATGAGATTTTTTTTATTCCAAATTCTGGAGGGACATTTGTAATTATTACAAAGCGTTTTTGTTTCTTTTTTTTTTTTTTGGTTTTGCCCCAGAATATTCCTCTCAGTGTTTTCCTGTTAGAATTTAGTCTGCCTCGACCCAACTTCCACTCTAAGCGGTGTGTTGATGCTCATTTCCTAAAGGGCTGATTTCCGCTAGACTAGTCAACAGTTTAATGACTCTGCACTAGAGATGCGCGGATCAGCTGAAATGTTTCCCGAATCCGCTCCTTCATTCTAATCATCCACCCGCCCGCACATATTTTATCTGCCATATATATCCGAACCCGATCAACACTTTAATAATTCTAATTCGTTGTTGTAAGCATGATGATAGGTCAGCGTGGATCGTTCGTTATTAACAGCAGATTCAGCTTTTACAGATACAGGAAAAAGAGAACACAAACAGTGCCACCTTAGCCTAAACAGCAGCTATGTTAAGTTTACTTTTTCTTTGCACTGTGCAGAAACAGAATATCATCTACTGTGCCTGGATTCGGGTGATTCCGCCTCGCCTCCAAAACATGGCCAGCTGCACTGATTGAGCGTTTGCTCGCACCGCTTGTTGCAGGAATGCACACAATTCTCCTCGTAAGGCACTTCAGTCGTGTAAATAAGTGATCTTGTTTCTCCCAGAATGATAGCAGATTTTCCTCTGTTGACTCCTCTGACTGAAAGTTTGCGCAGTACTCTTGCACTTTATCCATTATTTTAAGTGTCTCATCTTCATATTCTGTGAAGTCCACTCTCTGCTTTTTTGCTGGTCAACTGCTATGACCCACGACCCACCCGCAATTAATCACAATGTACTGTTTTATTACCCGACCTGCTGATTATCCGCAGCGCCCGCGGATATAACCGCCATCCGCGCATCACTACTCTGCACTATTCACTATGGAGTACATGGTTATCAACTGAATGGGCACACAGAGAACCACCTCATACAATGACGTGTTGAAACTGCATTAACATACAGAGCGCAGATGTGATGACAGCCAAGGAGCACCTTCATCTAAAGTAGACTAAGACCATATAAAAGATTTGAGTTTAAGAATGTTCAGCGTTCATTCTGACTCTGCTGGACCCTGAGTACTGCAGTTTATGTTGAGACTGCTATGCTAATAAACATATTCATTGAGATCTTCTTCATCCTCCTCATGTCTTGCCTAAATACGAGCCCTGCTCTTACCTGTGGTGAAAGCAGCTGACGGTGTTTCTGGGTTAATGTTGATTGAGGGCTGGGTCGGTGAGCTTGGTTCGTCCGTGGCCCAGCGGGGCGTCTCCACAGGCTCTGGAGCTTCAGTGGGCAGCTCGTCGGGGCGTCCCGTGCTGTCGTGTGAGGGGAAAATCCTCCTCATTTCGGGAGACAGTGCATCAGCTCCAGCCCCCAAACTCTTCCCCAGCATGGGCATCAAGTCAGGGGGTAAAGCGCTGGGTAGAGTCACTCCTGTCTGGGCCAGGAGATGATCCTTGTGGGACAGGACCGACTGGAGGAGCTCCTGCCCAACAGAAGCAGCTCCTCTGGGGGGATCTCTAGGAGCTGGAGCCTGCATTACTGGAGCCAGGCTGGGCAGAAGAGTCACCGTCGACACATCTGCAGGAGGAGACAGAGTAATATTGCATTACTAAAATACTGCATTATAAAGGAGTAAAACCGGGTACAAATATTGCATACTGGGGATCTATTATGCACAAAATCACTTTTATAAGGGGTTTAAACCCAGTAGTGTGTGAATATCTCCAGCAGCCTCTAATGGTCAACATGAATTCATTGTGTTTGTTCTAATCAGACTTGATGCTGAAACACTTTGATTGACATTCTCCCTTTGTATGTGTCATCATTTGGGGAAAGCCCCGCCCACTAGTGTCCATCTCATTAGCATAAAAAGCAGCCCTGAGTGAGAAGCAGCCGTCTGTCCATTAGCCATTAGAGTGTTTGAGCTGCTGAAGTTAACGTCAGCATAGACTAAGAGGATTATATATGTGGAGTTTTAGATGAAGCACATGACACTGAAGCACACATGCACACCTGACCAGCACTAAGAACAAACACACTGCTGTTTTACATCTGTCACTATGCTGACACATAGGCATCTGTAGCTCCGCCCTCTTCTGAAAACACCACAATCTCATTTGAATTTAAAGCGACAGTCACCAAAACGCCTCAATTAGTATCAAACGGGTCAGCTTCAGAGAGCTAGAGAACATTATCTGTGTGCTATTTTGAGCTCAAACATCACTAGACGCAAGTTTTATAAAAAGGATGAGAATAGGTCGTCTTTAACATTTCACTCAGACTCATACCTGCTGTAATAAATCCACACAAACTCACAATTTTCCTCATGTTTTTTCCTCAGCTGTATAACGTTAAACGTCATTAAAATGCCTCTATGCTAAATAACCTTTGCAAAACAAACTAATCTAGATGCATTCGACTTCTAATCTCTGTTGGCTTTTCCAGCGCGGCGGCCATTCCTCAAGGTGAAAAAAGAGGAAGAAGCTGATCAATTAAATTACACCGGCGGAAAAAAAGCCATTACCCTCTGAGAGTGATAGAGTGTCGTCCAGGGACGCAATAAAACATGTAATGAATGCCCAGCACAAGAGAAAACTCAGCACACGGTGCTCACTGGCTCACTGTCCTCCAAACTAAAGCATGTGTGTGTGTGTGTGTGTGTGTGTGTGTGTGTGTGTGTGTGTGTGTTACATGCTGATCAATATATGGCGCATTCTAGAAACTGCAGGAACATTTTGTCTCCAAGATAAACCTTCTATTTGGTTTCTGAAAGAACATAAATAAATAATGAAGGTTAATGAAGGACAATCTAGTTGTCTTTTAAAGTGATGTTTGTGTGTGTATTTATCTTGAAAATATTAACTTAAAGAGCGCTACCACAGCTATTTTTGTCTCCGCCTCCTGAATCATACAATTAGCTTCAATTAGCATCAAATATTTAAAGGGCACCTATGGTAAAAAATCTCCTTTTCAAGCTGTTTGGACAGACATATGTGCAGGTATAGTGTATAGAGCGTCAAATTGGGGTGATATAAACACACTCAGTCCTTTATTTTCAATTTAACAACATAAAAACAGTGGACCAATTGGAGCGGTTTTGAGATCGACCACAACTTGACGTAGGAGTGCAGTCCCCCCGCCCACCAATATTGACTGACAGGTGTGCATTACTATATCCTCAGTATGTTGTTTCACGTCCGCCATTTTCAGCGTGTGAGTCAAAGCGACGTCACCAAAGAAACACCCTTGCTCTATTTTTAGATGTAACATTCACCACGTTAGTGCTCTCCTCGCCGCCAGTGTTTGCATACATGTGTACTTTTCATTGTGTCTTCCTTAAACTTCAGCGGTTTGTATTTCCCGCGGTCACAGAAGCTCTCTGTCATCTTAACTAGGTGCAGCTGGAAAGTGCGAGCGTGTTGCTTCACGTGAGCGTCCCTCCATTGGAAATAACTAACTAACGACGCGCATCGCCATGCATTTCACGGTGTCGCAGATGAAAGTGAGGACCGTGAGGGAGGGGGTGGGTGTCGCGGATGAAAGTGAGGACCAGGGGGTTCGCTCACTATTCTGCCGCCTAGGTCGCCTCTATGGATGCGCTGGCCCTGCTCAGGACACTGTTTATATGTCTGCAGCGCCACAGAGCGTAATCTAAATAGTTTCATTTTAAATAACATGTGAATGTGTGCGTCTGGTGTGCCGTGTCGTGGCTCTGAGCGACGCATCCGGTGTATGACGCCCTTTAGTTATAGCCTCAAGCAGGTCGTACACCAGAAGCGCCGCTCGGCGACATGCAGCGTCGCGCCACACAGCAGCATGCATTTCTGAATTCTAAACATAAGTTTCTATCAGGTGACACACACCGATGCCGCAAGTGTGCAATACTTTCAGCTGTCATGTGCGCGCCGTGTCGCGGTGCATTCGGTGTGTGATGCCCTTCAGTCAAAGTTAATTCAGTGTGCTTGGTTATTAGTCTTGGTGTAGGCTACAAGCTCAGAGCTTTAAACTAACACACAGTTGGCTGTAAAACTATACAAAGGCACAAATGATTTTGTACTCTCTGCTTGGTCTGTGTCCGAGTCGTACATGTACAGCTGAATGCTGGTCCTCTCACTCATGTTGCTTCTTTCTGTCTGCCTGTCTGTTGCCATACACAAAGTGGGGGAGCTCTTGGCTCCGCCCCCTTGTTAAGTTGGGCGGGAAGTTGAAACTAATTTTTATGTCAAGCAACACGCCCCTAAAACAGTGAACTGTGCACACGCCCCCAAAATCACACTTTTTAACACATCATAATAAAAAAATCTGAATTGTGTTTTGAACTGAACCTAAACTGGCACACTCAGAAGAACCATAATATTAATATTACATCTTAAAAAAGGGGTCAAATAGGTGCCCTTTAAGGCAAAATTTTTTCTTGTTAATTAGTAGTTCGTTAGTAGTAAAAAAATAGTAAACTTGTTAACAGAAACGTTCCCTATTGCATTTAAGCATTTTTGCACACTCTGCTCTGGTTGGTCAGATGACTGCACTCTACTGTGATCACTCAGATTCAGATGGTCATGGTCATACTCTGATTTGTCAGATGGCCATACTCTGCTCTGATTAGATAGAAGGCCATTGCTCTGATTGGTCAGATCACTCAACTCTTCCACTGTTTAGTCAGTTGGTCATACTCTTCCCTGATTGGTCAGATGGCCATAGTCTGCTCTGATTGGTTAGTTCATTCTACTCTTTCAGTTATTGGTCAGTTGGCCATGCTCTGCTCTGATTGGTCAGATCACTCTACTCTTCCACTGATTGCTCAGATGGCCATACTCTGCTCTGATTGGTTAGTTCATTCTACTCTTTTAGTTATTGGTCTGTTGGCCATACTCTGCTCTGATTGGTCAGATCACTCTACTCTTCCACAGATTGCTCAGGTGGCCATACTCTGCTCTGATTGGTCAGATCACTCTAGTCTTACATGGATTGGTCAGATGGTCATACTCTGCTCTGATTGGTTAGATCACTCTACTCTTCCACTGATTGGTCAAGTTGGTCAAACTTGATTCTGATTAGTTAGACGACTCTATTCTGTTTGGTCAGTTGGTCAAACTTGACTAATTGGTCAGATCACTCTACTCTTCCACTGTTTGGTCAGTCAGTCATACTCGACTCTGATTGGTTTAGATTTCTGTACTATCTTCTTATTGATCAGATGACCATACTCTGCTCTGATTGGTCAGATCACTCTACTCTTCCATGGATTGGTCAGATAGTCATACTCGACTCTGATTGGTTAGATCTCTCTACTCTTCCACTGATTGGTCAGTTGGTCATACTTGACTCTGATTGGTCAGATCACTCTACTCTTCATGGATTGGTCAGATGGTCATACTCGACTCTGATTGGTTAGATCTCTCTACTCTTCCACTGATTGGTCAAGTTGGTCATACTTGACTCTGATTAGTTAGACGACTCTACTCTCTTCTGTTTGGTCAGTTGGACATACTTGACTCTAATTGGTTTTCATACTCTACTCTTCCACTGTTTGATCAGTCGGTCATACTCGACTCTGATTGGTTAGATGACTCTGTTCTTTTCTGTTTGGTCAGATAGCCACACTCTGCCCTGATTGGTCAAATCATTCTACATTCATCTAATAGGTCAGATGGCCATACTCTGCTCTGATTGGTTAGTTCACCCTACTCTTTTAGTTATTGGTCAGCTTGCCATACTCTGCTCTGATTGGTCAGATCACTCTACTCCTCCATTGATTGGTCAGTTGTTCATACTCGACTCTGATTAGTTTAAATCACTCTACTCTTCCACTAATTGTTCAGATACCCAGACTGATTAGGTCAGATCGCTCTGCTCTTCCACTGATTGGTCAGATGGCCATACTCTCTCCTCTGATTGGTTAGATGAGGCTACTCTCTTCTGATTGGATAGATGACCATACTCTGCTCTGATTGGTCAGATTATTCTACTTTTCCACTGATTGGTCAGTTGGTCATACTCAATTTTGATTGATTAGATGACTCTGTTCTTATCTGATTGGTCAAACGGTCATACTTTGTTCTGATTGGTCAGACCACTCTACCTTGCTCAGGAATTACTGGTTCATTTATTTAAACCAGTTCAGACTCATTTCTTAGATTTAAATAAACATAAGTGAGACAGATATTGCCTATAAAACAATCATGAACAGCATTATAGATCAGTCAATCTTATGAATTAATGATGTGATATTAGTTTGAATTCATCTTTTAATCTTTAGCTGCAGGCTTTAGTATTTCTAAATGCAGTTTGAGATCTTTTCTGAAACTCTATGGGACCTTTTTATTTCAGCAAAGCTTTCTAATCTAACTGTTGTCTACAAGAAGCCGCTGAAGTATTAAAGACATTTGCATTCATATAAGATGACTAAAGCATCTGACCTATGAGTAACTAGATCCTTCAATGCGTTTATTATGATTCAGTCCTCAAAGCGTCAACATTTCATCCATTAATGAGGCTAGAGCTTTTCATAATCACTGTTTGTGAGTGTTATCTCTGTCAGTCGTCTAATCCATAGGGACAAAAAGCAGCAATTTTGCACCATTGTTTCCTCGATCTGTTCCACAGTGTCGAATTGCTGTTCTACGCATTTGACTTTTATTTATAGCAAATGGGTCAGACAAAAACAAAAGCAGTGGTGTAGTTTGTTAGGACAGGAGCCATTATATCCACAGACTGAGAGAGACCTGGACTATTACACAGGTCACAAAATAAAAGCAAACACATTAGGAGGTTTTCAACAACACTGAAAATGCTGTACCACACTTGCAAAAACGTCTGAATATAACAATACAATCACAATAAAAATGCAATTCAGCCCCTGAATTAACTTGTATTATATATATCTATATATATACATTTTGCTGCAATAACAGCACTCCTACAGCCTCTTCAGCTTTGTGTGTTACTCCGCCGATATAGAGTGACAGCAGATCAATAAAGTCACTAAAGTTTGACAAATATTGCAGCTGTTGGACAACATAAATGTACTTTTGAGGCTTTTTTAGGCTAGAATGTAGTTATTTAAATTGCAACTATGCAGTTTATTTATAAGAATAGTGCCTATTTTAAATATTTATAATTTCTGAGAGACAATACATCTGCAGCCATCAGCCTGTCATACTGAGCAGAGCAAAGACGGTTGACGTTTTGCCACAAGATGGCGACAGAGACCCCATAATAAGCCCTTAGGGGAGAAAAACATTGTACATTATAAACTACATCTGATCAAATCATTATAATCAGGTAATTTTAGTTAAAAATTTAAGTCAATCTCTCTCTTTTGTATGTAGTCCTGCATTTATACTATAGTCTGCTAGTGTTTGCTTTGTTTTGGCTTCTTTCGGGTTTAATTATTGCAATCTCCCGATTCCAACAAAGAAATACTGGGAAATCTGTGTAGACTGATGACATTTCATGCTGTTCAGCCTTATATAATCTTAAAATGTGAGCAAAATCAGCTGTTTTGTTATCACTTTAGACATTACGCTAGAGAATCATTCAAACACTAGCTCTAAAGTGACATTGGTGAAGTAGCAGCGCTTTCTGCTGTTCTATACTCTTAGCTGCAGATGTGAATGAACGGCGGAAGAAAGTAGTTCCTCTTACAAAAGGGTTTTTAGACTCTCCGTGTTTGACTTTCTTTTTCATATACATTGTTTAGTTATTGGTCAGTTGGCCATGCTCTGCTCTGATTGGTCAGATCACTCTATTCTTCCACTGATTGCTCAGATGACCGTACTCTGCTCTGATTGGTCAGATCACTCTACTCTTCCATGGATTGATCAGATGGTCATACTCAACTCTGATTGGTTAGATCACTCTTCCACTGATTGGTCAAGTTGGTCATACTTGATTCTGATTAGTTAGACGACTCTACTCTCTTCTTATTGATCAGATGACCATACTCTGCTCTGATTGGTCAGATAACTCTACTCTTCCATGGATTGGTCAAATGGTCATACTCGACTCTGATTGGTTACATCTCTCTACTCTTCCCCTGATTGGTCAGTTGGTCATACTTGACTCTGATTGGTCAGATCACTCTAGTCTTCCATGGATTGGTCAGATGGTCACTGCTACATATATGATTTGAATTGCTAAATATCATTTTCTAACTTTTAAATATATATATATATACATACATACATACATACATACATACATACTTTCCCAGAGATGGGTTGCGGCTGGAAGGGCATCCAAACAAATGCAATGGAAGTCAGCAAAACAAATACTGGATAAGTTGGTGGTTCATTCCGCTGTGGCGACCCCGGATTGACAAAGAGACTAAGCCGATAAGAAAATGAATTAATTAATATACATACATACATTAAAAAAAGGCAAAATGTAAATATTAATATAACAGAAATATTTTACATTAATATTAATATTAATCATTAATATAAAAGCACAATTAAACAGCACTTTAATAATTAATAAATAAATAACTAATATTCAGTTTATAAACAAACTGTGTACTTGACATATAAATAACTTGTTTTAAAAAATGATAAATTATTTGTCCATTTAAATCGAATTACAATATCCCATGAATCACATAATTAATAAATAATATTGATAATAAAACAAATACTGATATTATATATACAATAGGTTTGTATTTATGCATACACCTGACATATACATTTACAATTCTAATATAGCAATTACTAATATATACGTTATGATACAGTTATAAACACATTCACTTTTTTACATTTAAAAATATATATATTTTTAAATAGGAATTTTAATGTAATTATCTACTGTATTTTATTTTGCTTTGCACATATAAAGAAAGTCTTATTTATATTTATAATAATGGTTTTATTTCAGCTTGAATAAAAGCCGTTTAATTTTCTAACCCATTTTAAGGTCAATATTATTAGCCCCCTTAAACTATATTAGTTTTGGATTGTCTCCAGAACAGACCACTGTTATACAATGACTTGGTTAATTACCCTAACTTTACCCTAATTACCCTATTTAAGCTGTATAGAAGTATCTTGAATAATATCTAGTCAAATATTATTTACTGTTATCATGCCAAAGAGAAAATAAATCAGTTATTAGAGATGAGTTATTATGATTAGAAATGTGTTGATAAACAGAAATTGGGGAACAATATAAAATAATTAATTGAACAGGAGAGCTAATAATTCTGACTTTAAGTCTAAATGTTGTAATATTATTTTAAAATGACCTCAGTTATCAACATTAGTCATCAAAAATGATCCAACACACGCACGCA
>CAIGQZ010001492.1:31709546-31737584 GCA_903798205.1 Danio tinwini | reverse complement strand
AGAGAGAGAGAGAGAGAGAGAGACAGAGAGAGAGAGAGAGAGAGAGATTGTAAATATACTGATTATTAATTATTATTGTTTAATCTTAAAATGTTCATTGATAAATGTACTGTTAATTATAATTTTTTTAAATACTACTACTCTGACATTTGTTTTCATGTTATTTTTAATGTAAAAATTATTAATGTTTTTTTTTGTTGCATTTTACATTTACCTTTTAATACATACAAAAACAACTAACAAATACCGAATCCAGCAAAGTAACATTACCCTTTTAACACACGTCTACATTGGCTGAGAAGCCTCGTTATATTTTATTTATATGAAATATTATCACTAGTTTGCAGAATAAAGCAATATATATATATATAAATTAAATGCAAGTTTTTAAAAATGCTGGGTTACCACAAAATTGGGTCCCGTATGGACAGACCATATGTTGTTAATTTTTTTATTAAATTTAAACAGCATTTTTAACCCAACAATCTCTTCATATTTGACCCAACGTAAGGTAAATCAACCATTTTTTAAAGTGTACCTTCACATTTTTTTTATTGTATTTTTTTTATAAAAACATTTGATTGATACACTTTCATAATACTGGGTTGTATTAACCCAACTTTGGGTCAAATATGAAGGAACCTAACCATTTAGTTACATTCTTAAATTCAATTTTAAACTGTTGGTTTTTTGCATGTTTGACCAAAAACAACCCAGCATTTTTTAAAAAGCTAACTACACTCTAAAATAAGCTGAACTACTGTAAACCCAACATTGGGTCAAATATGGACAAACTACAGAAAAAAAAACTTTATTCCATTTTGAACTGTTGGGTTTGTCCATGTTTGACTCAAAGTTTGCTTTAAACAACTCAGCATTTAAAAAAAGTGTAGTACACTCAAAAATAAGCTGGGTTGTTGTAACCCAAAGTTGGGTCAAATATGGACAAACTCAACCATTGGATTACATTTTTAAATACCTTTTAATCTGTTGGGTTTGTCCATATTTGACCCAAAGTTGGCATAAAACAACCCATCATTAAAAAAAAAAAAAAAAAGCATAGTACAAATTTTAAAAAAGCTGGGCTGTTGTAAACCAATGTTGGGCCAAATATGGACGAACCCAACCACTGAGTTATACTTTTAAATTCCATTTTGAATAGTCAGGCTTGTCCACATTTGACCCAATGTTGGCTTAACACAACCCAGCATTTTCAAAAAGCTTACTACACTCTAAAATAAGCTGGGCTGTTGTAACCCAAAATTGGGTCAAATATAGACGAATTCAACCATTGGATTACATTGGGCTGTCCATATTTGACCCAAAGTTGGCTATAAACAAACCCATATTTTTGCTGGGTTGTTGTAATTCAACATTGGGTCAAATATGGACCCAGGAACAATTAAAAAGTGCAATTAAAATAAAATAAAAAAAACATTGAGTTTGTCCAAATATATATATATATACACAACCCAGAATAGTTTTAGAGTTTAAAGACCTGCTAAATAACACCCTAGCAACAACACATCAACATTCTAAAACCAATTACAGCATCTTTGAGCAGAGCCTTGGCGACCCCTCCAACACAACATCTTCCCAAACAATTAATTACATCTGAACTATTGACTCCAGCTCACATTCCAGCATTAATTAATATAAATTCAGCTTTTCAACATGTGTATGAACGCAGCTATTCTCCCGCGGGACGGCTAATTTGAACACCTGCCTCATTAGCGGTGGCTCTCGGCCCTGAGCTCAATGCCAGCTACAGCCGCTATTACTGGAAACTCACACCAGAGAGATAAAGACAGAAGAGCAGGAAGCTGAAATAATGATTTTTTTTTCCCCAGTGGAAGCTGATGAAAGCAGCACAGACACTGGGTCGATGTCTCGGGACGGTCACTACATGCCCTCATGGGTCAGTCGAGCCCTCCAGATTCAAAACTGGAGCAGCCATTGATCGGCCACATGGGCACATCCACTAAGTGCAGCCCAATGCACTGCAGATACAATATTAAAGGGCTTCTATGAAGCAAAATCAACGTTTGGACACAACTGTGTGACGGTGTGTAGTATAATGTGTCCACAGTCATATTGGGGTGAAATAAAGAGTTAAAATAGGATCCAAATTCCAGTGGTTTTGAGGCCCACCGCAACGTTACAAGGCAGCAGCAGGATGTATATGATGGATGCATATTATTTGCAAAAATGGATGACTCCATTTACAATAGCAAAAAACATTATTAAGGGAAATTACTACAACTGGAGATTTAGTAGTTTTCAGAAACCATGTTTACATTAGGTATTGAAGGTTTCAATGGCAATAAAAAACTACATTTATTGAGCAAAAAAATAAAATAACCTCTTTAGTGTTTCCCCTAGGTTTACAGTTTTGGAGGGGGGGGGATTGGGGCTGCGGCATGATGCGACCCAATGCAGCGTAGCTGTTCAGACTCACACTGACACAAGGAGTCATTGTCTTTAATGACAGCAGTAAATAATATATTGAACTGTGCAACCGTTTGTAAATTATAATTAACATTTATTTTATATCTTTTTTATTCATAAACTGTACAGCTTTTGTCTCTGCAGTCTATCTTTATGGGCTTCTGGAAGAACATTTCCTGAGCCTCTTGGTATGGAAAGTCAGAAATGTCAGGCCCATTTATTGAGACATTTATTAAACATGTCTCTTAAAAAAATTTGATGTGAACATGTCATGACCAGAAGCAGCTTTACAGAAAATAATTCATCCATTCATTTGACTTCAGCTTAGTGCCTTATTTATCAGGGGTCACCACAGTGGAATGAACCACCACAGAAAAATGACAAACAATGCAATCTGGAAACATTGCAAATGATGAAAGATGAAAAAGAGTTAAAATGCGCATCTATAAATCTAATACTTGTTTACTAAAAGGAAATAGACCAATAAACTACTTCTTATAGCAATGAGTGTATTACAAGAAGTTATTGTATTAAATATTTATGTTAAAAAAGTGTTATCTAATAATTCCAGTCAGCTTTTAGTAAACTTGTAATATTGTCAAACACAGAACTTTCAGATGTTATATGTAAAAAAGGCCTAAATACATGCAGGACCATCCCAATATTGCTCTATTCATTTAACCTATCAAATGTAATGTGTAGACCATTACTGTGGCTCCGGGTATTTAAATTCATTTTGGGGGATCACGGAGCCGGTATGAATTTGCGTAAGACATGCCGGGAGAGTTCAAAACTAGACACTAGATAGAGGAGATAGCTCCGCTCGCATTAAAGATCACAGCATGGGATGTGCACGACGCATCTGAAGAGCGGGGAGGGATGCAGGACATATTTGAGGACCGGGTAGGAGATGCACGTTTTTTTTCAGGAGATTATCATTCGTTTGCGGCAATCTGGGAGTCATTTGCGGGAGACACCCGGAACTTCCAGGAGACTTGGGATGTCTGCATCTGTATATATTTTAGCTGCAGTGACGCGAGCGCAGAACAGAAATGACATGCTGTTGTGTAAATAAGATTTTACGCTATTCAGCTTGTTTAGTTGTGATCTGGTGCTATATAGATAATACAATTAACGTGACTTCAAGGGGGGCAGGTACAGCCGTTGGGAGGGCGGGGCGCCCCCCTTATATAACGGTAAAGGGGAAACACTGCTCTTGATATGTCACCCTTTTAAAATATAAGACTGTTAAGAAATTGTTGCAGTTTCACTGACCACACAACAGATGGAAACACAATGAAGAGATGTAGTACAATATTTTAACCCATTATCTGCATTACATGTTTTTTACAGCGATTAAAGAGATCATCTTCAAGACAGGACTTTCTGAATGACATTTCAGAAATCAGAATCAGAAAGAGCTTTATTGCCAGGTATGTTCACACACACGAGGAATTTGTTTTGGTGACAGAGCTTCTACAGTGCAACAGAATTACAGAGACAGGACAAACAACAGATAATAAATATATTTAAAAAATAGAAGTAAGTAGTGAATGCAAATGTACAAATTGACGAGTGTATGTACAGCAATATTACTATATACAGCGTTATATGTGCAGCTGCTATGTGCAAATTGGCATGTAAAGTGTGTTGTTAAATAATGTGTGTATAAAAGTGTATAGCAGGTAGTGATGTTGGTTCCACAATTATTATCATCAAGTGTTCATGAGATGGATTGTCTGAGGGAAGAAACTGTTTCTGTGTCGGGCTGTTCTGGTGCGCAGTGCTCTGTAGCGTCGACCAGAAGGGAACAGTTCAAAGAGGCAGTGTGCTGGGTGTGAGGAGTCCAGAGTGATTTTAGCAGCCCTTCTGCACGCTCTGGATAAGTACAGTTCATGGAGAGTAGGGAGGGTTGTACCAATGATTCACTCAGCAGTCCGAACTATTCGACGTAGTCTTTGGAGGTCGGATTTGGTAGCAGAGCTAAACCAGACAGTTATTGATGTGCAGACAACTGATTCAATGGTGGAGGTGTAGAACAATTGAAAACAATTTACATAGGCTGAATTTAAACAAACTAATCAAGTTGAACCTTACTACATTTAATTTAAACTGATTGGGTAAAAACACATTGCAGCACCCCTAAATTGCCAAGGACCTAAGCACTTTGTCCCCCTTTCCCCCACTAGTGATAGCAGTGTATATAAACTTGTATCAGGTCACATTTGCCGCTAGACATGCAAATAAAATAGTGCAACGTTAAATGTCTGTGTGTGTGCGTTACAAACTTTGTAATGACATTTGTGTGTGACTCATCATTGCAAAAAAGCTTGAATAAACTTCACCTCAACTACACCAAATAACCTTACTTGGTGTATTTGACTCCTAAACTGAATCTCTGCTTCATCTGTGTCTGTCTTTGACTGTTGTTTATCTGACGTAACGCAGTAGAAACAGACACTCATGTGGGAGCGGTGGGTGGGAATAGAAGCAACTCATTTGCATTTAATGGCACAGACTACAAAAACAGCTACACTTTCCTCTGACCCCAAAATGGGCATTTTCAGCAGGGTATAATACATAATCTGAGCTGAAACTTTACAGACACATTCTGACACCAAAGACTTTCATCTTGTAAGAGGAGTACAACAGGAGCACTTTAAGCCACAGTATGAGCATCCTTATCATCTGCAGAGAGCATGTAAGCATGTTCAAATGACATCAAGAGGTTTGGACAGACGCCTGGTGAATGGACGATCAAATTGCGGGAGCCTAGATTGACTCAGTCGTCCGTCCATGTGGAAAATAAGAGCTGTCAATCCTGATCCAGTATACAGATGGCAGGTTCATTCAGCAAAGAGAAAAGTAAAGCTTGCAGCGCTAATCAGCTCAAGTCTGTAACAAGACTTGGTGTCAAAACTGTAAATTGATATTTAATGTGTCTTATGTAAACAAGCTTGCAGCACAGACTCATTGGAAATGTATGAGCTTCAGTCTACATGCAGTGTACACTGTAAAAAGTGCTGGGTTTCACAAAATCAATTTGTGTTGGGCCAAGTTAAAGGTGCTGTATGTAAGTTTTTGACTCTCCTAGAGCATAAAAACACCATAATATGTCTGCAGATATTTCAGAAACATTCTAAGTGAACATTCTTGTCCATCTGAAATCTTGTTTATCCCACCCTCTGCCAGTTTAGCCAATTATATTTCAGCACCCCGGGTTGCCTTGCTGGAAAAGAGCATATTTCATTCATTCAGTCATGAAGACTCTCAAAGCATGCGTCCACGACTGAAATGCGACCTCTGGTGGACAGTAGCAGACTCCGAAATGAGACGCAGATTCAGAGTTCCACATGAGGTTATTAAACAGCAAATAGTATAAATATTATGAGCATAAACATTAGGTGAGCAGATTACAGTGTAACCCCGTGTCCTAACAACATGCTATGCGATGAGACACGCAGCGATCAGCAATTGAGCTGCACCAGACGAAACACGACAGAAATGTAAATACAGCCATTCAGAAGCACAGAATAGTGCACTCACTGCACTCCAGCCAAATGGTAAGGTTTATAATCTAATTAATACATATTAAACCTCTCGCATCCTGGGCAGGGCTTCTGTCAGCCCGGTGACTGTAGCTTCTTTGCTAAATGGCTAACATGGATTTTATTGAGAAAATAACTGTATTTATGTGATTTATGAAGGCTGAAAAACAGAGTGGATTCGTTTGGAGTCGTGTCTGAGTCCACTAGATCCTTTCAGAGGTGCACCCAGCTCTGTGAGCTCATAAACTCCACCAAAAACTATAGCTGGATGATGGAAGCACTCAGCGGTGCTTCTGACTGAGCCAAGCCCAGTTTAATGAACTGTTGTCGTTGTAGGCAGGAGGATTTTTCCCCCGGGACACTGATAACAGGCGCTATACGTCATAATCACGCCCCTACAAGAGCAAGCTCCTGATTGTTTAACGCAGTGCGAATGTCGGTTGAAGTTCAGATTTTTTTAACTCAAGTGATTTGCGCGTTAAGCTAGTCAAACATGCCAAGCGCTCAATTCACACCGTACCATTTGTGTGTATCGCGGCATTTGCGCAATTTGAGTCATTCGCGCGTATCACGCTGCAGGATGTCTATTCGCTTCTTTGCCTTGACTTAACATGTAAATCACTCACGCTTGACGGTTCTTTTGCGTCTGGTGTGAACGCAGCATTAAAGGGCCATGAAACTCTGTTTAGGTGGGAGTGTCGAGTGGCGAAAGACGGAAGGGTTTGCATGAAAAGGGGAGTTTCAGTACATGCATAGGCAAAGGAAAGAAAGACAGTGACTACAATTACATGGACAACAGTAATCGGATTATTTATAATAATTTGATTAAAAAATAATTTTAAATATTAAATAATTAAACACAGTCACTGTCTTTCTCCCCTGCGTCTGTGTGTTTGTTTTGCCTCTGTGAAAATCAGCGCTTGCCCAAAGGGAAACTCCAATTTTTGCAAATCCTTCCCTCTTTCCTTCCCTCGACACTCCCACCTAAACAGAGCTGGACACACCCACTTTCCTGACTTTTTGCAAACTAGAGGTGTGAAAACACCCTGCTGAGACAGGGGGGTTTTGCAGGCCTTTAATGAAGTTGCGCCTCATTCACAATAGAGCGCGCTGATTGATTTGAACAAGTCTTTCTCATGAATTAATGCTGAAAGCTCAAAGACGTTGTACCCGCCGGTACACGCATCCAGTCTACATGCTGGAATACATACAAGGATCTAATCGCCGTGACGAACCAGAAGAACAAATTTGCTCGAAATAACACGTAAATTTTGCTCGCAAAAACAACCAATTTTCACTTTTTAGTGCAACATACGTGTCCTAATAGTGTTTATAGCAGCGTGGGACACATATATGACAGTCAATATCTCAAAAAATGTGTTTTGGTGTTTCGTGACCCTTTAATTACACTGTACTTTACCATTCTGTTGGGTGGATTTTGGCCTTTGTTGTATATAGTTCAAAATCTAAAAATGTTCAACCTCTAGAATTGTGTCGTTTCAGCTTATTCTAAATACATAGTTTGAACAGCAAACATCATTTTTTGAGCGTAACGGTACACTGAGGTCACGCTTGGGTATATGCATCTCTGTTTTGTGTTTAATGATCGGTACGGTTATACGGTACACAGGGCTTAATTTGTGTTGGAACACGCTGGATCTGGAAACACCTCTGAAATCTGATCCGGCACCTCATTTCACCAAATTCCCCTCCTGAACCACCCTCCCACCCCGTCCGCTGTTCACTTTCACTTTCTTCTGCGACTCCCCAACCCTCTCCACTTTCATGCGCGACACCTCTCCATCCTCAGGGTAACATGCAGAATCCGTTATCCCGATCGATCAATCTGTTCCGGGACCTCGCAATTGACAAATTAAGCACTAACGGTACAACAGGAATAATTCCCAGTGCTCACCTTTTCTGTTTATCTTAGACAGAAAAAGTCTAATGATAACAGGATGAAAGCTGAAACCGCACTCATCTGCTCAGTAAATAGTGAGCGAATTTCATTTTTGGGTGAACTATCCCTTGAAGAGGGATCTCTTGTATTCCAGAGGCCCGACAGTGTTGGATTTCCTCCAGGATGGCGTCTGGCACAGAAAAGCAGATGGCACAGAGATGGCATTTTCTGGGCGCTCATCTTTCAAGCGTCTCACAGGTGTTTGCATCTGTACATACAGCTGTCCTGCTCACTTCTGCCTTTAATCTCAGCCTCAACATTCTGACCTCTTATATTTGCAAAAGAAAATAAAACTCACAGGAGGATGAATAATTTTGGCTTTAACTGTATACCGCAGGAACAAAATTTCCAAACAGAGGTAAACCTTGGGACCGGTGATCGCCCCATGCCTACTCTGCTGTATTGGTGTTATTTCAGGACATTGTCCTCCTCAAAGATGAGCTGAAACGAATAATGCTTTATACGATACGACGGCAATGTGATTAACCACTTCTGTGGAGAACAAAGAGTGACAATACATCAAAAAGAGCCCAATCCTCTCCATTCTGCCTCTCCTAGCTTCATTTAACACACTGTGTACACAGTGATCAAAAAGATGAAGACGAGCGATAGCAGCATCTCACTCACAGCGAATTAGCATACTAAAACACAGACTCCTCATAAAACTGGCCATTATATATGCTGATATCATACGACGTTTGAACAGGACCACATTTTAAAATATTACTGATAGCCAATGTGTAGTAAAAACAGCATGAACAGGTAAATGTGCACAAATAGCAGGGTAATAAGTATTGAACATTGATCATGTTTTTGGGAATAATATTGCTAAATGAGCTGTTGACATGGAGTTGAAGAAGATTTTAATAAAAACCCAAACAATACAAACATACAAATAAAACTAAACAAATCTGAAAAAATTGTTCTGTGTAAACACAATGAAACGACACAAGGAGAAAGCACTGAACTACTGAAATGTACTCAATAGTTTATATAAAGGGCTTTTTTAATGGCCGCAGCCTAAAGACGCCTCTCATATGGAGAATGAAGCCTCATGCATTGCTCAGGAGTGAGCTTCTCACAGACTTCAACAGAGTGTTAAAATCGTGATGCTTCTGTGGGTCTCGTCTATCAAATCGGAGCTTTATTCTGTATTCTCTATTGGGTTGGGGTCAGGTGATTGGCTGGGCCATTCTGCAGCTTGATTTTCTTTTTCTGAAAGCATCTGAGAGTCTCCGTGGCTGTGTTTTGGATTAGTGTCTTGCTGAAATGTTCACCCTGGTTTGATCTTCATTCTCCTGCTAATGTAGATGTTGGACTGAAGCAGCTGATGTTCATTTACACTGAGGAAGGGCAGAGGCTTGCTGAAGAACTACTGAGAGATTTCAGCTGCTGTCTGGGCTTTCACTGCCCAACTACACCTCGCTTTCTTTATGTGTTCAATACTTTTTCCCTCTGTCATTTCAGTTTATTACACAGAACTTCATTTGTATACTAATTAGATTTGTTTTGGTTGCATATATGGATTTCTTTGGCTGTTAACTATTATAACAATAAGTATTTTTTCATTCCTTTGTGTGTGTATTATGTTTAAAAATCGCAATTGCTGTTTTTTCCATAAAGAAGTCAAATAGAATCTGCAGTGAATGCTGTTTATGACCAGTTATCTTATTGGCCTGATTGATAATTAGCGATAATTTCTTCTTGTTTAAATGTTGTGCTGCCAAACATGAAACAATATTATATGTGAGAACACTCTCCATCAATGATCTATATGCCATGTTTAAAGTCTGTGTGCTAACATTAAAACTTCTCAACTTGTGGAGACTGAGGCGCTGACATGCCTTCTTATAAACAGCCTCTACATTACTATTAAAATTCAGTTTATTGTCAACAATTGTGCCTAAATACTACTTAAAATCTGAGACCTACTCTACTATTTGTCCATTTATGATGACTGATTCATGAAATCTAGTATCTACTGCTCTTGTTTGAGATATAGCTCTTTTGTTTTTCCAATATTAAAGTGTAATGAACTTTTGCCAAACCAATCTGTGATACCATTAATATATTTGAAATATAAGAAGCTATTTATTTCTTCCTAACAGGAAACCAATACCAGATTATCTGCGTCTTTTATAAGAGTGAGATTATCATCATTATTACTCTGCAGTTCATTAATATATATAGAAAATAATATAGGGGATAATACACATCCCTGAGGCACCCCTACATTTAAAACAGAGCAGTCAGACATAACATGATAACACAGACATGTTGTGGTCAGTTTTTAAAAAATTCTCTGATCCATACAATCAATTAACTACTTACTCCTAAATTATGAAGACTTTCTAAAAGAAGGTTAGGTTGAACAGTATTAAAAGCAGCTGAAAATCCATAAAGAGTAATCTAACATAGGTATTTTTCATTAATATGCACAGATATTTCCTTTCCAAACTTCTTTCTCACCTTTTATTCCAGTGCCGCTCCACATTTGGCCTGTTCGCAGAGTGCTTTTCTCTCTAAATCAACTTGAATACAACAAAAATGCTAATAAAAACGAACTGAACTGCCCTGTGTTTATATTCCCATCGCCATGGCGACCCTTTTTAAAAGCCTTCTACATTTACAATTAATGCGGCGCTCCCTTAAAACATTTATTTATTGATTTTTTATTCATGCTACCAAGAAGAATCTTGCTGTAAGTCTGATATAAAAGCACTGGACTGTCATCGTCTTATGTCATGTGTCGTACAGTATACGGCAGTCACGTTTAAAGTGCATTCAGCCACCGTCTGGAGTGAATGGAGTTTATTAAACAAAAATTATAAATATGTGTTACAAAAAGACATCAGTCTAGTTCATAATTCAATTCATCTTTATTTGTAGAGCGCTTATACAATGTAGATTGTGTCAAAGCAGCTTCACATAGAAGAATATAGTGAATGTAAACAGTGTCAGTTCAGTTTTCAGAGATTCAGTTCAGTTTAGCTTAGTTCAGTGTGGTTTAATAATCACTACTGAGAGTCCAAACACTGAAGAGCAAATCCATCGATGCGCAGCTCTACAGATCCCGAACCATGCAAGCCAGCGGCGACAGTGGCGAGGAAAAAACTTCACCAATTGGCGAAAGTGAAGAATTAAAAAACCTCGAGAGAAAGCAGAGGAAGACTTTTTTTCGTCTTGTGCAGAGCTGCAGTCTAGGCGCAGGAAGCTGGACCTCAGCGAAGACCTGTCTGTCCCTGGGGCATCACAGGAATCAGTCTCATGCTCTCCACTCTTCCATGACCACCACAGCAGCTGCTCAGGATACGGCCTGGTCCAGGATTATGAAAACCTTGGGATCATCTCGTCGCTGGTCTTGGATCGCATCAGTGGCGCTGCATAGTCTGAGGGTCTCGGGATGAGAACCCCCAGATGGACATACAGAATAATGGGAATAATTAGCGTAGCTGCTGTTCATAGTGTTTATAAACGAGATGCAAAAACCAGCGTGGGGCACATCCTGTGTCATACCGCTATGTAATGCACTGAGTGTATGTTTTACTAAAAAGATAGCTTTTTAATCTAGTTTTAAAGAGTGAGAGTGTGTCTGAGCCTCGGACATTATCAGGAAGGCTATTCCAGAGTTTAGGGGCCATAAATGAGAAGGCTCGACCTCCTTTACTCGATTTTGCTATTCTAGGTACTACAAGAAGCCCTGAGTTTTGAGATCTTAAAGAGCGGGTTGGATTGTAGCGAGACAGGAGGTTGGTTAGATAAACAGGAGCTCGATTATTTAAGGCTTGCCATAGATGTATACATTAGATATCGGACACAGACCCTGAGCATGCATCAATACTGCCGCCATATTGGTACAGAGCTGCCAGGACAAAAGTCATTCAACCGCACTTAGTCAAGACCAAATCCAATATGAATATGCTGGACTTTAGGGCTGCGTACCAATACAGTAACGAGCAAACAAAGAAAACAAAGCATAAAAGCAGAACATTTCTTAGGTAAGATTAGTTTTTTTACAATTTTGTATGTTATGAATTTGTATGCTCAACAAGTAACGTTATTGATGATAATACAGTTTCTTACTGCACTGACCATAAGGCAAAGTAGCACCAACTGGCACCAAATTCTAGGCTTATGGTAGTTCTGTTAAAGAAAACCAGCGAAAATGTACATGAAATACGACAACAAGATGTTGCGGTGCCAGAAACTTGTGTTATTGTCGGCTAAGTGAACTTATAAAGGTGTCTGATAGCATAACAATGTCTGCGCCTTAATGTGCATACTTTTCACATAAATTAACAAATATTTCATTCATTAATATAATCATTCACCAACGAATTGCTCCCTCTGTAACTTAGAAAGGAAAAGCGGGTGCGGAAATCCCGATCATAGATATATGTATAGGTTCTATGGCTCCCAATGGCCAATTTGCCACTGCACCTTGGTCCCATGTTCATTTCAAAGGAGCACTACTCTGTACCGAGATGGTGGCTCTATTGAAGCATTCCTTTCAATAGACAACAATAGCGTAGGTGACATCTAGTCTAAATATCTATGAAGACAAACGTTAACCCCCTGGTGGCGTTTGGGTTAGTTTGATGATGGAAGCTTCAAAATAAAAGTCCCTATCCAACACAATTATGGAAAAGTCAGGATAAAAGTTAAAACTACTCAGACAGAAAAAAGTCATATAAACTGAGGACAGCTGAGCAAATTATGAGCTAATTCTCATTTTTGGTGAACTATTCCTTTAATAAACAGTATGCAAGCTATTTTTCATTAAGCACAGATATTTCCTTCCCAAACTTCTTTCTCACCTTTTATTCCAGCGCCGCTCCCCATTTGGCCTGTTCGCCGAGTGCTTTTCTCTCTAAAGCAACTTAAATACAACAAAAATGCTAATAAAAACGAACTGAACTGCCCTGTGTTTATATTTCCATCGCCATGGCGACCCTTTTTAAAAGCCTTCTTCATTTACAATTAATGCGGTGCTCCTTTAAAACATTCATTTATTGATTTTTTATTCATGCTACCAAGAAGAACTCATCTGAAATGAAAGTGTCGTCGACAATAAGGACGTTGCATAAGCCTCTGCCAAAGTTTGATGGATGCAGAAAGGAAAGAAAGGGTAAAATGAAGAGGATGCTTGTGTGTGTGTGTGTGTGTGTGTCTCCTCCTGCACGCCGTGACTCCTCCATCTTGTGCTCATGCATGAACGAGAGTGTGAGATGTGTTTCAATGACTGTTGCCCACAGAGAGACACTAAAGTCCTGCCAAGAGCCTCCAGCCGATCGTTCATTCACACACTCAGAAAAAGACCTGGAGCTGTGCAGAAACACCGGCCACCCATTCACACACAGCCCTCGGGACGCACAACACACACCAACAAGACAGCGGCGTGACGGTGCCAAGCTTTTAAAATTGTGATAAAACCACGCTATTCCCTCAAGCACGTCTGGAGCTTCATGCAAACACCACCGTGTGAGAATATAACAAAATCAGAAGTACCAAAGATTATCATAATACACTGGCTGTGTTTCCATTTAAAGATGCCAATTGGATTTATGCACAAAACTGGAATATCTCTTCATTTATTTGCGAATGAAGCAGCATTTCCAGTCAAAGGGAAACAAAAGAGAATAAAATCATCAATTCCAGATAAACTGGAGCAAATATCAGTCAGAGATTGAGCTGTAATGCGCTCAAAACCTGCCGGAACTACTTTAACTGTGTTTACTTGAAAATACACCAGCCAATCAAAATCAAGCAGTCAACAGACCTGTAGCAAAAATGGACGATACATGGACAATTTTCATCCAAAATTTGCTCTTTTATTGCAAATGTGTGAACAAAAATTAGCTCTGAAATAACTGAAATCATTCAGCGGAGTGATATGAAACTGCAATGTGCTCAAAACCTGTGGAACTACTTTATCCAAAAATGACAGCATATCTTAGAATGAACCTTTATCAGCCAATCAGAATCAAGCATCAAGAGAAATATAACTACGTCTAATGGGAGCACTTTTAGCTTAGCTTAGCAAAGATTATTAAATCAGATTAGACCGTTAGCATCTAGCTGTGAAATAACTGAAGTCATTATTATAATCAGTTTAGTGATCTGAAGCTGTAATGTGCTCAAAACCTGCCGGAATTACTTTAACAGTGTGTTTATCTGAAAATAAGCAAACAACTTAAATATGAACCATCATCAGCCAATCAGAATCAAACATTCAACAGAAATATAACCAGGTCTGATGGGAGCACTTTTAGCTTAGCTTAGCATAGATCATAGAATCAGATTAGACCATTAGCATCTAGCTGTGAAATAACTGAAATCATTCAGCGTAGTGATATGGGGCTGTAAACCTGCTGGAACTACTTTATCTCTGCGTTTAACAGCGTACCATAGAACAAACCATCCTCAGCCAATCAGAATAAAGCATTTAACAGAAATGTAACCAGGTCTGACGGGAGCACTTTTAGCTTAGCTTAGCATAGATCATTGAATCAGATTAGACCATTAGCATCTAGCTGTGACATAACTGAATCGAACCCTGCCGGAACTACTTTATCTCTGCGTTTACCCTAAAAATAACAGCACATCATAGAACAAAACATCATCAGCCAATCAGAATCAAGCATTCAGCAGCCCTGTAGTATAACAATGCCTAATAAACTCTGGGTATCGTGTCACAGTAAGTTCTCAGCCCATTAAAACTCTTCAGTCACACATTAATTTCCATTCTGCAGACGCGAGACCTTATCACAGTCAGACTCAGATCTAAACGTCTGAAATTACATTAATCCGGAGGCTCTTCATAGCGCTGTCTTCATGCCCTGGAAGAGTCATCTCCATAATAGCTGTAAAATGAGGTTTGTGGAGTGAACGGACGCGCTCCACCTGCTGGGATGTCCGTCTGCATTAGCGTCTGACAGCCCTAGCCCATCCGAGACGGAGCAAACCTGACAGCTCAAGGTGTGTAAAACATCCAGCTAAAATGTTAACGCAAACACTCGCTCTCAAGTGTCACGGTGGAGACAGGACAGCTGACGGCGGCGCTTTGACTGCATTTATCATCAGTGTTACTTACACCATGTGCTAACAACAAGCGACAAGATTCCAGCGACAAGCTATTTATCTGTCTGCACCAATCACGACAGAAACATTTAAATACCAGCCACAGCATGAAATGGCTTTTAATGCAACCTAAGTACAAATCTAAGCTGGTTAACATCATTAATAGGCAACTGAGTGACTGATGCTGTTGGTCAGGGCTGCCAACTCTCATGCATTCGGCGTGAGAGTCACGCAATTGACAGTATTCTCACGCTCTCACAGTATTCTCACGTTTTCTCACGCAGAAAAATCATCCCGTGAATATTTTTTCCCGTTATAATAAAGGCGGTGTTAAAGACTTTTATTGTTATATAAAGATGTTGTTCTCTCTATGTGCAACCGATCCAACGCTGGTGAAAGCAATGTAATAGAAAAAGAAACTGACATACCCGCGCGCCTCTCGCACCGCCCCTGCTTGACGCTAATGCGCTGCTCGCATTGCTGCTCCCGGTATGAATCCCGGTTGTGAACATGCATGTCGAAAAAAATTGGCGCTGCTCACGTATTGTGCAACAGGTGTTGTGACGAGAAACGCACCTCTATTTAGGCTAAGTCCAAATAGCGCACCTCGTTGGAATAAACTAGTGATTCCCGCTCATCCCCGTTTGATTGACAGAGACAACATAACTAAAGAGAGCAACAAATAGCAGTGTGAGTGGCGTAGCTTGTAAATCGTATGGCATCATGATTTGATGCGATCGATCATGAACCCGGTTTGAGTCCAGCGTTCCCCCCCCCCCCCCCAGTACATATCGGATTTTGCCAACTCTTCATCACGAGGAAGACAAGTTGGAATCATTATTAAGTGTGTGGATTATGGAAGACTCAGATTCATAGAACTGGATTGGAGAGGTGTTATATGCAAATCATGCGCATTATAAGTTTGTAGAAGTTATACATTAAAAATACCCCTAAATATATATTTTAGTACTGCTTCTGTGAATTTGAACATTAATATTAAAATCCATAAATTTTCTTTAGTTTTATTCAAGCGGCAACCTCCCGCTCTCCCTCAGGAAGCCAATAGGGAAGTGACTGCAATTCATCGACTCGCCTTGGGGGGGGCTGGCTCAAGGAAGTGCAAGTGCTTTCTTTCTGCATTGGTAAATTGGCCATTTTTTACAGCTGATATAAACATGTTTACAGCCTGGTACAAACGATGGCTTTGGTGCATATGATTACCCTTCATGACAACTGTGAGGGGGGTGAATTTTTTTATAACTCATCCATTTTGTTTTTATTAAGTTATATTAAGTCTGCATAATTAAGGGCGTGGCCACTTGAGTGACAGCTAGCCCTCACTGGTCGCTGTCTCGTCACCTCAGCTGATTCTGGCTAATTAGCCGCTGATCTCGGCATATTCATTGTATTTTTGTTTTGGTTAATGTTTCTTTACACAGTCATTTGCCTTTTGGAATTATTTCCTGCAATTATCAGATGATATGTCATGCTGTGTGGACTTATTGTGCTTACAAATCGTTCAAGTTGCCTCCATTTCCCAGGTGAGTGAAATTATATACTTATATAGCATCTCTATAAATGTATTTGTTTTATTTAAGATCATTTATAATTTAAATGTTCTTTAGAGCTGTAACACACTCCAGAATCTGACAGATTGATTAGCTGTAGGCTATAAAACAGTCATCTGAAGCGTTGTCATACAGTGTTAGAGCTGGATTTTATAAAAAGACTTGGATTTACTAACACAGACTATATCTGAAGTGTTTGATAGTAATTCGCGTTTTCCTCCTGCCAAAAAACGTCATAAGAACAATGTTTAGTGGCTCAATGTGTTACAACAGTGTTTTTAAAAGTCTAAACACTTTATTGATATAGTCTACAACCAAGCACGTGTGGTCAGAACACAGTCGAGTCACAGGTAATGAAGTGTTAAGCGTTCTCCCAAAGTAGTCTGTCTAAGCCAGGTCTAAGCAAAATGCAGAGAATCCAGCATGCGTCTGTAGCTCCGCCCACTCTCCGCCTCTTTGCTCTTATTTGGTATCCCGCGTTTGGTGCGATGACGCGCTAACAAAATGGAGACGGTTGGCCGCGCCTACTTGTAGCTTCTTTTGCAGTGTTCAGAAACCTATGCGTGACGTCACGAATACTACATCCATATCTTTTACAGTCTGTTTTTATTAGTATTTTTTTTCAAAGTGTTCTTTAAATGCTTTAAAAATAAGTTAAATCTTTGTAGATTGGAAATATATGTACTGTATATCATTTATTTTAAAAATGCGGACAATACATTATAGATTCATTTTATTAAAATATTTTTTATCTAATTTTTTAATTCAATTATAGGGGTGCGGCAGGTAAGTGGTCTACAAGACATTGTGCCCAGGGGCCTCTGAATTCTTAATCCAGACCTGCCTTTCATAGACTTTCATTGGGATTCTCAGTCTACATGAAAACCAAAGACCATAACTGATTATAACGTTATATGATTATTATCTTGATGGATAAAGCAAAAGCAATAAGTGAAACGCATTTTAAAACGCACTAGTTTTACAAATAAATGTAAAAACAAATCTGTAATCTTCTGTAAGAGAAGGGTTCACTCTTATTAGTGTCATAATGATGTATTAAAAAAATGATCAATTTAAGTTAATAGATGCACATTTCAGAGGGGCTGTGTTTTATGGCAGGGGTAACAGCCTTTAATGTACAGGTGTCAGCGCGCAGTGAGTTTTGGAAATCGGCAAAATTAAAGTTTAACTAATACATGATGATCTTATTTTAACTAGCATATCTCCTGATAGATTTTTTTGTATGAAGCAAAAATGGATGCCCTTCCAGCTGCAACCCAGTACTGGGAAACACCCATACACACTCATTCACGTATACACTTATGCAATTGTATAATAGTAATAATTCTCTAATTTGTAATCAATATTTAAAAAAAGTTTTTATTAAAATAATATATTTATAACTTTATATATTTATAAATAAATAGGGCGTGGCTTGTTGTGGGGTGTGTGGCTTGTGGATATGGGCGGGCTTAAATTCTCAATCCAAGCTAAAGCCAAAAGTTGGCAGCCCTGCTGTTGGTTTACACTAAATCAGTTTTGACTTTCATTTTCAGTGTCTGCTAGTTATTTTATTTAGGATCTGAGGTGAAATATCTGCTGCTGCTTTCTATGGAAATAAATGTCAGGTAAAATGGTGTTTAACTCCTCTCTTCTTCAAAATAGTACAGCTCATATATCTAAAGTTAAATTAATAAGTTCATTGTGTATTTTAATGCACACATTTTTGGATTTGCCCTAAACTTTTGGAGATCAATATTCAATAGCCTTTCTGTTGTGCTTCAATAGGGATTAGAGCCAGAATAAAAAATGGTATTTAACAAAAACAAAAAATGGTATTTAAACTCACATAAGGGGTATTTAACACTGAATAAAGCACATAATCAGTACCTGAGGTCTTCTTTTGTTATACTAGTTTATGCTGTTTCTCTGCTGCAATGTTGTGGAAATGCATTTCTAAAATAGAGATTAAAAATGGAGGTCTGAAGGACCCAACCTGGGGTGTGTTTCCTAAACATTGATGTAACTCGCAGCTGAACTAGTACGACGCATCGTTTGGGAAACAAACAATGTAGTGATGAGTGTTTCCCACAACCCCTAGTTTCTCTGTCGCAGATCCATCAATTGAACCACATTAGTTATAATGTAAAATGTCTATAATGATGCTCTAAACAGGGTGGAGTAACTACTTCTTTAGAGAAGAACCCCATCATTTCTTTGAGTAAATTATGTTGTTTTACACGCACACACATTTATTATATTAGTTTTGGTAAAACATGCACTCGCTTTCCATATTAATTGAAATATATGTAAATGGCACAAATAGAGCCTGTGTTTCAATTACAAATATTATTGAGAATATTACATAGTCTATTAAACATAAAATCACCTACAAACGCTTACACGTATTCGAATATCATATATAAATCATATAAATAAATAATAATAATAGCAATGAGGCGATTTATTAAGAAATTAAATTTAATATTTATTAGGAAATGAAAAAAGTTATACTTTAATAATAATAATATTAATGATGATTATTATTATTAAGTAGGATATTGTTTATTTATTTATTTATATTTTTTAAAGTCTCCTTTTACAATTTGACATGTAAACACTGCAGAAATGTTCTGACCAACATGCCCATGTCATATACAGTACAGATACTTCATAAATAATCTATACTATAAATTAAAAGCTTTAACGTATGCTGTTTTTTGTTTTTCACAAGCTTTGGAGACGTAACATAAATTCCGCTTTTATATAACAGCTCACCTATAGCTTTCGCCATGAGGCTGTGTTCAAAACGACATCAATGTTTTCAAAGTGCACTACGAAGGAAGCGCAATTGTAAGCATGAAGATTGCTAAAACTGAACTGTAAAATACTCTGAAAGCAGATTACACCTAAGAGAGACGACCTTAATGCTTTTTCTAAAATCATTCCAAGTTTAAATGTTAGAATGTTCTAAATGAATAGGGCATAGGGGGCATAACTGGGAATAGAACACAGCCAGGAACTAACTACAGCTCTAGAGTTGCAGTTGCAAGCATGGAAGTTTGTGATGCAGTTTGGGAGACGCCAAATCAATGAACTATGCTTGTAACGACACAACTTGCGACATAAGTTGCCTAACGATGGTTTTTAGAAACTCACTCCAGATTTCTTGCGGCACGGGAATAAACTTTGGAATGAAATGCAGTAGTGGTCGGTAACGTTGGTGTAATCAGGTGGTCTAACAATATAGCGATCCAGAGTCCCTGCGCTATTTCAAAACAGCATACAGTATCTGTGATTTCCTCATTCTTAATGAGCAGCGGTACAGCCAGTGCTTACGACTATACACATGCTGAACACATGACCAGTGCTTTTTGCACGTGTATTTTATTTACACAGTCTGTGCGTGCATTATCTGCATAACGGTCCTTAGAGCGGGCTTTACCAACATGTCAGAGCAAAGTGAAGATGCGCTGTCCTTGAAGGACGTTCAGCTTGCATTAGAATACAGTCAGTTTACTTTTAGGAAACCCACATCAGACAAGTCTGATGTATGGGAGTCCTTTTCATGCGTCAAAGACACACACACACACAAAAAATTACCCTGCGTGATGTGATTTTAAAGGGTAAAACTTTGAGGTATTGTCACAAGACTTAAACCTCAGGTTTAAGGCGGCACACTCATGTCTCTTGACAAAGGGGCAAATTTAACGCCTGATTCATACCTTTGCCTGGCACCTTCGTAGACCTCCGCTGAGTGCGAGTGCACCTCATGAAACGGACGAGGCTTTTATACTTGACACGTTCGCCGTTGAGATATTCTTTAAAATGAGAGGGGGCGGTCCAATGAAACCCACCGTAAAGTCAAGCGGATAAACAGAGAAGTAGAAAGTTTCCAGAACACGTCATATCATTAATATCATTCAATATTTTTAAACTAATTATTTTTATTATTTTTCTAAATTGTTTTAATGATTAAACTGTTTTTTATAACCATTCAATATTTATTTATTTTTATCAAACTTTGATGCATCACTTGCTTTTATTCATATCTCAGACAGTTCTGCCTATTAAAGTTAAATATTAATGACAACAGAACACAGGTTTCTCTACAAATATATTTATTATTATTGCAAGAATTAAAAAGCAAAATAGTCCATTTACTAAAAAATACAGCCTTTTTTCAATTTAACCCACTCAACAATTCACACATTATTGTCTGAATAGTTTCTGTCCTCTACTTACAAGCTAAAAGGCAATAATGGTCCAACATTCCTGACCATTATCACCAATAAAGCCTAGAAAGAGGCCATCAGTATATTGTAAACTGATAGGTTTACACAGCATGACGTCACATTCACCGTGCACACTCAAGCGAACATGTAGAGTATAATCCAGGCTTAATGGACTATAAAAACAGTCCGGCGCAGACCTATACTTCACAGCTAATTTGCACAAAAACTTCTTTTAACGTGGAAAAGAAACCTCGCAAGACTAATAGGTAGCCTGTTACTATTATTTTATGTCATTGTATTTTATTGCATTTTTACAAAAGCGATCTCTGGAACTTCTTTGGGATAAATAAAGATTTATCACATCTTAACAACAGTTTCCAAAACAAGTCCAAAATAATTCAAAATGATTCTAATATTAAACCCATACTGTATTCTGACCATAGATGTGTTTAAACCTGTTGTAGGAAACTCCAACATGATATTAGCCCACTTTAAAAGGGAACCTATTATGCACAAATCACTTTTATAAGGGCTTTAATCCCAGTTGTGTGTCAGTAATGTGTGAATATCTCCAGCTTCTAATAGTAAACATGAATTAATTGTGTTTGTTCTAATCAGACTTGATGCTGAAACACTTTGATTGACATTCTCCCTTTGTACGTGTCATCAGAGGGTGAAAGCCCCGCCCACTAGTGCCCATCTCATTAGCATAAACAGCAGCCCTGAGTGAGAAGCAGTCTGTCCATTAGCCATTAGAGTGTTTGAGCTGCTGAAGATAATGTCAGCATAGACTAAGAGGATTATAGATGTGGAGTTTTAGATGAAGCACAAATGAACGACATAGACATAGGAGCGACATAGACTGACAGAAGCACACACTGACCTCAACATTTTCGCACTGATAACGTTAGTCTTGTTTTTGAATCTGCCACTATGCTGACACATAGGCATCTGTAGCTCCGCCCTCTTCTGAAAAGAGCACAATCTCATTTGAATTTAAAGCGACAGTCACCAAAATGCCACAATTAGGATCAAAGCCTAAAAGGGTCAATGTTATGTGCTTGTGTGCTATTTTGAGCTGAAACTTCACACTATAGAGACATTAGAGACGCACTTTACATGGTGTAAAAAGACCAGTGCATATGGAGAGAGCGAGGGATTCTACAGATGGTTTGTCAAACACACTCACTGCAGAAACGCACACCGTTTTGCTTTCTCCTAGAGATATGGAGTGATTGTAACAAGAAATGGCTTGGCAACTCAGCACGCATCGAAGGCAGTCAAATCAGAGAAACAGGTCGGGACGTTTCTAAACATGCGACCTGTCAGCCACTGCTTTGAAGCAAAAGCGAGCTGAAATATTAAGCATGTAAAACGCTGCGCGGAAATGGAGGTGTCATGCGCCTGACAGATGGAGCATGCTTTTGCACCAACCGCTCCATCTGGCTGAAGTCACACTGTCATATTCAGCGGCTGGGATCCATCATGGAGCGTCTTCAAAGTTCAGCGCTGACGCTCTCCATCGCTCATACACACACGCATCATTACAGCCGCAGTCGCGCCACCGCAGATTAGCAGAGGACACGCTCCATTCCTCAACTCTATCCTGCTTTTTTAATCGCTTTAAAAAGACATGAGTACATATTTAGACATTTGCAGAGCTTTATTCTCAATTCTTGAAGGTCTTGCAGCACAAAATACAAGTTCCATGGGTTGCAATATAAGTTGCATGGCTATATTTGCAGGAATTTACAACATATGGTTGAAAATTCATTTTTCGTGCAAAACAATTCTCTATCCTTGTTTTAAAGGTTTAAAAAGACATCAGTTGGAGATAGGAAATATTTAGAGATTCAAGGAGCCATATTCTGGATTCTTGAAGGTCTTGCAGCACAAAACATCAAGTTGCATGTGTATATTTGTAGAAATATGCAACATTTTATGGTTGAAATGCTATAGTTTTTATTAATGCCAACAATTCCTCCACTTTATTTAGCTTTTTAACTGTTTTCATTTTTGTAACATAAGTTGATGAAAGTAAATATTTAGAAATTTGAGCAGCTTTATTGTGAATTATTGAAAGTCTTGCAGTATAAAACATCAAGTTGCATGTGTATGTAGGAATTGTAGGAATTTTTTTGTGCAAAAAAAAAATCCTCAACTTTATCCTGCTTTTAAATTGCTTTAAAAAGACGCGGATCAGATGCCGACAGTAAATATTTAGACATTTGAGCAGCATTATTCTGAATTCTTGAAGGTCTTGGAACACAAAACCCCAAGTTGCAGGGACATATTGGTAGGAATTTACAATTTTTTTAGTTGAAAATGTTTTGTTTTTAATGCAAGGAATTTCTCAACTTTATCCTGTTTTTTTATCGCTTTAAAAATACATCAGTTGGTGACAGTATTCAAGAAGACATATTCTAGATTATTAAAAGCACAAAATATCAAGTTGCATGGGTATATTTGTAGGAATATGCAACATTTTATGGTTAAAATGTTCTTTTTTTGTGCAAAAAAAAGAAAAAAACAAACAAATTGATCCTACTTTTAATGACTTTAAAAATACATCAGATGGTTATTCACTTTAAAAAGGTGGCGACAGTAAATATTTAGAGATTTGAGGAGCTTTATTGATTCTTGAAGGTCACAAATCCCCAAGTTGCATGGGTATATTTGTAGGAATTTGCAACATATGGTTGAAAGTCACTTTTTTAATGCAAAAAAATTCCTTAACTTTATTCTGCTTTTTAATTGCTTTAAAAAGACATCCGTTGGTGACGGTAAATATTTAGACTGATTTATTCTGAATACTTGAAGGACTTGCAACACAAAAAGCAAGGTTCATTGGTTGCATTACAAGTTGCATGGCTACATGTGTAGGAATTTACAACATATTATGGATGAAAATTCACTTTATTTTAATGCAAAAAAATTGCACAACTTTATCCTGGTTTTTAATGGTTTAAAAAGACATCAGTTGACGACAGTAAATATTTCAAAATTCAAGGAGCCAAATTCTGAATTCTTGAAGGTCTTGCAGCACAAAACCTCATATGCAACATTTTATGGTTGAAATGCTATGGTTTTTATGAATGCCAAGAATTCCTCCACTTTATTTTGCTTTCTAATTGTTGCAACATCCATTGGTGAAAGCTAATATTTAGAGATTTCAGCAGCTTTATTCTGAATTATTGAAGGTCTTGCAACACTAAACATCAAGTTGCATGTGTATATTTGTAGGAATTTGCAACATGTTATAGTTGAAATACTTTTTTGTTTTATGCAAAAAAAAATCCTCAACTTTATTCTGCTTTTAAATTGCATTAAAAAGACATCAAATGGTGAGAGTAAATATTTAGACATTTAAGCACAGCTTTATTCTGGATTAGTGAAGCTTTTGGAGCACAAAATATCAAGTTGCATGGGTATATTTGTAGGAATTTGTTACAATAAATTTTATGATTAAGTTTTCATTTTATTAATGCCAAAATGTCCTTGACTTTATTTTAAAATTCTTTACTTTCTTACTATTCTTTACTTTTACATTGCCTTAGAAAGACATCAGTTGGTGGCAGTAAAGATTTAGAGATTTGAGGAGCCATATTGTAAACTTCTGAAGGTCATGCAGCACAAAACATCAAGTTGCATGGGTATATCTGTAGGAAGTCACAATCACATGATATAACATCTGAATTCAGAGGAAAAAAGTTGCAATTGCGAGTAATAAAGTCAGAATCGTGAGAAATAAAGTCAGAAATCTGAGAAATAAAGTCGCAAACCTGTGATATAAAGTCCTACACTCTCAGAAATAAAGGTATTTGACCTGTCACTGGGGCTTTTCAAAAGGTACACATTTGTACTTGAAGGGTCCATATTGGTACCTCAAAAGTGTATATACCTATAATTTTTAAGAGGAACATCTTTGTACATTTTAGGTACTAATATGTACCCCTGAGGTATTAATATGGACCTTTTAGGTACAAATTTGTACCTTTTGAAAAGGTACCACCCCAGTGACAGCTTGCATACCTTTATTTCTGAGAGTGTAGTTATAAAGTCAGAATAAAGATTTATATCTTGCAATTCTGAGAAACAAAGTCGCAATTGCGAGTTATAGTTTTCTTTTATGAAGACTGAACTTAAATGGAGTGTCAAAAACGCATGCACCGAGAAAGCCCATGTATTAGCCTATGTATTAATATATAGTAATTGCATGAGCTAAGCACATCAATTGGATCATTTACAGGCAATTTTCTCAGTATTCATATTTTTTGAACCCTCAGATTCCAGATATTTAAATTACTGTATCTCAGTCAAATATCGTCCAATCCAAAAAAACATAAACATCAATGCAAAAAGCTTAATTATTCAACTTTCAGATAATGCATGAGTCTCAAAAATGGACTGAGGTCACAAATTTCCAATGACTTTTTCTCCACAAAAAAAAAAAAGTCACCCACTTCTCTTTCAAATTCACCAATTGGTAAACATTTCAGCGCATTTAATGACCCTTGAAATGATGCACAAGCTGAACTCATAAAAGAATCCAGTGCAAGCAGACACAAGACGAGCAGGAATGCACTCAGTATAGATGGCACTGGTCAAGATGAGCTGATCCTTTGGGCAATTAGTGAGTTTTGTGGGATTCGCCCGATCCGTCAGGGCTGATTAACACTGTCTGATCATTTCATTAACACTCCGAGGCAACAGATGCTCAGCTGTGAAACTCTTACGCTAAACTGTTTCCACACATTTTCAATGGGAGATGTCAAAGAGGAACTTGCTCTCTCCATCCGGGTAGCAGTGACATTTCCTATTTGCTTTCAAGAAAAGACCTTATATCACGCTTTTTTGTTTTGCCATTACATTTTCAGGTCTGGACTTTTTGTCGTTTTGGTGAGACGTTTGTCTTTGGACATTTTTATTTGTGGTTTTAAAGCATGCATGGAAACGTCAATTTTATTTTTTGGAGTCATGCAAAAATCTAGATTTAAGACACTAGGAGTGTATATGCTGATATTCAATATAGTGTGATAATAAACATGCACAATGTTGATGTCATGGGCACTTCAAGATAGAGATTAAAGTTAGCATGCTTTTAATAATATTCAGATCTCTGCATTGGCAGCACCAAATGTTTGAACACTTAATAGGTGATTTATTTTCAGAATGGTTAACTGTACTGTAAGGTTTCAATTTATGGCATCAGTTCATTTAATCAGCTTGATTCTTTGTTGTATTTATTTCTGATCCTTGTATTTGTTTCCTTAATTCTTGTTTAGAGCGGGGAAAATTTGGAGTATTGAACTTGATGTTGGTAACAACCAAAGAAATCCATATATGCAAAGAAAACAAATCTAATTAGTTTAGAAATGAAGTTATGCATAATAAAATGAAATGACAGAGGGAAAAAGTATTGAACACATTAAGAAAGCGAGGTGTAGTTGGGCAGTGAAAGCCCAGACAGCAGCTGAAATCTCTCAGTAGTTCTTCAGCAAGCCTCTGCCCTTCCTCAGTGTAAATGAACATCAGCTGCTTCAGTCCAACATCTACATTAGCAGGAGGATGAAGATCAAACCAGGGTGGACATTTCAGCAAGACACTAATCCAAAAACACAGCCAAGGGAGCTCTTAGATGCTTTCAGAGAAAGAAAATCAAGCTGTAGAATGGCCCATCCAATCCTCTGACCCGAATCCAATAGAAAATACTAGAATAATACTCAGATTTGATAGACGAGACCCACAGAAGCATCAAGATTTTGACACTCTGTTGAAGTCTGAGAAACTCACTCCTGAGCAATGCATGAGGCTTCATTCTCCATATGAGAGGCGTCTTCAAGCTGCAGTCTTTTATATAAAGTATTAAATACATTTCGGTAGTTCAGCACTTTCTCCTGTCTTTCCATTCTTAATACACACAAGTCATTTCTCTGATTATTTTGTTTAAACCAGTCGGCATCTTAATGTAATGTCCATGGCGTGATTTATGCAACAGTTTTATATTAGTTTATATTGTTTTACGTGGTGAATATTGCGCTCTCCCTCTCTCTCTCTCGTTGACATGCTTCAATACTTGTGCTATATGACAAAATAAAGGCTTTTTTTGTCCTAGTATATGAGATTTAAGCTTTGGGACTGAAGTCTGATCTGAAATGAAAGTATTAGTGTTGACATTATTTGCTACGGTTTTTAATGATGCGCATTGACAGGTGACAATCCGATCTATCTGCTTTCACTGCAGACATGAGGACACAGATTAGATTCATATCGGATGTATTTGCACATATAAACCATAAGGCCTGAATCTGATTTGAGTAAATTGGAATCCATGTGATTTTTTTCTGCTTACACATGCATGGGCTGAATCCCATCTGTGCCACATGGGAGAGAAGGAAAAAAATAAAAAAATATAATAATAATAAATCGGAATTGAGTGACTTAAACCATGCAGTGTAAATGCAGCCTCTGACAGGCACGTGGAAATAGTGGGCAGGGAGAACTAGCTCATTTGCATTAAAGGCACAGGCAACAAAAACAGCTGTGTTCAGAGCAGAAAATCCAATATTCTGAAAGGTCTAATAAAAAATTTGATGGGTGTTTTGAGCTGAAACTTTACAGACACATTCTGGAGACGGAAAGACTTTAAATCTTGAAAAGGGGGTCAAATAGGTGCCCTTTAAAGTTGCTGAAATTCAATTCTCTCTCTCTTTAAAAACACTTCTAACCTAATAAACAAGGTTAAACGCTTAGAGCTGCTATAGCTAGCATTTGATCTCTAAGAGAAGAAAAGACGCACATATCACCCTTCGGCGAAACACAGATTGCTCCAGGGGGGTTGAAGCTGAAACTCCACCTGCAGCGGCACTCGCTCATGAACAATTCAACATTTATTTCATCCGTCATTTCTGTTGGGAGGTGTTGTGCCAAAAAAAGACAGCAATGTTTCTGCCAGCTTAAATATATATATATACACTGTATAACATTTCAGAGGAGCACGGTAGCACTAGTTATAAAAATATCAGAAATATGAACGGCATACTGAACACACACATTTCTGTGTGGAGTTTGCATGTTCTACTCATGTTGGCGTCGGTTTCCTCTGGGTGCGCTTTAGGTGAACTGATGAACTTAAGTGGCCGTAGTGCATGAGTGTGTGTGTGTGTGTGTGTGTGTGTGTGTGTGTGTGTGTGTGTGTG
>CAIGQZ010001492.1:31604124-31709536 GCA_903798205.1 Danio tinwini | reverse complement strand
GTGTGTGTGTGTGTGTGTGTGTGTGTGTGTGTGTGTGTGTGTGTGTGTGTAAATGAGTGTGTATGGGTGTTTCCCAGTACTGGGTTGCGGCTGAAAGGGCATCCACTGTGTAAAACATATGCTGGATAAGTTGGTGGTTCATTCCACTGTGGTGACCCCTGATGAATAAAGAGACTAAGCCGAAGAAAAATGAATGAATGAAAATGTTATCATAATGATAAGTAAAAAAAATCAATTAGCTTAAGCATTCATATTTTTATTAATAATAAATTTGTATTAATAATTACATATTATAAGTTTTTTATAATTTTTTCAAACTAAATTATATTTTAAGATTTAAAAATATAGAATGCTAAAACTTTAATAGATTTTTATAATTACATTGTGTTTTATTTACTTAAAATAACCATTTAATTAAAATCCTTATCCATATCAGTCAATCGTTCAGTCTTTATTCATTTCCTGAAGGCAATTTGGTTGCAGCATACAAGCATGTTACACATCACATCCGTCTTTCGGGTGAGACGTTAAACCGAGGTCCTGACTCTCTGTGGTCATTAATAATCCCATGGCACTTCTCGTAAAAGAGTAGGGGTGTAACCCCGGTGTCCTGGCTAAATTCCCTCTCGGCCCTTACAATCATGGCCTCCCAATCATCCCCATTCACCAAATTGGCTCTATCACTGTCTCTCCGCTTCACCTATAGCTGGTGTGTGGTGAGCGCACTGGCGCCGTTGTCCTGTGGCTGCCCTCGCATCATCCAAGTGGATGCTGCACACTGGTGGTGCTGTGGAGAGACCCCCCTCATGATTGTGAAGCGCTTTGGGAGTATGGCCATACACGATAAATGCGCTATATAAATACACATTACATTACATTACATAATACACAAAAGCACATTGTACAATACAATTCTACCCTAAATTTTAACTTTACAGCTAAGGGGATGAATGAAAGTTTAAGCCAATTTGTTTGACTAACAGGAGTTCTATATCGAATACCAGAAGGAAGAAGATAAAACTCGTGGTGCATAGGATGGGAATCATCTGACAGAATACTCTGAGCTTTACTTAAAGGGCACCTATTTTCCCCCTTTTATAAGATGTAATGTTAATATTATGGTTCTTCTGAGTGTGCCAGTTTAGGTTCAGTTCAAAACACAATTCAGATTTTTTATTATGATGTGTTAAAAAGTGTGATTTTGGGGGCGTGTACACAGGTCGCTGTTTTAGGGGCGTGTTGCTTGACATGAAAACTAGTTTCGACTTCCCGCCCAACTTAACAAGGGGGCGGAGCCAAGAGCTCCCCACTTTGTGTATGGCTACAGACAGGCAGACAGAAAGAAGCAACATGAGTGAGAGGACCAGCATTCAGCTGTACATGTACGACTCGGACACAGACCAAGCAGAGAGGACAAAATCATTTGTGCCTTTGTATAGTTTTACAGCCAACTGTGTGCTAGTTTAAAGCTCTGAGCTTGTAGCCTACACCGAGACTAATAACCAAGCACAGTGAATTAACTGTGACTGAAGGGCATCACACACCGGATGCACCGCGACACGGCGCGCACATGACAGTTGAAAGTATCGCACACTTGCGGCATCGGTGTGTGTCACCTGATAGAAACTTATGTTTAGAATTCAGAAATGCATGCCGCTGCCACGACCTGCTTGAGGCTATAACTAAAGGGCGTCATAGACCGGATGCGCAGCTCAGAGCCATGACACGGCACAGCAGACGCACACATTCACATGTTATTTAAAATGAAACTATTCAGATAACGCTCTTTGGCGCTGCAGACATATGAACAGTGTCCTGAGCAGGGCCAGCGCGTCCATAGAGGCAACCTAGGCGGCAGAATAGTGAGCGCCCGGTCTTCACTTTCATCCGCGACACCCACCTGGTCCTCACTTTCATCCACGACACGGTGAAATGCATGGCGCTGCGCGTCGTTAGTTAGTTATTTCCAATGGAGGGACGCGCACGTGAGGCAATGCGCTCGCACTTTCCAGCTGCACCTAGTTTAGATGACAGAGAGCTTCTGTGACCGCGGGAAATGCAAACCGCTGAAGTTTAAGGAAGACACAATGAAAAATACACATGTATGCAAACACTGGCGGCGAGAAGAGCGATAACGTGGTGAATGTTGAGCCCAATGAGCCTTACATCTAAAAATAGAGCAAGGGTGTTTCTTTGGTGACGTCGCTTTGACTCACACGCTGAAAATGGCGGACGTGAAATAACATACTGAGGACAAGGTAATGCGCACCTGTCAATCAATATTGGTGGGCGGGGGGACCGCACTCCTACATCAAGTTGCGGTCGATCTCAAAACCGCTCCAATTGGTCCTCTGTTTTTATGTTGTTCAATTGAAAATAAAGGACTGAGTGTGTTTATATCACCCCAATATGACGCTCTATACATTATACCTACACATATGTCTGTCCAAACAGCTTGAAAAGGAGATTTTTCACCATAGGTGCCCTTTAAAACTGGTCTATGGTATAACTGAGCCATGCTCATCTGTTATTTTCCCTCCTAGGTTCACAATTTTCTCCAAACAACTCTTATTTTTCACACTTAGAGAATTGAACCAACAAAGCAAAGAAAAGGATAACAGTGACTAAATGAACTGTAAAATATGCACATGAGGGATTTATCTATATTAAAAGATCTTAATTTCTGTAAGCAGTATAGTCTTTGTTGCAGAACAGGACAATTTATTATCTAAAACAGTTCCCAGATACCTATACTGATCCACACTCTCAACACCCACTCCAATAAAACGTGTTTGCTTCCCCCTAATCAGTCTTCTCTTAGAATTAAAATCAATAGTCATCTCTTTAGTCTTAAGAATTATAAAATATTCACAATTTTTATATTACGTATTTAAAATAATATAATAATCTTGTCACATTTACAAATCACACGGTGAATAGCTAGTTTTAGGAATTTAGAAAATTATATTATTAATAATTATATTATTATTTTTTATATTAAATTATTATTATGGCGACACAGTAGCTCAGTGGTTAGCACTGTGTCCTCACAGTAAGAAGGTCGCTGGTTTGAGCCCCGGCTGGGTCAGTTGGTGTTTCTGAGTTTGCATGTTCTCCCAGTGTTGGCGTGGGTTTCCTCCGGGTGCTCCGGTTTCCCCCACAGTCCAAACACATGTGCTATAGGGGAACTAATCAACTAAATTGGCCGTAGTGTATGTGTGTGAATGAGTGTGTATGGGTGTTTTTCAGTACTGGGTTGCAGTTGAAAGGGCATCCACTGCGTAAAACATATGCTGGAATAGTTGCCGGTTCATTCCACTGTAGCAACCTCTGACAAACAAAGGACTAAGCTGAAGGAAAATGAATGAATGAATATAAATTTTTGGCTGAACTATCTCTTTAAGAGGTTTGGTGAATATCTTTTTTGGTGATGTGCGATACAGAAACAGGAGAGAGTGAGAGAGACTCAGAAAATCCTCAAAGTGAAGAATAAGGAGGAGAATCTGTCAGTCAGCAGAGCTCAAACTCTCATCCGGAGGAAAATACAGCGGAAAGCACTTTCCCAGAGCCACTGCATACACACACACACACACACACACACACACACACACACACACACAAACAGAAAGCTGCAGATATAACACAATCTGCCCCGCTGTCAGAGCTTATACAAGTGCAGCGATCTCGCATTAAACAGCGTATTCTGCTGGAGACACAAATCTCAGGAGCTATTTTTAACATCCCACATGCTTAATTGAAATAATAGCAGAACACCGGCCAACAAACGACACCTCAGAAATTAGCTCGCGCTCGTATTTAGCGGAGCTCACCGTTTGTTTTCACATCAGATTAGAGAAACACAATATTAGCCAAACAAACAAACAGCTGACGGTGGATTGAGAAGCAGACAGAAGCGCATCATCATATCCTGAACACACACACACACATACCTCGGCATTTCAACAAGGGTCATTCAAGTTCATTCATTCATTTTCCTTTGGCTTAGTCTCTATTTCAGGGGTCGCCACAGTGGAATGAATCGCCAACTATTCCAGCATGTTTTACACAGCGTATGCCCTTCAAAGCTGCAACCCAGCACTGGGAAACACCCATACACACTTATTCACACACACACACACTCATACACTACGACTAATTTAGTTGATCAATTCCCCTATAGCGCATGTGTTTGGACTGTGGGGGAAACCGGAGCACCCGGAGGAAACCAACACCAACACGGGGAGAACATGCAAACTCCACACAGAAATGCCAACTGACCCAGCTGGGACTCGAACCTGTAATCTAGCTGTGAGGCCACAGTGAGCCACTGAGCAAAATCAATGCGTCAGGAAAAATTCAACAATAATACAGAGCGATACGGAAAAATATCAATGATGGTTTTCCTGATGGATAATCCTAGAGCTGATAATGAGTCAAAAGGCAGCTGTTTGTCAAATGACCCAACGCTCAGGTCTCCATAACTCTACGCGTGCACACACACATTTGAGCCTGTCGTCCTCTGGAAACACGTCTCACACACTTGTTTTAGTTTCGATCAGACATTTCCTAAAGGACGTTCTTGCCTTTCTCTTTAGCTTTGGTGCCGTTTAGAGCTGTGCAATATGATGATATACAGTTGAGATCAAAATGATTCGCCCTCCTGTGCAATATTTATTCTTCTACAAATATTTCCCAAATGATGTTGAACAGATTCAGGAATTGTTCACAGTATTTCCTCTAATATTTTTTCCTCTGCAGAAAGTCTTATTTGTTTTATTTTGGCTAGAATAAAAGCAGTTTTTATTTTTATTTTTTTAACAGAGACAATGCTCATTAATCAACAGTAGAACTGTGAATAAGCCACAAGGGCTAATTTTCATCTGTTGCCCCTGCCAGATTTTAAAAGACAACCTAAAATCAAAAAGCACATCATCACACATACAATAACAGTAAAGTTGCAAAAGAATAAAACATACAGTATAATAAGAATTTCTTAAAATGTTAGACAAAGAACTACACGTGATTACAAACTTGTTTTGCTTTTAGCCATTTCTTTAACTTGTATTTAAACGTTAAATAATTTGTAACATCCCTTAAATCCATAGGAAGTGTGTTCCAGAAATGACTGGCTCTAACTGAGAAGACTGATCGTGCAAAAGTTGTACGCCTAAACTGCACAGCACAGTCTCCTCTGGTAACAGATCGTGTTGCTTGACCATTATTATTATTCTTGTATGTTACAAACTCACATAATGGGGGTGGAGCAAATCCATTTAAAATTTTACAAATCATACAAGCATCAGCCAAACATTGCATATTATCAAAGCTCAATAAATAATGTTTTTGTATTACATTACAATGATGATACCTAATAGACTTCTGATCAAATACTTTAAGTGCCTGTTTATAAAGTGATTCAGCTGATTTTAAAACTGCTTTACTGGTGTGTGACCAACTAGTAATTGTTTTAAAGTCATGTTAAGGTCAATATTATTAGCCCCCTTCAGCAATATTAGTTTTGGATTGTCTCCAGAACAAACCACTGTTATACAATGACTTGCCTAATTACCTTAACTTTACCCTAATTACCCTAGTTAAGCCTTTAAATGTCACTTTAAGCTGAATACTAGTGTCTTGAATAATATCTAGTCTAATATTATGTGCTGTCATCATGACAGAGAGAAAATAAATCAGTTATTAGAGATGAGTTATTAACACTATTATGATTAAAAATGTGTTCAGAAAAAAATCTCTCTGTTATACAATCAGAATCAGAATCAGAATCAGAATCAGAATCAGTTTTATTGCCAAGTGTGCTTCACACACACAAGGAATTTGTTTTGGCAACAGAAGCTTTCAGTGTACATAAAGTGACGAGTGACAACACAAAATTAAATACAAGAAAAGAAAAGGCAATAAACATTAAACAGAGATGCAGTCAGTCAAAAAGATCTGGATGTTGAATGTATGTACAGATATGCTGTAAATATACAGGTTATAAGGTGCTGTGTACAAGTGCGTATGAGAAAGTATTGCACGTTTATTGCACAGTAGGGGAATATTTAACTGTTCATGAGGTAGATGGCCTGAGGAAAGAAACTTTTCCTGTGTCTATCTGTTTTTGTGCTTGGTGCTCTGTAGCGCCGACCAGACGGTAACAGTTCGAACAGGTAGTGTGCTGGGTGTGAGGCGTCCAGAGTGATTTTACGAGCCCTTTTACTCACTCTGGAAGAGTACAGTTCTTGAAGTGTGGGAAGGGTAGTGCCAGTGATTCGTTCAGCAGTCCGGACTATTCGCTGTAGTCTACGGAGGTCGGTTTTGGCAGCTGAGCTGAACCAGACGGTGATTGAAGTGCAGAGGATGGATTGGATGACAGCTGAGTAGAACTGTACGAGCAGCTCCTGTGGCAGGTTGAACTTTCTCAGCTGACGAAGGAAGTACAGTCTCTGCTGGGCTTTCTTTACAATGGAGTCTATGTGAATGTCCCACTTCAGATCCTGAGAGATGGTGGTGCCCAGGAACCTGAATGACTCTACTGCAGCCACAGTGCTGTTCATGATGGTGAGTGGGGGGAGTGCAGGGGGGTTTCTCCTAAAGTCCACTATCATCTCCACTGTTTTGAGCGTGTTCAGCTCCAGGTTGTTGTATCTGCACCATAAAGCCAGCCGCTCCACCTCCTGTCTGTATGCAGACTCGTCACCGTTCCGGATGAGGCCGATAACAGTAGTGTCATCCGCAAACTTCAAGAGCTTAATGGAGGGGTCTTTTGCAGTGCAGTCGTTTGTGTACAGGGAGAAGAGCAGTGGGGAGAGAACACATCCCTGGGGGGCACCAGTGCTGATGGTGCGGCTGTCGGATTTGATTTTGCCCATTCTGACTAGCTGTTGTCTATCTGTCAGAAAGCTGGTGATCCACTGACAGACAGAGCTAGGGACAGACAGCTGGGTCAGTTTGTTCTCGAGCAGTGATGGGACGATGGTGTTAAAGGCAGAACTGAAGTCCACAAACAGTATCCTTGCGTAGTTCCCTGGTTTGTCCAGATGTTCTAGGATATAATGCAGTCCCATGTTGACTGCATCATCCACAGACCGGTTTGCTCTATAGGCAAACTGCAGGGGGTCCAGCAAAGGTCCAGTGATGTCCTTCAGATAAGCTAGCACCAGTCTTTCGAATGACTTCATGGCCACAGATGTTAAGGCAACAGGTCTGTAGTCATTGAGTCCTGTGATCTTTGGTTTCTTTGGTATTGGGATGATGGTGGAGCATTTGAAGCAGGATGGAACTTTGCGCTGTTCCAGTGATCTGTTGAAGATCTGTGTGAAAATGGGAGCCAGTTGGTCCGCACAAGTTTTCAGACAGGCTGGTGAAACACCATCTGGACCTGGTGCTTTTCTTCTCCTCTGTTTACTGAAGATCTGACGCACATTATCCTTACTGATCTGAAGTGCCGGGGTGGAGAAGGAGATGGCTGGAGGTGTTGATGGCTGTTTACTGAGGATCTGATGCCCATTATCCTCACTGATCTGAAGTGCAGGGGGTGAGAGGGAGATGGCTGGAGGTGTTGATGGCTGTGTAGGAAGATGATCCGGGTGGGTGTGAGGTGTCTGGTCAGAGGTGTCAAATCTACAATAGAAGATATTCAGCTCGTTTGCAAGATGTTTGTTGCAGTCGATACTGGGGGATGGCGTTTTATAATTTGTGATGTCTTTCAGGCCTTTCCATACTGATGCAGGGTCGTTGGCAGAAAACTGGTTTTGCAGCTTTTTGGCATAGCTTTTCTTGGCCACACCAATCTCCTTTGTCAGTGTGTTCCTGGCCTGATTGTATAAAATCCTGTCCCCGCTCCTGTAGGCATCCTCTTTTTCATGACGAAGCTGTCTAAGTTTTGGTGTAAACCATGGTTTATCATTGTTAAATGATAAGTAGGTCCTGGTAGGGATGCATAACTCCTCACAGAAACTGATGTATGATGTTACAGTCTCTGTGAACTCGTCTAGGTTGGTGGATGCAGCTTCAAAAACACTCCAATCAGTGCATTCAAAACAGGCTTGTAAGACCTGCTCTGTGTCGTTGGTCCATCTCGTAACAGTCCTTAATACTGGCTTAGTAGTTTTAAGTTTTTGCCTGTAAGTTGGTATAAGATGAACCAGGCAGTGGTCGGAGAGTCCTAAAGCTGCTCTGGCGACAGAGCGATATGCATCCTTTATTGTGGTGTAGCAATGATCCAAAATGTTATTGTCTCTGGTGGGGCATGTGATGTGCTGTTTGAATTTAGGCAGCTCGTGTGTGAGTTTTGCCTGATTAAAGTCACCGAGAATGATAAAAGCAGAGTCCGGGTGTCGTTGTTCAGTCTCTGTGATCAGATCAGACAGCTGTTGTAACGCAGTCCTCACGTGTGCTTGTGGTGGAATGTAAACACAGACGAGAATGAACGAGGAGAACTCCCGCGGTGCATAAAACGGCTTACAGTTAATGAAAAGCGCTTCCACATCAGGACAGCACATCTTCTTTAACACAGTTACATCCGTACACCATCTCCTGTTGATGTAAAAGCATGTCCCACCACCGCGTGTTTTGCCCGTTGACTCCGTATCGCGATCTGCTCTGTACAGCTGAAAGTCCGGTAAGTGTAATGCGCTGTCCGGAATGGCTTTGTTCAGCCAGGTTTCTGTGAAACACAGCGCAGCAGAGTTGTTAAAGTTCTTGTTTTCGCGTGAGAGCAGAAGTAGTTCGTCCATTTTGTTAGGAAGCGAGCGGAGATTCGCTAGATGGATGCTAGGCAGCGCTGTTCTGAAGCCGCGCTGTCTCAGCCTGACGAGCGCGCCGGCTCTTTTCCCACGCCGCCGGGTCTTGTATTTCTTCCACAAAGCAGCTGCTCCGCCGATGACAATGTTCCGCAAAACGCCAGAGAAATCAAAATCCAGTTGGTGATTAGTTGGTGTGCACTGCCGAATGTTCAGCAGCTCATCCCTGGTATAACAGATCGTGTTTGATAAACATAAAACAGGACAGACTAACAGAAATAGTGCAAACACTGAAGAGCTCCACACCGAGGCAGCCATCCGCGGCGCCATCCTGAGAGTGAATCTCATAACTTTAACATAACATAACACTTTAATTAAAATAAAAAGGCACACTAGGATGAATAATTTCCACTTTAACAGTATATTATTATGAAGACATGAGATGACTTGCATCATAATCTAGGATTTTAGTGTTATCGCTCAGTTCTAGCGCTGTATATCAGGACCCGTGCAGAAAGACGGCCAGTGATGTGATGGGAGGAGAAGGACAAATTCCAGATGAGTGAGTTTGCGAAGGTGCAGAACAGACAGTCTGTCACACACTGAGTTCTGGCCTGGAGAAAATAACACTGACAGAAATGCCAGAATCCTCAGGAGCCACGCTGCTGCCAGTTCGCTTTAAAGGACAGTTCACCCAAAAATGACAAATTCTGTCATCATTTACTCCCACTTTGCTTGCCTCAAACAGTTATGAGGTTCCTTTCTTCTGTTAAACACAAAAGAAGATATTTTGAAGAATGTTGGAAATCTGTAACCATTGACTTCCATTGTATTTGTGCTATGAAAGTCATTGGTTGAAGGTTTCAACATTTTTCAGAATATCTTCTTTTGTGATGAACAGAACAACTAATGAAGGTTTGAAAACCCTTGAAGGAGAGTAAATAGAAAGGCTTTTGGGGGAAAGAACTATCCCAAAAAATGTAATATTGTTACGAATTAGAGATGTATATTCTGATTATAGTGACCAAAAATAGTGCTGGACGATATGACAAAAGGGGCTGCACGATAGCACGATCTCCTCACAGCAAGAAGGTCGCTAGTTTGAGCCTCAGCTGGGTCAGTTGGCGTTTCTGTGTGAAGTTTGCATGTTCTTCCCATGTTGGCGTGGGTTACCTCCAGGTGCTTCAGTTTCCCCCACAGTCCAAAGAAATGTGGTATAGGTGAATTGGGTAGGCTAAATTGTCTGTAGTTTGTGTGTGTGTGTGTGTGTGTGTGTGTGTGTGTGTGTGTGTGTGTGTGTGAATGAGTGGTCATGGATGTTTCCCGGTGATGGGTTGCAGCTGAAAGGGCATCCACTGCATAGAACATATGCTGGATAAGTTGGCGGTTCATTCCGCTGTGGCGACCTCAGATTAATAAAGGGACTAAGCTGAAAAGAAGATGATTGAATGTTTTGTGTGCATGCTTTTATATTTGATTTTCTTATTTGATCTTATTTTCTTTGCATAGAAACCTTCCTAAAAGTGATTCATTTGATTCATTTCTTTATTAATGTTTATGCCTCATATGATGATTTAAAGGGCACCTATGGTGAAAAATCTCCTTTTCAAGCTGTTTGGACAGGCATATGTGTAGGTATAGTGTATAGAGCGTCAAATTGGGGTGATATAAACACACTCAGTCCTTTATTTTCAATTTAACAACATAAAAACGGTGGACCAATTGGAGCTGTTTTGAGATCGACCACAACTTGACGTAGGAGTTCGGTCCCCCCGCCCACCAATATTGATTGACAGGTGTGCATTACCATCTCCTCAGTATGTTGTTTCACGTCCGGCATTTTCAGCGTGTGAGTCAAAGTGACGTCACCAAAGAAACACCCTTGCTCTATGTTTAGATGTAAGGCTCATTGGGCTCAACATTCACCACGTTATCGCTCTCCTCACCGCCAGTGTTTGTGAGTTTTGGTGGGTTTGCATACATGTGTACTTTTCATTGTGTCTTTCTTAAACTTCAGCGGTTTGCATTTCCCGCGGTCACAGAAGCTCTCTGTCATCTTAACTAGGTGCAGCTGGAAAGTGCGAGTGCGCTGCCTCACGTGCGCGTCCCTCCATTGGAAATAACGAACTAACGACGCGCAGCGCCATGCATTTCGCGTTGTCGCGGGTGAAAGTGACGACCGTGGCGTTTGCTCACGATTCTGCCGCCTAGGTCGCCTCTATGGACGCGCTGGCCCTGCTCAGGACACTGTTTATATTTCTGCCGCGCCACAGATCGTAATCTAAATAGTTTCATTTTAAATAACATGTGAATGTGCGCGTCTGGTGTGCCGCGTCGTGGCTCTGAGCGACGCATCCGGTGTATGACGCCCTTTAGTTATAGCCTCAAGCAGGTCCTACACCAGAAGCGCCGCTCGGCGACACTCAGCGTCGCGCCATGCAGCGGCATGCATTTCTGAATTCTAAACATGTTTCTATCGGGTGACACACACCGGCGCTGCAAGTGTGCGATACTTTTAGCTGTCATGTGCGCGCCGTGTCGCGGTGCATCCGGTGTGTGATGCCCTTCAGTCACAGTTAATTCACTGTGCTTTATTAGTCTTGGTGTAGGCTACAAGTTCGGAGCTTTAAACTAGCACACAGTTCGCTGTAAAACTATACAAAGACACATGATTCTGTACTCTCTGCTTGGTCTGTGTCTGAGTCCTACATGTACGTCTGAATGCTGGTACTCTCATGTTGCTTCTCTCTGTCTGCCTGTCTATTGCAATACACACAGCGGGGGAGCTCTTGGCTCCGCCCACTTGTTAAGTTAGGCGGGAAGTCGAAACTAGTTTTCATGTGAAGCAACACGCCCCTAAAACAGTGAACTGTGCACACGCCCCCAAAATCACACTTTAACACATCATAATAAAAAATCTGAATAGTGTTTTGAACTGAACCTAAACTGGCACACTCAGAAGAACCATAATATTAATAATACATCTTAAAAAGGGTTAAAATAGGTGCCCTTTAAAGCTGAGCACATTCTCTCACACATTTTGTGTGGTAAAAAGCCACCCCCATTTTAAAAATGATATTAATTCATTTATTAATGCTTCTGAAGTGACAAATGCCGTCATCCCACTCGTCTGCGCTTTTCTGCATGTTTTTCATTTTTAATTGTGGCCGTTCGGTTGCGCAATTCTGATTGAGCAGAATGACTTTGTGTTCACTCAATTGGCTAGTAAGGCTGTCACACACAGACTGCAGTCATGCATTTGCTCTGAGTGGGGGAAATTAAATAATATGTCATATCGCAGCCTCTTGCGATAAGTTAATTGAAACGTTTCAAATTGTGATTCGATTTCGATTAAATCGCACCGCCCTACTGGTTACTCACTGAAGTTAAGCAGAGCAGAGCCTGGTCAGTGTCTGGATGGGAGACCACATGGGAATACTAGGATGCTGTTCAGTGGTGTAGTCGGGGCTATACGCACGTATACTCAGTATGCCTACTTTTTTCCATGAGCTGTTTGGGTATTACGACTTCTGAGGATCAATAATTGCGTATACACTCGATATACTCACTTGTTTTTCTGATTAGACTTCCCTAATTTACGCGTCCCCTTTAACTGTATACCAAATGTTTTTTTTTTACTTGCATCTTATTTGTTGCAATCAGTGCATTTTTGTTTAATTTCCTCCATTCCCCGCCCCCTGACGACCGCAGCAGCTGGGAGAAAATTTCGGGAGTTTTCCGATAACGACGACAAGTCAACTAAATGATGTCTCGCTGAAACACTGAGGTAAATTATTTTTAAAAAGCATGGGCATCACTTTAGCCCCCTATATTTCTATTCAGTGCCTCGAAATGTTTAGCGATTTCCTCATGAACTGTACACTACTAAATGATCACCTCAGTCCCCTTTAAATTTGATATGAAAACGGCGACAGACTTCCGCTCCTTCGTTTTCAACTCGTTTTTCGTTTAATCAGCAAACCACAGCTTTGCAGAGTGAGAGCAGAAGGTGTGTTTATCTCTAGATTGTTCTAATATCTGCATATTTGCAGTTCTTTGCTATAGAAACACTTGTATCACATGTACCAATCGGGTTTCCCCATCTACTGTTTCCTCTGCGCTCCCCTCATCATCACAGCTGTTCCTCCAACAAAAATGCAACTCTTAACCAACATTTATTATCAATTAACTATGATTATAAACACATTACAGTGCATGTGGCATTATATATCATACATTCATGCACAGGATTAAACAGTGACAGAAGCACTCAGTGAATGTCCTCATTTTAACTGCATATCAGAGTGAGATCAGAGTGAAATATTGTGTTGTATCTTTGTTAAAAATTATTTACTATTATGACATATTATTATAGTGAAATATGTAAATGAGCCTGTACATTTTTTAACATGTTTAGATTTATGGCATTTTGAAAAAAAGTGGTAGTTCTATTTAAAACATGTAAAAAACACTTATAGTATAAGTATAGGCTAGTACTTGAGTTTTTGAAGAAAAAAAAACTTTATTTTCCTGATAAATAAATAAATAAATATATATATAAATTGTCATCCTTTACTCAACCTTTACTTGTTCCAAACCGGTTTGTCGTTTTTTTTTATTTTGTTTAACACAAAAGAAGATATTTTGAAGAAAGCTGGACACCTGTAACCATTAATTCGTCATTTCTTTGCCTACTTTTAAAATGTGTGTTGAGTGGGTAATAGTACACCACTTTTTTTTTAGGACTACACCACTGATGCTGTTGGAAGTGGTGTTAGTGAGGCCAGCAGGGGCCGCTCAACCTGCGATCTGTGTGAGTTTTAATGCCCCAGTATAGTAAAGGAGACACTATACTGTCAGTGAGCACCGTCTTTTAGATGAGACGTTAAACCGAAGTCCTGACTCTCTGTGGTTATAAATGTGATTAATAATCCCATGGCACTTCTGGTAAAAAGTAGTGGTGTAACCCCGGTGTCCTGGCCAAATTCCCTCCATTGGCCCTTACCCATCATGACCTAACAATCATCCCCATCCACCGAATTGGCTCTATTACTGTCTCTCCACTCCACCAATAGATAGTGTGTGGTGAAGCACTGGCGCCGTTGTCCTGTGGCTGCCGTTGCATCATCCAAGTGGATGCTGCACACTGGTGGTGGTGTAGAAAGACCCCCTCTTATGATTGTGAAGCACTTTGGATGTATGGCCATACATGATAAATGCGCTAAATAAATACACATTACATTACACTCATTCTCTTCTGCTATTTATACTTTGACTTTGCATTTCAATTTATACTTTAATTGCACATAAACCTGCAAACTAGAATAGAAACTGTATAAAAAGCACACATACATACTGACAGTTATAGTGGCATGTATCTTATGTTATGGGTCAATGATGAGAACGTTCCACACAAATTTCTCCGTTCCGGCTGTTCTTTCTATGAGAGAATTTCAGCAGAAGCACAGCCCAGGCATGTCTTAAATCGGTTAAAAATGTTATATCTTACTGCACAACAATTATCTGGCTTTTTTAGCTAAAAAGAGAGAGAAATGACTCAAAATTAATCAATTGAAAGTCAAAAAGCTCTTGAATTTGATCAAAAATATCTTAATTTGTGTTTGAAGATGAACAAAGGTTTCAGATGGGTTTGGGAATGACATGAAGACGAGTAATTAATAACTTTTTTAATTTTCACTTTCATATCCCTTTAAATATTCACTAGCGATAATAGTCGCATGGTTCACAAATCGATAAGGGATGAATATACTGCTGCAGAAAGAAAAATATCTCCAAGTTACTCATTTTAAACTACTATGATGACTTTTTCTGGTGCTTTTGAAGTGTAAAAGCTCTAGTCCTCATTGACTGTAAGTGTGTGAAAGAGAGCAACCAGCGCTATTCTTCTACAAATGACAAACACCTACACAATCATGAACAATAAATAGAGATATGAGTGGATTATTTCAATAATTGTGATTCACTCAAGTCAGTGCTAAAGAGTCCTCTTAATGTTTTGTTAAGTGGAAGAGCTCCAATCATAATCACCACAGTGAAAGTAAGATCTAGTTCCCTTTAATGGTAGCTCTGCAGACAGTGCCAAAAACAAGGAGAACTCAATTATTTTAGGACCTCATCCAAAGTGAACACCAGGGATGTGAGAACTTAAAATCTAGCATTTCTAGTTAAAGACATGCTGGGTTCAGTCCAAAATAGCCTATAACTATAATAAGACGTGACTGCAGATCACTTCAGTACAGATGGGGTTGATTTTCTCCTCAAAGACCTTTGATTATGTAAGCACTTTACATAGCTACTGCTTGCATGGCTCATGGTTACTATATACACAAGTTTGCTTCATTATTTATCCCAAAAGAACAACAAAAAATGCTTTTCCTAAGTAACACTACGGCTGCAAATGAGCGCCATGAAACAGCATGTTGCATCACTTCCAGTTCAGATTTGTATTAGACCAGTGGTTCCCAAAGTGGGGGTCATAAGACAATGAATCACTTGGTGATTTCCAAAAATATCATTCATTCATTTTCTTTTCGGCTTAGCCCCTTTTTTAATCTGGGGTCACCACAGTGGAATGAACTGCCAACTTATCCAGCATATGTTTTACGCAGTGGATGCCCTTCCAGCTGCAACCCATCACTGGGAAACATCCATACACACTCATACTTTACAGTCAATACAGTCTTAGGACTTGTGAGGAAAACCAGAGCATACACACCCGGAGGAAACCCACACCAACACAGGGAGAACATGCAAACTCAACACAGAAACACCAACTGACTCAGCCGAGGCTCAAACCAGCGACCTTCTTGCTGTGAGGCGATTGTGCTACCCACTGCACCACCGTGATGCCCCAAAATATCATATATGTTATTCAACTATTAGAATAACCATGTTTTATCCTTAACCTACAGAAGATAAAAATAGTATTTAATAGTTACATAAATAACAACATGCAAACAAAAAGCCATCAGTCTTTCAACTCTTTTTCCATTGGATTGCGACCCCTGTGGGTTATTAGGCTAGATTAATGACTCCGCAATAGTGTTAGTTGCAGCAGATTGATTTTACGGCACAATGTTAAACTTGGACACCTTTACAGCACTCATTAAAAATAAAGGCCACAACTGAACAAAGAGGACGATCTCCAAATGGGGTCAACCAAAATTATACCAAGAATAGTGTGGTAAGTAAGGTTAATATTAACCCTTTTACTGGCCCACCAAGAAAATAAAGAATTAGATTGCATTTAACTCCTTAACTCCTAATTACCACACTCCTAGTTAACACACACGGTGCTTTTTTTTCAACACATCCCATAATTTCTAAAATATTAACCTCTACCAAATGGTTGATATGGCGGTTTATGGTAAAAGTACCGGAATTAATACATACACTATGAAAAATCTGAAAATATGACGTGCAAGACCAATTTATTTAAAGAAAATAATCAAAATAAAACATTTCTGAACATTAAATCATCTTAATTTTTTGAAGTAGGCCATAAAATATTTATGTTTACTTTTATTTGTTGCAATAAAACCAAAAATCAAGTGTAGTAGTGCAACATGATTAAGTTTGTTTGATTATGTGTAACTCTGCAATGCTGTGTAGTGTAAACCATTATTTAAAGTATGATATGGAAATATGGTCAACTATTTGGTAGAGCAGGCAGCTAAAGGGTTAAACTAAACAAATGAATAATGTCTGTAAAAATTATATGGTTATTAAACTGTTGGACTTTATATAGTTCCTACTAGTGTGTGTGTGTGTGTGTGTGTGTGTGTATGTGTGTGTGTGTGTGTGTGTGCTGGGCTGGGTCAGTTGGCGTTTCTGTGTGGAGTTTGCATGTTCTCCCTGCGTTCGCATGGGTTTCCTCCGGGTGCTTCGGTTTCCCTCACAGTTCAAAGACATGTGGTACAGGTTAATTGAGTAGGCTAAATTGTCCGTAGTGGATGAGTGTGTGGATGTTTCCCAGAGATGGGTTGCAGCTGGAAGGGCATCCGCTGGGTAAAATCGTGCTGGATAAGTTGGCGGTTCATTCCGCTGTGGTGACCCCGGATTAATAAAAGAACTAAGCCGACAAGAAAATGAATGAATGAATGTTTACGGTTCCAGAATATTATAAATGTTTTACTAAAATCAAATATATTGTGTTTAATGGGGTAAAAGTAGTTTTTTTTTACTCAGACATTTTAAAATAACTTATTTTAGAGCAGTAATCACAATACCGTGTAACCGTGGTATTTTATCCAAGGTTTATTATACCGTCTGAAACTTACACTGGCTCATGCCTAATCTCTTCTCACCAAATTTGGTTTAATATCAAATTAAATGTCAAGTCAGCTGATTAGCCTGCCTTAAATGACTCTGTTGTACTTTTGTTAAAGCTGTGAAGAAACCAGTTTTCTTCTTTAATCTCTCTTTGTTTTTTTAAACGAGGTTTTGCGGTTGTTTTTGTACAACCCAAACATTTATTGTGCGCATGCGCCACAGCCTAGCTGTGATTGGCTGATCGCGCTGTAAACGAAAAAACGATTATAGATGAATATAGATGAATTAATAACAAAATATAGACTCAGATATTACAAACATTGTAAAATCTAGAAATAAAAAAATAAATATAAAAATAACCTCAACATCTCTGTCTCTGCAAATATCAACCAAGTTCAATCAAAGACAAACTCGGTTATTTACTCAAATTGCGGCTAAAAACAAAATACAGCAATCTGAGAAGAGTTAAACAATAAAAAGTAAAAAAAAAATACTTGTACTGTTGTGATAAAAGTAGAACAAATTTAATGTTAACACACACAGATTTCACGTTAATACAGCTTGACTGTCATTAAACATCAACACAGTACCGAGTAGCCTGGACTACATACAACATGTTCAATATTAATTCAGCTTTGTTTGTTTGCTCATATATTTTCTAACATGGAAGCGATAGGAGCTGGATATGAATGCACAGTGCTAGTAAAATAAGCAGACGCGCATGCAGAGGAGTCTTCACCTGCTCATTACAGCAGATCACCGACACTATATAATAAACCACTATTACTTTAACCAGGAGGAGACAGAATCGTGTTAAGGAGCCACACGCACGCGCATGCATGCATGTCCCGATTAAAGATGAGTTGCCCACGCGCGTGGAACTGAGCTAAATTTACACAGCAAGTGATTAAAGAGCTGCTCGATCGGCGAAAAAAACACTAAAAACACGGGTGGACGAACCAACACAGTCTTCTGCCTACTTGTTCACGCATCTGCATGAATAATGCAACAGCATAGCATTTATTACAGCAGGTCAGGGAGGGCGAGCGCGTCTGCTTTGGGCAGGGAGGTGACACTTACTGAAACCAAACTGAACACGATTTACTAAATACACCATTGATTTCCACCGCACATAAACTCATCATAACAGCACTGAGAGGAAAGCTCACGAATGTACACAATAGCGCACAACAAAACCAATGCATTCTCATGTCAACGCGTGCACACTTTCATTCATCTCAGTTCAAGCCTGGTTTATATTGGAATCCCGCAGCGGGTTTTCTTCGTGCACGCGTATTTATTATGCTGCATTATTTCTGCCACACTTTTGCCTTAAAAAAAACAATGCACTCGCAATGTAAACTGATCCGCATATGCTAGCCGAACTCAAAGAGGCTGTGCGTAATTGTAATTAAAGTGCAGCGTTAAAGTTTGAGACAGCGCACGCAAATGCAAGGGCATCTTGAACGAATGAGTGCATTAATGAAGATTACCTTGGGTTGTGATTTGTCCCCACAGGATCCCCATCCAGAGCATCAAGCCCAGCAGCAGAGCGTCAGCGTGAATGGACGGCATGATAAGATCCAGATCCAGAATAATGAGAGATGCGCAGAGGAGCTGGAGCTGTGTGTCTGCATGAGCTCCTGATCACAGATCTGTGTCTCCAGCTCTCTTCATCTCTCTCTCTCTCTCTCTCTCTCTCTCTCTCTCCAGCTCTCTCTCTCTCTCTCTCTCTCTCCTCTGCTGAACTCCGCAGTGTGTTTTCTGCTTCACTCACCCCTCCTCTCTCTCTCTCTCTCTCTCTCTCTCTCTCTCTGTGTGTGTGTGTGTGTGTGTGTGTGTGTGTGTGTGTTGTAAGTTGCTGATGCTGTAAGGAGAATATGCTTCTGCTGTTACCAATCTGAGTTCAGAGAAATAATGAATGCTTGCTCTTTACAGACAGAAAGACAGACAGACAGACAGACAGACAGACAGACAGACAGACAGACAGACAGACAGACAATCATTCTATTAGTAGTGCTCTGGTTAAAACTGTACATCCTTAAAAGGACAAAACATTGCATTCCTGAAGGAAACAATACCAGACACTACAGTTGTAGACAACATTATTATCCTTCTTCATTTTCTTTTCGGCTTAGTCCGATCTGGGTTCGCCACAGCGGAATGAACTGCCAACATTTCCAGCATATGTTTTAAGCAGCGAATGCATTATGCAACCCAGTGCTGGGAAACACCCATACACACACATACACTAGTCAATTTAGTTCATCAATTCCCCTATAGCGCATGTGTTTGGACTGTGGGGGAAACCCATGTCAACAGGGGGAGAACATGCAAACTACACACAGAAAAGCCAACTGACTCAGCCAGGGCTCAAACCAGTGACCTTCTTGCTGTGAGGTGATCGTGCAATCCACTGCACCATCGTGACACCCCAACATTATTATCCCTTATGTGAAATTAAATTATTTAACAAATGTTAAACCATTTCTTTTAACAAAGTGCCATGTAAGATTTCTTTCAACACATTTTTAAACATAATAGTTATAATAAATCATTTATTTTGCTTAAAGTGTGATTTAAAAGCTTAACTAGGTTAATTATGCATGTTGTCAACAGCGCTTTGTTCTGTAGTCAATTGAAAAATGATGACCTTACTATTATTATTTTATTTAAAATGCATTTATTCCCATCAAACTAAGCGAAACAAGACGTTCTCTGGAAGAAAAACATATAACAGGAATTTATTTGCTCCGTTAAATCACTTGGATTTGGAAAAAAATAAAAGTAATGAAATACTTTCACTCACTCTACAATTGGAATTACAAATATGTACATGTATGATCAAATACACTAACATATACACTTACCGGCCACTATATTAGGTACACCTGTCCAACTGCTTGTTAACGCAAATTTCTAATCAGCCAATCACAGGGCAGCAGCTCAATGCATTAGGCATGTAGACATATAAAGGGCCAAAAAGCAAACTTGATTGAGGGTTGTGGGCCAAATATATAAACCAAACCATTTATAATAAATTTGCTATGAGTAATTTCTTAATTTATTTGGTAATATTTACAAATAACTAGAAAATGTTGCTTTCAATGATATTAACTAATGCAGTATCTTTTAATAATTAACTTATTACAGTAAAAACATAAACAATCCCATTTATAATTGAGTTCAATGTGGAATACACTAGTTGAGCTGCTCCTGCCTTTACCTTGATTTGCTCGCCGATGTCTTGCACATTGTCCTCTATCTGTCAAGTGACAGAAATTACTTTTTAAAAGTCTGATTCATTTACAACATTTAATTGAATCATTTAATTTCAGTCTGTTTTGTAGCTCAGCAATTAAACAAAGAAACAAAAGGATACGTTAAACTGGAAATGACGATCTGTCAAAGGCATTCGCCCCAGACACCTCTGGTCAAGACGATCTGCTGCAGGTCAAAGTGAGCATCAGAATGGGGAAGAAAGGGGATTTAAGAGACTTTGAATGTGGCATGGTTGTTGCTGCCAGACGGGCTGCTCTGAGTATTTCAGAAACTGCTGATCTACTGGGATTTTCATGCACAACCATCTCTAGGGTTTACAGAGAATGGTCCGACAGAGAGAAAATATTCAGTGAGCGGCAGTTCTGTGGACACAAATGCCTTGTTGATGCCAGAGGTCAGATGAGAATGGCTAGACTGGTTCAGCTGATAGAAAAGCAACAGTAAGGGTGTACTCACATTAGGTACAGCTGTCTTGAACCATGCCATAGTGCGACTGTCCCCCATCCCCTCTCCCCCTCGGCCTGCACTCACATTGCATTTTTTACCAACTGGACCTGAGCACGCTTACATCCTCAATGATGACTGTTCAGTTTAACAGAGAGAAGAGCTCTTGCTCAGCACAGTGGAGTTGCTTTAGTTAGCCTATATCGTTTTGTATTATTCTTAGTCGTTTAGGATGCAGTGACACGCAGTCAAATACTGTGCCGAAAAGATCCACCACTTTTGACACTCATAAATTCTCAATAAGGTCCTCGTGCTGCAGGTATTCGGAGGTTTCCTGAAGGTGCAGCAGTCGTGCAGTGAGGGGTTTGTGTCTTTAATAAACTATGACAGTTTTGCGGTCATTAAAAAGTATAATAAATAATTTATTAATAATAATTAAATAATTAATTAATCTATATGAAACAGTCCCTTAAAAGTGACGTCACATCTTTTGTTTAGGGCTCAGACGCACTTTGTACTCACACTGCAAGAGTACCGCACCAAAGCTCAACTGAACCGCGCTCTGGTACACCTCTTCCAATCGGGGCAGGGCCGGCCAACTGAACCACATCTGAGCCCGATTCGGAGCACTTACACTTCTCAAATGAAGTAGGAAACATGTCTGGGCACAGTTCAGATAGCATAGTGTGAGTGCGCCCTAACTCAAATAAGCACTCGTTACAACCGAGGTCTGCAGAAGAGCATCTCTGAACACACAACACGTCCAACCTTGAGGCGGATGGGCTACAGCAGCAGAAGACCACACCGGGTGCCACTCCTGTCAACTAAGAACAGGAAACTGAGGCTACAATTCACACAGGCTCACCAAAACTGGACAATAGAAGATTGGAGAAACGTTGCCTGGTCTGATGAGTCTCCATTTCTGCTGACACATTCGGATGGTCGGCTCAGAATTTGGCCTCAACAACATGAAAGCATGGATCCATCCTGCCTTGTATCAGCGGTTCAGGCTGCTGGTGGTGGTGTAATGGTGTGGGGGATATTTTCTTGGAACACTTTGGGTCTATTAGTACCAATTGAGCATGGTGTCAACGCCACAGCCTACCTGAGTAATGTTGTTGACCATGTCCATCCCTTTATGACCACAGTGTCTCCATCTTCTGATGGCTACTTCCAGCAGGATAACGCACCATGTCATAAAGCACCAATCATCTCAGACTGGTTTCTTGAACATGACAATGAGTTCACTGTACTCAAATGGCCTCCACAGACACCAGAGCTCAATCCAATAGAGCACCTTTGGGATGTGGTGGAACGGGAGATTGGCATCATGGATGTGCAGCCGACAAATCTGCAGTGAACTGTGTGATGCTATCATGTCAATATGGAGCAAAATCTCTGAGGAATATTCACAGTACCTTGTTGAATCTCTGCCATGAAGGATTAAAGCAGTTCTGAAGGCAAAAGAGGGTCCAACCTGGAACTAGTCAGATGTACCTAATAAAATGGCCGGTGAGAGTTTTTAGTTATATATTATTATACAATATATATTAAATTTTTTTAAATTACAATAGTTGCTAAATGTTTATGTAAACAGCCATTTTATCTATATTTTGACATTTTTTTAATATGAACTCATTTATCATATACAGTATGTAATCTAAATGGGCACAAACACATTTTTGTTATTAAAAATTGCATTAAAGTATATTTAAAACATGTAACCTGAGCTGTATATTTCTCAGAATAAATGAGTCTCTATTTTACCATAAAGACAATCTAAAACTCCCGGCGGAGATCTCAGGCTCTACTTACATTACCGAATGTTTTTCCCAAATCAATCCACAGTGAAGGCCCACATATGATATCATGCATGACTTCACCGGTCCAGGGAATTCACCGTCCAGTATAACAGCGTTAGCATTTACTCCACATCTCTCATCTCTGGTTGAAAGAAATGAGATGGAGCTGAAGTTGGCTGGGTTTTAAAGAAGAGCTGGACAGAAAGCACATTAAAGACCGACTCGCTTTGAGATATCTGATGCTTTGATGCAATTTTACTTTATTTTTTTTAATCAATCCAGCGGCCTGAGAAGAAAGTCATTTGTCTGAGAGTGTCATTTTCACATGCTTGTTAGCCGAATCAAGCCGCTTTACGATAATCTCTGTTAATTACTTCAGTGAGTGTTCCAGAAGAGAGAAGAAGACTCATTCATCAGGAGAAATCTGCTTAAAGGGACAGCGCACTCAAATCTATAATTATGCCATCTTTAAAGAGCCCATATCATGCGCTGTGGTCTTTTCCTTTGCTTGTTTTAATGTGTACTTTCATCATTCTATATTAAAGTCTGTGTGAACCGGAAGTTGCCGCAGGGGTGTATTTCAGTATGATGACATTTTTAACTGAAGCTGAATATTGAGTAGGGGGCGGGGTTATGGAACAAAATCAATGGCAAAAGTATTTGAATAACAAAATATTGCATTGAATTAACAAGTCTTTCCATTTTTATGACGTGAATTGTCAGGGTTTGTATTTTTAGGTCCTGAAATTGAACATAGCTTTTTATTTAAGCTGTGAATATTTCAACTCAAAATATTTCACACATATTTTTCCTTTGGCTTAGACCCTTATTTATCAGAGGTCACCACAGCGGAAATAACCACCAACTATTCCAGCATATGTTTTACACAGTGGATGCCCTTCCAGCTGCAACCCAGTACTGGGAAACACACACACACACACACACACACACACACACGATCAATTCCTCTATAGTGCATGTGTTTGGTCTGTGGGGGAAACCGGAGCACCCGGAGGAAACCACACCAACACGGGGAGAACATGCAAACTCCACACAGAAACACCAACTGACCCAGCCAGGACTCGAACCAGCGACCTTCTTGCTGTGAGGTGACAGTGCTAACCACTGAGCCACCGTGCCACCTCTACAATATTCAGTTCTATTTAAAAATTAGACATGTAATATTCACATAATATTTAAATTTTTATTTCAGTTTCAATTCAATTTTATTCAGTTCAGAAATTTGCTTCCATAAATTCAGTGGTTCAAATTCGACATTATCAGCGTATCATCTGTGTTGCGCATGTCACTTTCCGACTCATTACTTCTGACCAATCAAAATGCAGTATAGGAAATTCGTCTAGCCACTGACTGAAGTGGATGTTACCACTGCTTTTTGGTTGGGTTCAGATCAGTTGGTCTGGTGTGAAACAGAGCCAAAATGGCTGATAAAAATTTTTTGAACCTTGTTCCAGACCAAGGGAAACACACTACAGGTTAAGACCAAGCGGCAACCTCCCGCTCTCCCTCAGGAAGCCCATACGGAAGTAACTGAAACTGCAATTCATCAAAATTCCGCTAGTCCTGGCTCCATAATAGAGCAGATTTCTGTTGAGCCCACTGTTAAAATGGCCAACTTTACAGCCGAAAAAAAGGTGTTTACAGCCTGGTACAAAGAACGATTTTGGTTCATATAGCTAAGATTACCCTTCATGACAACTGTGAGGGGGGTGAATTTTTTAATTACTCATCCATTTCCTTTATATTAGGTTATATTATTTTTGCATAATTAAGGGCGTGGCTACTTGAGTGACAGCTAGCTCTCACTGGTCTCCGTCACGTCACCTCAGCTGATTAGTCGCTGATCTCGGCGTATTCAGCGTATTCTTGTGTTGTTTTATGTGGCTTTACACAGTCAGTTGCCTTTTGGGATTATTTCTTACAATTATCAGATGATATGGCATGCTGTGTGCACTTTATTATGCTCACAAACCATTCACAAGGCCTCCGTTTCCCAGGTGAGTGAAATTATATACTTATATACCATCTCTATTAGTGTACTTGTTTTATTTAAGATCATTTATCATTTACAATGTTCTTTAGAGCTGTAATGCACTCCAGAATCTGACAGATTGATCAGCTGTAGGCTCTAGAACAGTCATCTGAAGTGTTGTCATACAATTCTGCCTGGATTTCATCAATAGCCCTGCATTTACTAACACAGACTACATCTGAGGTGTTTGGAAGTCATTCACACTTTCCTCCTGCTGAAAAACGTCATAAGAACGATGTTTAGTGGCTCAGTGTGTAATACATTGAGCCAATAAGCATTGTGCTTATGGCGTTGCTTATGAAACAGTGTTTTTAAAAGTCTAAACACTTTATTGATATAGTCTACAACCAAGGACATGTGGTCAGAACACAAACGAGTCGCAGGTAATGAAGTATTAAGTGTTTCTCATGCGTCTGTAGCTCCGCTCACGCTCCGCCTCTTTGCCCTTGTATGGTATGCCCCGGTTGGTGCGATAACACTGTAACAAAATGGCGACGTTTGGCCACCCCTACTGGTAGCTTCTTTTGGGTTCTTCAAAAACGTATGGGTGACGTCACGGATACTACATCCATGTCTTTTACAGTCTATATTTAAGACACACTCAAATTTAAGATCAAGATGACCCATAAGCTGAAGTCACACTAGAGTTTGAGCTTGCGAAATTCTGTCGTACGGTGCTGCGTAAAGGGGCGGGATTAAACGAGATGATTAGATATTTAAAAAGTGAGCGATTTGCTCCATGTATTAAATTTCTGTTCAGAGAGGTCATGTTTTGATCCTGGATTGGTCTCACGCAGTCAAGTGATGCGATTTCGCAGGTCAGAGTTCACCAAGCTTGAACTTTGCACCGCAGCAACCTGCAAAAATCCGACGCATGACCCTGCGTTTCCGGTCTGACGCATTCGCGTGCGTATGAATGGAAGTCTATGGGGAGAAAAGCCCAGTGTGACCGCGGCTTTATTGACTTTATTCTTCAATGCGGAAGTGTGCCCATTTTTGCGATTTTAGAAGTTTTCGAACTTCCGATTTAGTTGCCTACAGGAGAAATGACTAGTAATACTAAACAGCAATAAATGGTCAAACTGCTAGCTCTACAAACAAGTGTTCATGACTATACATAAAAAATAGAATACAATAATAAGAAAAGACTAGTTTGCATCATGAAGCAGCATAACAAGCTGTTTATTCATTCATTCACTTTCTTTTCGGCTTAGCCCCTTTATTTATCAGGGGTCGCCACAGCAGAATGAACTGCCAACTTATCCAGCATACTGTATGTTTTACGCAGCGGATGCCCTTCCAGCTGCAACCCATCACTGGGAAACACACATACACATCCAATCACACTCATACACTACGGCCAATTTAGTTCATCAGTTCCACGTGTTCGGACTGTGGGGGAAACCGGAGCACCCGTAGGAAACCCACACCAACACGGGGAGAACATGCAAACTCCACACAGAAATGCCAACTGACTCAGCGGAGGCTTGAACCAGCGATCTTTTTGCTGTGAGGCGATTGTGATACCCACTGCGCCACCGTGTCACCATAAGGAGCTGTATATAAAGTCTAAAAATCAATGGAAGTGAATTAGAGCAGAAGTCTCAGGCTAAAACATTCCAATGGCTGCACCCGCTCGTACCTGAAGGTCAATACCCTCATTCACTATTCCCCTACATTAGTCCACTAACATAGTGTACTTAAGGGAGTGAATGAAAGCGAGTGAGTGAATTGGAAGAAGGGAGGCAGATTTGTTTCTGCTTTTCGGATTGATAAAAATAAAATACATAAGATACAAATATAGACCCTGAGATTGACAGTAAGCTGTATATTAGTAATGAAACTATGTTTTTTGATTCCTGTCATGTATACGAACACTATTTTAACAATTAAATACACGGTTCATGCACATTTACTACTAAAATTCCAAGATTTCCAGTAAATTTTCCTAATGTCTACATATGCGTGATAAAAGCAAAACAATGCATGTTCAAATTCATTACACACGACAATCTATTCAGTTTAAATGTATATTTATATCTACGTTAAATTTATTTAGATAATGCTTACACCGCACTAATCATGTGAGAGGATGTGATTGGCAGAAAAGCAGTAAAGACAACTAACCTATATTCAAGTATACAGAGATCTGTTTTCCAGGACTTTCCAAAACTTTGTGGGTTTTTCTGTCAAACTTCCATGACTTTTCCAGGTTGTCCATGACAATATGAACCCTGTAAATAATCATTTATTTAGAAACTCACACTGATACGATTCCACTGTGGATGCCATCTTGTGGTCAGATGCAGACATTCATTTGGTGCGCAAATGATCACAGTGGGTATTCTCCAGCTGTGGCATGTGCACGGGTTGTACATTTAGTATTGCGGTGCATTGTGGGTATGATTGAACGCTCTGCAGAATGTCCACTACAATTTCAGACAACACTACAAATGGCTGCTTCCTCAAATAGTGCACTATTATAGAGTATACGGCAGGGGTGTCCAAACTCGGTCCTGGATAGTTTAGCTCCAACTTCCTTCAACACGCCTCCCTGGAAGGTTCTAGTATACCTAGAAAGAGCTTGATTAGCTGGTTCAGGTGTGTTTAATTGGGGTTGGAACTAAAATATGCAGGACACCGGACCTCCAGGACTGAGTTTGGACACCCCTGGTTTAGGGGATGATTTCAGTGCACTGGCTAAATTTGAACTTCAAGCAGATTTTAAAGAATCCATGCTTAAAAGGTAGAAAATAATGGTTAAATTGAGTTATGTTGGCCAGCTTAAAAGTTTTCAAGGTCAATATTATCAGCACCCTTAAGAATTGTCTCCAGAACAAACCACTGTTATACAATGACTTGCCTAATTACCCTAACTTTACCCTAATTACCCTAGTTAAGCCTTTAAATGTCACTTTAAGCTGAATACTAGTGTCTTGAAGAATCTAGTCTAATATTATGTGCTGTCATCATGGCAAAGAGAAAAGAAATCAGTTATTAGAGATGAGTTATTAAAACTATTATGATTAGAAATGTGCTGAAATAAAAATCTGTTCAACAGCACTTTGGGAAATATTTGAAAGATAATTAATTTTACAAAAAGGACAAACAATTTTGCTTTCAACTATACACTGCTTGATTAAAGTCTATGTTGTTTGAGTGTGATTAAGAAGGAAAGAGTGTTTTGGATGTCTGCAGATCCTCATCTGTGATCAGTGCTCTGCTTCTCAGGGTTGGTCAGATCACAGATGAGTGTTGGCAATGACATTTACCCTACACACTAATGAGGCGTCATACACGCATGGCACACTGCCCAGCACTGGAACCACTGCATCTGCCACACTTACACATCAAATACTCAATATACAGATGTTTTCCAGTACTGGGTTGCAGCTGGAAGGGCATCCGCTGCGTAAAACATATGCCAGAATAGTTGGCGGTTCATTCCACTGTGGCGACCCTTGATAAATAAGAGACTAAAGGAAAATGAATGAATGAATGAATAATTATACAGATGATAAGGTGTTATCTCAGTAAAACACTAACTCTTAATTTCACACAAACGTTCAACTGTATTTAAGCTGAAATGTAACATCAAGTAGAGGGGCAGGGCTTTATTTTTAAGCCCCTCCTTTCATCCTTCCTACTGAAATAAAGATTAAATGAAACTCTTCCTGGTTTTAAGTGACGCATTTCTGCCACAGTTTTTAAGATCTCAAAACTCAGGGCTTCAGGTAGACCCAGAATAGTAAAGTCCACTAAAGGAAGCAGAGCATTTTCATCTATGGCTCCTAAACTCTGGAAGAGCCTTCCTAATAATGTCTGAGGCTCAGACACACTCTCTCAGTTTAAAACTAGATTAAAGACCTATCTTATTAGTAAAGCATATGCAAAATGCACCACATAACAGTAGGGTACAGTTTAATTCAACTCTTTAAATGTGTTCTTTCACATTACAAGTTCAAGTTCAATTTATCGATAGAGCACATTTAAAAACAGTCACAAGACTGACCAAAGTGCTGTACACAAGACAAGTCAAAAATAAAAAGACAGAATACAAAACATAGAAATAAGACAAGAGAAACGTCTGAAAAATGTAAGAATGTAGCAGTAGAAAGGATTATTAAAATAATATTAAAAAAGGCTAAAAATATACGTTTTAAGAAGAGATTTAAAAATAGAGAGTGATGGAGCCATCCTAATATCAAGGGGCAAGGTGTTCCGCAACTGAGGACCCGCCACAGAGAAAGCTCGGTCCCCTCTACGTTTCAGTCTGGACTGAGGAACTAAAAGAAGATTTTGATCACTCGACCTAAGAGATCTCACAGGAGTGTCTAGATTATGGAGGGATTTATAAACCAGTAAAAGCACTTTAAAATCATTTCTGAATTGGACAGGCAGCCAATGGCTAAGAAGAGAGGTAATGTGGTCATATTTCTGCTGTTACAAATAAATCTAGCAGCAGCATTTTGGACCAACTGAAGGCGGGAAATTTGAGATTTTGAAATGCCACAGTAAAGTGCATTGCAGTAGTCTAACTGTGATGTAATAAAAGCATGGACAGCCATCTCTAGAGTGGTGAGATTTAAGAAATGTTTCAAACGAAGTTGATAAAAACTGATCTGTTTGTCTAGTTTCAATGACTCATCAAGGATGACACCCAGATTGCGGACACGGGGGTATCTGAAGGCAGATAAGCAGCCCAGATCTGCTTATCTGCAGTTACACAGTACACATTACAAGAATATCTTGTGGAAATACATGAAACAGCAGCCATGCTAATTATTTTCTTTGCTCTCTTATCCACCTGGGGATACCCACCCCATAAGAACACTGTATACTGTATAACTGCAGGTTAACTACATGCCCATACACAACTCCTTAAGGTTTCTGATTTTGACTAATGTAATGATGTGCACCTTTTGTGAAGCTGCTTAAGTAAACTTAAATTGTATTGAAAGAGGCAGCATGGTGGCTCAGAGTCCCGGCTGGGTCAGTTGGCGTTTCTGTGTGGAGTTTGCATGTTCTCCCCGTGTTGACATGGGTTTCCCCCACAGTCCAAACACATGCGCTATAGGGGAATTGATGAACTAAATTGAGTGTTGATTGAGAGTGTATGGGTGTTTCCCAGTACTGGGTTGCAGCTTGAAGGGCATCCGCTGTGTAAAACACATGCTGGAATAGTTGGCGGTTCATTCCACTGTGGTAACCTCTGATATATAAGAGACTAAGCTGAAGCAAAAGTAAACTGAAATGATACTTTTTAACCCAAGAGTTGTACCTTTTTCATAAGCTGGGTTAAAACAACCCAGCATATTTTTAGAGAGTATCATAATAATTATGAATATACATTTTTCTGGTTAATTTTGTACACAAATTCAATTTAAATAAACTCGCGGCCAATAAAAAAGGTATAATTGAGTCATTCACCATCATTTTGTGGCTTTTAAAAAGTTTCATTCAGGCATCGGGATTATTTTCAAAGCATTGATTTGGCATCAGCGATAGATAAATAAATAAATAAATAAATATTACTCAACACTACACAAGGTCACAACCCTTTTTAGTTTGTTTACTATAATTTCTTGAAACAGGTGACACAGAGTTTGCATGTTCTCCCCGTGTTGGCGTGGGTTTCCTCCGGGTGCTCCGGTTTCCCCCACAGTCCAAACATATGCACTATAGGGGAATTGATCAACTAAATTGGTCGTAGTGTACAAGTGAGTGTGTGAATGAGAGTGTATGGGTGTTTCCCAGTACTGGGTTGCAGCTGGAAGGGCATCCGCTGTGTAAAACATATGCTGGAATAGTTGGTGGTTCATTCTGCTGTGGCGACCTCTGAAATAGAGACTAAGCTGAAGTTAAATGAATGAATTGAAGGGTTATATTAATGGAACTATTTAAAATGCATTTAGCACAGACAGCTGAACTGATATCCTCCACATTGCGTTAATGCATCTGACACTGAGCAAAGCTAAACACTGTATATTGCATTCGATGTACATTTTCATCTTCTGAAGCTCTGCCTGGCAACCAAACCCATGACCTTGGTGTTGCTAGCGCCAGCTCTTTTCTTCAAGCCAGAGGAAGCAAGGAAATCTAAGAAAGACTGAAAGAGCATTTCTGATCCTGGAGAAAATCTTAATTAGATGGAGGAGGTTGAAGGATTATCTCCATTTTTCTGCAGTCAATCACTGAAATGCCACCAAACGAGCAAAATCCACAACATGCTTAGTTTACTTAAGAAGTGCTGAAATAGGTCTTCTGCAGCTAATGCGGTGTGGAAAGGTCTTCAGGGACCAGAAACTCTTTATTTATTTTTTTAGCACCTTTGGAGCACTTCCCAGAAACAATTAAAGTCGACATGAATTTGCAGACCGTTTTACTGCTGTAAGGTGATTTATTTCCAAGTGAAACTGCATATTTAGTGAGGAGACTAAACTGGAGGAGTTGATTTAAGACATCAGGAATGAGAACAAAACTGAGGTGATGCATTAAAACAGCGCTGTTGTCATTCATTTTCTTTTCTGCTTAGTCCCTCTATTAATCTGGGGTCGCCACAACGGAATGAACCGCCAACTTATCCAGCATATGTTTTAAGCAGCGGATGCACTTCCAGTTGCAACCCATCACTGTGAAACACCCATACACACTCATTCAACACATACACTACGGACAACTTAGCTTACCCAATTCCCCTATAGCGCATGTGTTTGGACTGTGGGGGAAACCTGAGCACCCGGAGGAAACCCACGCCAACATGGGGAGAACATGCAAACTCCACACAGAAATGCCACCTGACCCAGCCGGGGTTTGAACCGGTGACCTTCTTTCTGGAAAGCGATCGTGCTACCCACTGCGTCACTGTAACGCTCCAGTGCTGTTGTGTTAAATCTAAACTACTGCAACAACAATAAATGTATGCATCAATTGTTGACAAGATTTTTTTTAAAGTTTAAAATCAGGACTATATATGCAAATATTTAAATTATTTTATTTATTATAACCAGGTGTGGGCAGCACGGCGGCTCAGTGTTAGTGTATAAGTGTGTATGTGTGTGTGTGTGTGAATGAGTGTGTATGGGTGTTCCCAGTACTTGGTTGCAGCTGGAAGGGCATTCGCTGTGTAAAACATGCTGGAATAGTTGGCGGTTCATTCCGCTGTGGCAACCCCTGATATATAAGAGACTAAGCTAAAGGAAAATGAATGAAGTAAATTGAAATTATGCTTTTTACCCAACAGTTTTGTTTCTTCAATAGGTTGGGTTAAAACCCAGCATATTTTTAGAGTGTATCATAATAATTATGAATATACATATTTTTCTGTTCAACTTTGTATACAAATTCAATTTAAATAAACTTTGCGGCCAATAAAACGTATTATTAAGTCATTCACCATCATTTTGTGGCTTTTAAGTATCACTCAGGCATCGGTACTATTTTAAAAAGCATTGATTTGGCATCTGCAAAAAATAAATAAATAATATTACTCCGCACGTTCGCCTCACAGCGAACAGGTCGCTGATTCGAGCCTCGGCCAAGTCAGTTGGTGTTTCTGTGTGGAGTTTGCATGTTCTCCCCGTGTTGGTGTGGTTTTCCTCCGGGTGCTCCGGTTTCCCCCACAGTCCAAACACATGCGCTATAGGGGAATTGGGTAGGCTAAATTGCCCGTAGTGTATGAGTGTAAATGAGTGCGTATGGATGTTTCCCAGTGATAGGTTGCCACTGGAAGGGCATCCGCTGCCTAAAACATATGCTGGATAAGTTGGAGATTCATTCCGCTGTGGCGACCCCAGATTAATAAAGGGACTAAGCCGAAAAGAAAAATGAATGAATTAATTACTCAACACTACACAAGGTCACACCCCTTTAGGGTTTGTTTATTAGAATTTCCAGAAAAGCTCCTTACTGCTGACTGGCTGCAAGTGTGACTCGACCCTACACTGCGGTAAAAAGGGTTTAGTGATGCACTATAAAACATGCTGGGTAGCTGTAACCCCATGCTGGGTCAAATGTGAACAATTCTAACATAAAATCTATAATTTAAATTTAAATGAAAAAAAAAAAAACGACCCCAATGTTAGTTTGTTCATATTTGACCCAACATTTAGTTGCAACAACCCAGCATATTTGGTATAATATCGATTAGCCCTCTTGTAAAATTTGAATTCTTTAATATTTTACCCCAATTTCTGTTTCAGCACATTTCTAATCATAATAGTGTTAATAACTCATCTCTAATAACTGATTTCTTTTCTCTTTGCCATGATGACAGCACATAATATTAGACTAGATATTCTTCAAGACACTAGTATTCAGCTTAAAGTGACATTTAAAGGCTTAACTAGGGTAATTAGGGTAAAGTTAGGGTAATTAGGCAAGTCATTATATAACAGTGGTTTGTTCTGGAGACAATCCAAAACTAATATTGCTGAAGGGGGCTAATAATATTGACCTTAACATGACTTTAAAACAATTAAAAACTGCTTTTATTCTAGCAGAAATAAAACAAATAAGACTTTCTCCAGAAGAACAAATATTAGAGGAAATACTGTGAACAATTCCTGAATCTGTTCAACATCATTTGGGAAATATTTGACTAAGAATAAATATTGCACAGGAGGGTGAATCATGACTTCAGCTGCATATTAGATTAGATTAGATTAGATTCAACTTTATTGTCATCACACATGTACAAGTACAAGGAAACGAAATGCAGTTTAGGTCTAACCAGGAGTGCAATAGCAGCAAGTGCAGGATACAGGTATAAGTTATAAAGTGCAGTTATAGAAAAACTATGGTGATATTTACAAATGGATGTACTATGAACATTATATACAGGTTGTGTTAGCTATGAACAGAGATTTACAATAGATGGATAAATGTACAGGTTGCTATTAATAATCAGAAGTTTGCAGATAGATAAACATAATTACAAATGTATATGTACAGTGGGTGTGTACATAATTTACAAATGTACATGTGCAGTAGGTGTGTACAGTTCAAATAAATGAATCAGTGCAATGAATATGTGCAATTTTTAAATGTGCAAATGTTAAGTAGTGCAGTGATTATGATGAGTCTGAGTTATGAGGAGAGGAGAGTGGGGTGTATTAGGGGGGCAAAAAGTCAGTGGGGAGCAGAGTTCAAGAGGGAGACAGCTCTGGGGAAGAAGCTGTTCTTTAGTCTGCTGGTTTTTGTCCGGGGGAGCCTGAAGCGCCTGCCAGAAGGCAGGAGAGAAAACAGTCTGTGAGCAGGGTGAGAGGAATCTTTAAGAATACTGCGTGCTCGGCGCAGACAGTGTTTCCTCTGGATGTCTTCTATGGCTGGCAGTGTGGTCCCTGTGATGCGTTGGGCAGTTTTCACCACCCGCTGCAGTGCCTTACGCTCCGCAACAGAGCAGCTTCCATACCAGACTGTGACACAGTTCGTCAGGATGCTTTCTATTGTGCAGCGGTAGAAGTTCACCAAGACGGCTGATGACAGCTGGTTCTTCTTAAGTTGCCTTAAGAAAAATAGGCGCTGGTGAGCCTTCTTGACCAGGCTGGAGGTGTTGGTGGTCCAGGAAAGGTCCTTGGAGATGTGGGTCCCCAGGAACTTGAAGGATGATACAGGCTCGACGGCCATCTCATTGATGTAGATGGGATCATGTGAGCCTGTTCGTCCCTTCCTGAAGTCCACAATGAGCTCCTTGGTCTTGTCGGTGTTAAGGAGCAGATTATTGTTGGTGCACCACGTGGCCAGATGCTGTATCTCCTCCCTGTAGGCAGTCTCATCATTGTTGCTGATTAGACCAATCACTGTGGTGTCATCTGCAAATTTGATGATGATGTTGGATCTGTTCACAGGCCTACAGTCGATGGTGAAAAGGGAGTAGAGGAAGGGGCTCAGCACACAGCCCTGTGGTACACCAGTGTTGAGTGTGACGGTGGTGGAGCAAATGTGGTCTGATCTAACATTCTGAGGTCTGTTAGTCAGAAAGTCCATAACCCAGTTACAGAGAGACGTGTCTATATCCAGGTCTCTAAGTTTGATCATTAACTTAGAGGGTATGACAGTGTTGAATGCTGAGCTGAAGTCAACAAACAGCATTCGTGCATAAGTGTTTTTATTGTCCAGGTGTGTGAGTACAGAGTGCAGTGCTATGGAGACTGCATCTTCTGTGCTCCTGTTGCCACGGTAGGCAAACTGATGTGGGTCCAGTGTGGATGGCAGAGAGTCTTTGAGATGTGCCAGGACCAACCGCTCGAAGCACTTCATGATGATGGGTGTGAGTGCTACCGGGCGGTAGTCATTCAGGCATGTTGGGCTGGAGTGTTTCGGCACTGGCACAATAGAGGTGGTTTTAAAGCATGTTGGCACAGCTGCTAGGTTAAGGGACAGGTTGAAAATGTCTGTGAATACCCCAGCGAGCTGTTCTGCACATGCTTTGAGGACACGCCCAGGAATACCGTCTGGTCCAGCAGCCTTACGCACATTGATCCGACTCAGTGCGGTGTAGACTTCTGAGGAGGTGAGTGTAATGGGTGAGTGGTCGGTTGAGGAAGTGATCCTGATGTAGGGTTCATTATTGTCTCTTTCAAAGCGGGCATAAAAGTCATTAAGCTCGTTCAGGAAGGAGACATTTGTGGCTGTGGGTGTGGAATGGCTGGGTTTGTAGTTGCTGATGGCCTGTATGCCCTGCCACATGCGCCGAGGATCAGAGTTGGAAAAGTGCTCCTCTAGCTTTAGCTTGTAGCAGTGCTTGGCCTTTTTGATGCCCCTCTTCAGATTAGCCCTGGAAGTGCTGTAGGCCTGTGCATCCCCTGATCTGAAGGCAGTGTTGCGTGCCTTCAGCAGGAGGCGCACCTCCTTGTTCATCCATGGCTTTTGATTTGGGTATGTGGTGATCTGTTTCTGGGTTGTTACACTGTCAATGGTGGTGTTGATGTATTCCAGAACAGAGGAAGTGTAGCTGTTAATGTCTGTGTGAGAGCCACATGTGGCCTGGGAAGCAAACATACTCCAGTCTGTGTGTTGAAACCTGTCCTGGAGTGTGGAGTCTACCCCCGCTGGCCACACTTTGATGGTCCTCACTGATGGCTTCACACGGTTGATGAGGGGTGAGTATCGGGGGGTGAGGAACAAAGAAAGGTGATCTGATTGACCCAGGTGGGGGAGGGGGGTAACAGCATAGGCTTCAGCCATGTTTGTGTATACCTGGTCCAAAGTCTTGTTTCCCCGTGTGTGACAGAAAATGTTTTGATGGAATTTGGGGAGCACTGTCTTTAAGTTTGAGTGATTAAAATCCCCCGCAACAATAAAAGCAGCCTCCGGGTGAGCAGTCTGTTGTTTGCTGATGGCTGCATGAAGTTCATTCATAGCAAGCTTTGCATCAGCATCGGGTGGAATGTAAGCAGCGATTATAAAGGTGGAGGTGAACTCCCGTGGCAGATAAAACGGTCTGCATTTGACCATCAGAAATTCCAGGTTAACAGAGCAATGTCTCCCAACGATGACAGAGTTTGTGCACCACGCTTTGTTAATATAAATGCATAATCCTCCGCCTCGGGTCTTACCGGAGTCATCCGCCGCTCTGTCTGCTCGGAATGTCTGATGCTCAGTTAAAGATACAGCGTTGTCTGGTATCCCGCTGTTTAGCCATGTTTCTGTGAAAATCATGACATTACAGTTCCATAATCTTTTGCTGTGGTTGATGCGCAGTCTAATCTCATCCATTTTGTTCACCAGGGACCGTACATTGGCGAGGAAGATGCTGGGTAAAGAGAGCCGGTGTGGTGTTAGCTTTAGCTTAGCTCTTAGCCCGCCGCGCTTCCCCCGCCTTTGTTTACGTTCGCGTCGCCGTCTTCGAGCACTTCTGCCCGGCCGGACGGAGCGCTCAGCCTCGGGTGTCCTGGCGATCTCTGGGATGAGTCGTAGATTGCTGATAAAACTGTCCGAAATGCACAAACCAATATCCAAGATCTCCTGTCGGGTGTACGATGTAAAGGCATTACTGTTCTGCACGAACAGACCCGAAATGAGCAGGAAAAATACTGCAAAATTGCAGAAACTGGAGAGACGCCGAGCCTCGCGATGTGTACGCGCCGCCATCTTGGTCTTAGAATATGTAAAGTTAAAGAGATATGTATATGTATAGTTAAAGAGAAAACGTATATGTATATGTAAAGTTAAAGAGAAAACGATTAGCCCTCTTGTGAACTTGTTTTTTTCCCAAGTGCTGTTTAACAGATTCAGGAAATTTTCACAGTATTTCATGTATTTTTCCCTCTGTATTAGTCTTATTTATTTTAGTTTGGCTGGAATGCAGAAATATATGAAGGGTCTGTGGTTTCTAAACAGAGCGAGTGCATTCTACTAATGAATAAGCCTTGAGTGTGCACTAAAAGGGGTCATTTTGATTGATAATGACTTGCACACTTGTCATGATGTGAACAGCCGTTTGCCACCTCACACACACACACACACACACACACACACACACACACACACACACACACACACACAGGACTGACTTCAGGCCTCCCACACACTCTCCAGCGCGAGTGCTTGAGTCCCATGTGGCTTCACATTTCATTTACAGGGATGTTGCCTGTGTTTTTGGCAAGTCATTGTGGTGAGCAGCACAGGTGTGGAGATGCAGAAGAGGATCAAGTTATTCCAAAACACAGCTCATAACTAGGCCCACACTGAATCCGTACTAAATTCTGCGCAGACATAGCAAATAATGTTCGTAGATTCTGTCTGGCCCTATTCATAACACCGCCTGATGTCACGGTGTGGTATTTGACGGATGATGCACATCAAGCTGGTTGTTATAGAGTGGGGGAACTATGATGTCAATTTGTATGCAAAAACCCGGAAGCGAGTTAGCATTTGAGCAGTTCCGGTTCCCTCCTCTCAAAGATTTCAGTTCAATTGCTTAAATAAGGTCTGTGGCTAACACAAACTCAAGATACTTTCACGTTTGATTCTACGACATAAAACACATCAGACACACACTCTTGACTTTTTTAATTGGTTTCGCTTCTTCAATAAGACGGCTGCTATCAAGTTGCTAAACGGGACTACAGGCGGTATCGGAGACATTATACAGTGTCATCCAGCTGAGCTGGTCTGGAGCGCAGCCCATTTGCATTGGGCATTTGCATTCGTCTTTGATTTAAGTATTTTCATGAATAGTATTTTATAGTTTGTAGTATTTTTCTAATTGGGAATTTATATTGTGTAGATAATGCCTTCACTTATAAAGACCAACAAGACAGATTCATTTATTGATCATTTATTTTAATTAAACTATATTATGGAGATACTGCTCACCAGTGCAGCCGGTCTCTTTCCTGCTCTTAGTAATGCAAACGTGTGAATAAACGTGTAAAAATACACATGTTAACCGTTATTTTAACGTGATCAATAGATTTCTCCTCGTTTTTTACACATTTAACTCTGTCATAACTGCAGTATTTACACTCCACCATACAACGTGTAGCACATGTGACTGTATGGGCTGCTTTTCAATGTATTTCCTGACAAAAAAAATAAAAAATGAACATTAAATGTTGTTCACCATCCATGATGGAACTAGCAGGCGTATAGACTTGTCCCTCACACCTCATTTCTGTCGTCTATTACTAAAGGTAAATAGGCACATTTATATATTTACAACAACCGTAAAGCAAAACCAAATGTATTTCCCACGTAAAAAACTATCCAAAAGGCACGTAGGTCTATACAGATGTGTTTTTGCAGATTTATAATATTATAGCGTGGATTATAATATAATAAACCGAGAGAGTATATCTTAATCATAAACCATATAAGCTTGAAAGGTTGTCGTTAGCAGTGTGGTGCTGACGTCACAGGCGAGCGCCCTGAAGGCTCTGTAGTCCGTTTATAGCCTCTTGTTAGCTTTTCAGTTCTTGTGTTTGCATTTAAGAAGTGTTAAAAGTTGTATTTTCGTGTGAGGATTATCCGGCTGGACAAAACATGTAAGTGTGATGAACTGTGTTTGAACACAGAGCTTATTATATGCAATCTTTGAAAAGCCTATGGAAAAATCCTATAGGGATTTTATTGAGGGAACCAGTTTTATGATAGCAGCTGATTCACCTACAAGGTCATTAGTTCCTCCACTCTTTTGCAGATTATCTCTAAAATGCTTGATTCTGATTGGCCAATCATTACCAGAGTTGGGTGTAACGCAATGCACAGTAACGTTACTGTATTCTAATCACATTTGTGGGGAACACAAAATGACATTTTAAATGAGTGTAATTTGATTAAAGTTAGTAAAGTCAGTGTAATTGTGTTACTTGCATTACTAATATAGCTTTTTTTAAATCACATTTTCTGCTGTATCGTTAGTTAATAAGCATACACTTTTAAACTGCTGGAGAACGCGAGCTGACATTGACTACGTTTACATGGACACCAATAATTTGATTTTAATGCAATTAAGACAATATTCTGATTAAGAGTCTACATGTAAACTGCGATTTTTGATGAATTTAATCAGATTAAGGTCATAATTGAACTAAAGATAAATCAAATTAAGACATGTGGTGTACAGTACAGACATGTAAACACCTTAATCAAACTATTACCGTCAAGTAGGGCTTTTTGCCATGTTTTATGACAGGACACACACACACACACACACGCATGGCTGATTGACACTCTTTGCACCTACCGAGTCAGTGCAGACCACAGACACCTGCATGGTAAAATGCAGAGGTTTTGTTTCTTCCATTCAGCATGCGGTATGGACGTCCATTAAAACAACTCTTCCAGCAGTTCATAGTTGCATCCAATATCTCCTTTGTCACAGGGGGCATGCCTGAGTGAAAGTGCCAAACCACAGTTAAAGTCGACAAATTAATAATGAAACATCCGAAATTGCATGAAACTCCGGAGGAAATGTGGATAGCGTGGTGACGCAATGACGTTAATCGTTATTATGTGCTAAAACATGTAAAACGTGATCATGAAAGAAACACTCAAAAAGCAAACTCATGTAAACGTCTTAATCGTATTGTCTTAATTAGATTAAAGCAAATCATTTGATTACTGATGTCGATGTAAATGTAGTCACTACTGTTGCTGAAGAGAGCAGTTGCTTCTTTAAAGTGGAAATACAGACATTACTTTGATTTCATTGAGCGTAAAAATATTGCGGTGAAACTCAGTCTGTGTCCAGTCTCTAAAGAACTTTCCACTGCTTTTAACTCGACCAGCAACTTGTTCAAGCACTTGAGCACATTCTATGTCAACACTCGTCACCAAGGAGGAGCACCCAAAAACACAGCGGTCCAACTCAACCGAAACAAGCCAAATTGGGTTTTTGTGCAGGATCGGAAGTGAAATGGTCTACTGAATGTGAAGCGTAGCTGCCTATGGCCGTTCACATATTGCGTCTTTTGCATGTGCATGCATGTTAGGAGCGTATTTTGCACACACTCACATTTCCCAGGCGCACCCAGTTGAAATCTAAGTCACGTGGCAAAAACTGACCAATCAGCTTCATACTTTGTATGAAATATACACATTTCAGTAGACTAATTTTTCAGACCACACACTATGGTTGTCAGTAGTTATGTTTCCATCCACCTATTTTCATGTGCATTTTGGAGATGCGCATAAAAAACCAGTTGATAGAAACGCCATGATGCGCATAAATTTAGAAAATGAGCATAAAAAACATGCGTATAACTGAGTAGGATAAACTTTTTATTCAATAAGAAAAGATGCGCATAAAATACGATGGAAACACTTTTACCGCACAAACCCCAGTGTGGCATTAAAAAAGGTGATGTGATTTTGTTATAAGAGATATGTGATGATATAAATGTGTGTGAATGGACAAACCAGCAGGCTGAGCACACTGTAAAACATCTGAAATGTTGTTTTGGTCATTCTAAAACACCTTACCGTATAAGTATTAGTGTTATTATATTATCAATGACCTCCAAAATCAAGAAGCATTTCTGTGTGGAGTTTGCATGTTCTTCCCGTGTTGGCGTGGATTTTCTCCGGGTGCTCCGGTTTTCCCCACAGCCCAAACACATGCGCTATAGGGGAACTGATTAACTAAATTGGCCGTAGTGTATGAGTGTGTGTGTGTGTGTGTGTGTGTGTGTGTGTGTGAATATATATATATATATATATAAGTGTGTATGGGTGTTTCGTGGTGTTGGGTTTCGGCTGTAAGAGCAATCACTGTGTAACACATACTGTATGCTGGAATAGTTGGTGATTCATTCCACTGTGGCGACCCCTGATAAATGAAAAGACTAAGACGAAAAGAAAATTAATGAATAAATGAATAAATGAATGAGGTTTGGAGGTGAATGATGGGAGCAGTTTAAGTTTTGGGTGAACTCTAAGTTGTTTTCAGTGAATATTAAATTACTGAAAGAGCTGCAGATTATTTTGTATTTATTATAGGTATATTTTATACGTTTTAAAAGTAACTTCAAAGTAAAGTAATTAGTAATCTGATTACTTTTTACATTAAGTAATTAGTAATGTAATCAAATTATTTTCCTGTAGTCAGTAATTTGTAATCTATTACTTTTTTTAAGTAACTTAGCCAACATTGATGATGACATTCAAATGTACAGTACAGTACGTTATTCCCAGATAACAACTGCTTACACTAATAACACAGACACATCCGGGTACTGCAGGTCATCCTGACTGTTTATCAATACTGTTCATTTTCCTTCTGCTTACTCCCTTATCAGGGGTCTCCACAGCAGAATGAACCTCCAACTTATCCAGCATGTTTTACAGTGTATGCCCTTCCGGCTGCAACCCAGCACTGGGAAACAACCACAGACTTTTACACTACGGCCAATTTAGTTCATCAATTCCCCTATAGTGCATGTGTTTGGATTGTGGGGGAAACCGGAGCACCCGGAGGAAACCCACACCAACACGGGGAGAACATACAAACTCCACTTAGAAACACCAACTGACCCAGCCAGGGCTCAAAACAGCGACCTTCTTGCTGTGAGGCCACAGTGCTAACCACTGAGCCACCCAAAAATAAACATATTCAGAATAATATAATTCCAGATAGCAGTGTATTAATAGTATATGATATATTGATTATGTCGTCACCTCCACACTTCCTCATATCACAGTCTGTTTGTCCTGGACTCTCTTTCATTCACAGCTCTGGTGTTTGATGGTGCAGAGGGGCCGCAGGACCCCAAGAGAGACGCTCAAACCGGGAGCCTGAATCTCTCTCTCTCTCTCTCTCTCCGTACTGTAATCCACGGGCTGAGCGTTAATAATACATCACAGATCCCAGCAGTCTGGAAGAGAGGAGGCAGACACATGTGCAACTCAGAGACATAAACAACAGGCAAAATAAACAGTTAAATGAACCGATATCTCTGCATTTTCGATGAGCTGACTGCATCTCAGGAGAATACTGCGATTTGAGAGAGACTGGGGCTAGTTACTGCACTTATAACTACAGCGAGTACTAGTTTACATTGGAGGATTTCTATATGGGCAACGCAGTGGCGCAGTGGTAGTGCTGTCATCTCACAGCAAGAAGGGTGGTGGTTCGAGCTTCGGCTGGGTCAGTTGGCATCTCTGTGTGGAGTTTGCATGTTCTCCCTGCATTTGTGTGGGTGTCCTCCGGGTGCTCCGGTTTCCCCCACAGTCCAAACACATGCGGTATAGGTGAATTGTTAAGTTGTCCGTAGTGTATGTGTGTGAATGAGTGTGTATGGGTGTTTCCCAGAGATGGGTTGCAGCTGGAAGAGCATCTGCTTCATAAAATATGTGCTGGATAAGTTGGTGGTTCATTCCACTGTGGCGACCCCAGATTAATAAAGGGACTAAGCTGAAAAGAAAGTTAATGAACGAACAACATCTAAAGATGTCGATCTTGGTGGGGGCTTTTTTTAGACACAACTAATTTTGTCCTAAATGAGCACAAACAGTTAGGAAAGCAGTCGAAGCCATTATCATGGTGGGCGTATCCCTTATTTTCACATCCCAATGTTGACAGGTATGCCTTAAGAAGACGCTGTATTATAATATTGTGGCTCAAAAAGGAATATGGATAAATGATATTATTAGAGTAAAATAAAGTAAAAATTGCAATATTTCAAGAGTAATTAAATGACTAAAAACCACATTATTTAATTTAGTAGAAACAAAAATATAACATTACACTAAATTCATTTTGTGTGTGTGTGTGTGTGTGTGTGTGTGTGTGTGTGTGTGTGTGTGTGTGTGTGTGTGTGTGCCACCCTAAGCTTTGGTGCAACCTCGTCTGGCCACTCCTAAGAAAGGTTACTGGGGGCTCCACTGCCCGCAGGTGGGGTAAATACTCCTGGCACTTTTGTCAATACTGCACAGAAACCATAGATATAGTGATCATACTATCAGTGCTCATTTGTACGAGAGGCTTGTGTGCTGTTGGTAAAAAATAAATATGGTTTGTCTAAGTCCATTACTTTGTTCATTATTTGGCCAAAACCAAAAAGTCTCCCCTCTACACATACTAGAATTAAATGATACCATTACAGTAAACTTTCCTTTTTTGACACGATGATTAGCTCCACACATTGATAATATCTAGATGGTTTCATTTCATAAAATAATCCTTATTTTTAAAATAACCTCGTGTGGACTTGCAAATGTGCAGGGGCGGAGCCAGAGGGTGTCCGAACCAATTCATCCGATTGGCCACTCCGGGTGCCACCCCAAAATTTAATTTGCTGCTGGCAGTTCCTGAAGCTGATTGACATTTGTCTAAAGACGTTATTGAATTTTGCCGGCAACGCTCAAGCCGTGTTGCCAGATTGGGCGGTTTTTGAATTCGATTGTTTTTGCATTTTGGCGGGTTTTGGATAGGTTTTGTGCTGGAATCAGTCAGCTACATCTGGCAACACTGCGCTCAAATTATTTTCAAATCAATGACAAACCGAAGACAAGATCATTGTTTTTAAGTAAGACGAATAATAATACATCATAACATAATATTTGAAATGTGTTTTATAGTTTAGTATAAGGTTTGTTTGCTTAGGAAGCTTTATTATATGCTGTGTAAGTTAACGAGGCATCAACGACATCAGTTAACTTAATAAGAGAGATCAGTTTGCTCTTTGGAAACGCTATACTTAATCTGTGCTAGTATTACATGCACATTCTATGTATGTATGTAAGTTATTATTTTAATTTACGATGCTCAAATGTGTTGCTAATATGGGGAAGTAATGTTAGGCTAGCTGTTTGTGAGGTAAATTTATTTAAAATGGCTTAGCCAGCTCATATACTGTCTTCAGATAAATGTTTTTAGATTGGTTGCTGATTTTAATGTGCAGGTATGATAATGGATGTTTGTAATTGGGATAAATGTGTTTCTAACTGGATCAGATGTAACCAGATTGTAATATATTTGCACAGGGTCAATTAAACATGAAAAGAAAAGGCGAGATATCAGACTTCTTTATAAAGAAGCACACACAGGCAGATCAGGTTCAAATAAACCCTTCAAATAAACAGCAGCTCCATACCTGAGACTAGTCAGAGTCAGTGTGGTCAGACTTCAGGTCCACCAGCAGGTCAGAGCATATACTAGGCATTCACATGTTTCAACCAATGTTAGAATATAAGCTGAGCTTCAGGAATGTTCCACCAAAAAATCTAATCCTGTCATTACTTATTAACTCACAGCAAAGAGGTGATGAGTACATTATTATATTTTCATATTTTGAATTATATGTTGGTAATGCAATAGATTTGGGTATTCTAAACACTTTCATTGTGTGTGTGTGTGTGTGTGGCCACCCCCCCCCATGTAAAAAAATTGTAGCTCCGCCACTGCAAATGTGACAGCTCGTATCATAAAAGGCAGCATATTTAGTATGCGTCATTATGAGTCAGCTTAATTCTTTTGGATGAAAACATGATTAATAAGAAGAGATTTTCAGCAGGTCACGCAGAGGGTCAGAGTCCTCATTAACCTGCTGTGATCCAGACTTAATCACCGTCACCTGATGAGCAATTAGCATCCGCTTTTAACTAGCACACGGCGCAGACTCACTCTTTCTTTTCATTTGCTGTCCTGGAAACAGCCCGGAGATTATTTCTGGTGAGATTAACGTTGTATATATATAAGTGTGCCTCTAATAAAAGTGTTTACAATAGTTCACTTTACATTGAGTTGACTAATAATACTGTATGCGCCTTTCAGTTTTTTGTTTTTGTTTCAAAATGAGCAAAACCGAGAAACCTTTATCCACTCTTTGGGGTAAGATGTTAAGTTTTTCATCCCTCAAAAACAACCCAACTGCACTTGCCGATGTTTTCTGGAAATGTGGGTCCTGTCGTGTTCAGGTTGTGAACTCAATGAATCTAATAAAGAAGAGTCCTTCAAGACTGATGACACCAACCATCAGCACCAGCTGGCTCTGAGAACGGTGGGTCCGCTCTCTCACAGTAAACGCCATAGTTAATGGGTGTTTCTCATTAACTAATTAACACTTCTTTTGAAGATGTGTCTGGGTCACACCGCCAAAGATGAGTTCAATATTGTCGAGCTGGTCACCGGCGAGGGAAACAGTAGCGCCAAGGCGGTCCCCATAGCAACGCTTCACGCGAAATCCATGCCAACGGTAAGTTTGTTTACTGTCATACATGTGTATATACACTAGATATCGCATACGGACCCTGAGCATGCGTCAATAGCGCCGCCACATTTGTACAGTGCTCCCAGCACAAATGTCATTCAACCGCACTAGTCAAGACACTGCGCCAACGTAAAGATGCTGGACTAGCGCTGTGTACGGGTGTAGAAACGAGCAAACCAAGCATAAAGGCAGAACATTTCATAGGTAAGTTTTTTTTTTTTGTTTGTTTTTTTTTGTGTGCTCGTTATTGATGATAATACAGACACTTGCTGCATTCACTATGGCAAAGTAGCACCAATGTGCACTAAATACTGGGCTTATGCTAGTTTTGTTGAATAAAATAAGCAAACAATGCAAAATAAATATGACGAGATGCTGCGCTGCTAGAAACTTGTATTATTGTCAGCTAAGTGAGTTGTTCATAACGGAGATTCATTCACAAACGAATCGCTCCCTCTGCCAGAATGAGAAGTGAAAGCAGGAGAGGTGGTGTGTTTCAGGACATGGATTGGATCAAATCTAACAGGAGGGAGGATAATACATTTACATGCGCACAAACACTCACTCTGTCAGGAATGCCCGTGCAGTCACTGATCCATCAATATAGAAAACTGATGTAAAATTATTATAGTTTCCATAATAAAAAAAATTGCGTTCTGACCACCGGGAAAACTCCTGATCATAGATGTGTGCATATCTCTGGCTCTGGATGACCACAGGCCTCCACTGCAGCTTGGTCTCGCATTCATTTCAAAGGAGTGCTACCCTGTACTAAAATGGTGGCTCTATTGATGCAGTTCTTCCAATAGACAACAACAGGGCAGGCGACATCTGATGTAAATATCTATGGACTTTACCCACTAGATGCTGCTGGTGTCATGTGGTGTCCATTTTGTAATGAAAGTTAAGTCATTCATTAATTTATTTTTTTTTAAGTATGCCATTAAAATATTTCAGATTTTCATTTAACATGCTCTTTTTGATTTTTATTCAAACAAACAAGTGTAGTAGTGTAACAGGATTGTGTTTTGGGGTTTTTTTTTTGAAGTCAACAATGTTAAACGTAACATTAAATTATCCCTGAATTTAAAATAATTGTGTGGGGAAAATATAAAGCAGGAAAATATTGACCGCACACTATTAAATAGTCAAATGATGCAATTAAAAAAAAAATAAATAGCATTTTGATTGCAAATTGTTGTGACCAAATCTTGCATATTTTAGCAATTATAAATTGACAACTGGCATATGAAATGAGTGTAATCCTTGTCTATCAAAAAATCTGAGTCATCTGTATTTTAATTTAAATGACCAAGAGAATTAGTTTTTTCGCTTTAACGATAATACAAGCCAGAGCAAGTAAGAGTATGAAGCCATGGTCACTGCAGTTTTTGCCCCCTAGACTTTCATTCATACACATGCGAATGGGACCGCAGAAACGCAAGCTTGTGCGACAAGTTGTGCAGTTCACTGAGTTGCAAAGGTTGGTGAGCTTTGACCTGCGATATCCAATCACGTGATCGTGTGACACCAAAGATCTCTGTACAGGCATTTAAAATATGGACCAATTGCTAAATTTTAATGTCTAATCTTGTTTAAACCTGCCCATTTTCACAGCGGCGTACAGCAAAATTTCACATGCTCAAAGTCTAGTGTGACCTCAGCATAACAATGAAGGATTCCTCAAACCCATCCTTGCTCTGGCTTGTAATATTGTTGTTGAAACCGTTCACCCTAAAATAAAAATGCTTTACTTGCCCTTTACTCGTTTGAAACCTGTGAGTTTCTTGTTAAATGAAAATGAAATATTTCAAAGATTGTTGGAAACCTGTAATCATTGACTTCCACAGTATTTGTTTTTCCTACTATAGAAGTCTATGCAGGGCTGGGTGATGCAGTATGGCAAAAAATGCAATCTCCATTTTCCATATTGAATAATATATTTCGCTATCAGTTGTTATTGCTTCCAGATTTAAGAGTACTACAATAACTGAAGCCACAAAAATGAGAAGGTCCATTAAGTGGCATAGCCCATTTTTGGTGGCTGAAAATTCAGTACATCTCTAACATCAGCACACTTAGATTCTCATTGTTGCACATTTCTGCTGTGTGATTGGTTTAGATCAATATAGAGTAAAGTAGTCCAGAGCTTATTTGTTATTGACATTTTAATGGATCGAATCATGATTCAAACTTTATTATTGGCCCAGCCCCAAGTCAATGGTTGCGGTTTTCAGCTTTAGGAAAATTCATTAAGGTTTATAACCAAAAATGTTAATTATTGGGTGAACTTAAGCCTTTAACCTTAAGTTATTTCAAAAGGATCTAAGAATTATAGCTATTTTTGTAAAATTGCATTCATCGTCATTGAAATATTATTATTATTATTATTATTATTATTATTTTATTATTATCTGTATAGCTCTTCAATCAAATAACCATATGTTGCTAATATCGGAAATAAATTAAATAAATCAACTCAAAAGGATCCGCTAAATACTAATTTTAGCTTTCCCCCTTAACTTGTCTTCCCCTTCAGGTTAACCTGTCTGGTTTGGATCTTCATCCTCCGGTGACCTTTCGCCTGAAGCACGGCTCTGGTCCGGTGTTTGTTGGAGCGGAGCATGTGGCCTGTGAGTGACCTATATGACCCTATATTTAGTTTCTACCATCTCGTTTCTGCTTCAATTGAATGGAGTCTTGTGCTGAAATCTGTCCCAGTGGAGGAGTACTCTGATGAAGAAGAGCTGGACGAGGAGATGGATGAGGAGGTAGAAGAGGAGGAGGAAGATATTGAAGAATCACCTGTTAAGAAAGTCACAAAAAACAGTGCTGGCAAAGTAAGGCTTCATCTCAAAATTGTCCAGTTCATTGAACTTGAGTTGATTTCTCACTGCAAAATCTGTCTTTTGAAGAGAAAGAAGCCAGAAAAGGGAGAAGATGAGTAAGTTGGATCTAATTGAGTTTTTGTGGAGTTTATTTTTTCATTAATTACTCTTATCATTTTTTCTAAATGTAGGGACGCATCAGATGGTGAAAATCCACCAAAAAAGGTGTGCTTGTTTTCTACTATGGGGGGAAATACTGTAGTGTTTAACCATACTATAGTAAAGTACTTTAATTCAAGGGTTCCCAAACTATTCATGACCCCCAAAATAACAATGCCCACCCACCCCCCCATTATCCTCTGTGGTGGTTTTTATAAATCTAAAAAACCTTGCACACACACCAATAGGCCCAAGTTTATTAGTCATTTAATCTTAAAGACCAATCCATGTTTAGTTGTGTTCTATATGTATTTTTAATATAGGTGTGCCGTGAAGGTGTCCAAGTTTAACTTGGTGCCATAAAATCAATCTGCTGCAATTGCAGTCTTTAATATCAGAATCAGAATCAGTTTTATTGCCAAGTGTGCTTCACACACACAAGGAATTTGTTTTGGCAACAGAAGCTTTCAGTGTACATAAAATGACGAGTGACAACACAAAATTAAATACAAGAAAAGAAAAGGCAATAAACATTAAACAGAGATGCAGTTAGTCAAAAAGATCTGGATGTTGAATGTATGTACAGATATGTTGTAAATATACAGGTTATAAGGTGCTATGTACAAGTGCGTATGAGAAAGTATTGCACGTTTATTGCACAGTAGGGGAATATTTAACTGTTCAATAATATAATGTAATCACCCCAGGGGTCGCAAAAATTGAAAGGCTGATGGATTTTTATTTGCTTTTTTTTTTCTTTCCCCTTTCCTAGTTTAATGAAATTGATATTTAGAAATCGAGTGATGACCCCATCCACACCCCCATCCCCCCCACTCATTGTCCCATGACACTCCGAGGGGGGGGGGGGGGGGGGTTCCCCGACCCCCACCCCCACTTAGAGAACCAATTCATTTAATCTGAAGGGATTCTGTAGTTGCTATGGTAACAACTATAGTAATAAACAAATGACCCAATACTGTAGTATTCTAATACTGTATGGTACATATACTACATTACACCAGTTTACTGTGGTGAAAAGCTAATAAATACTGGGGTATGCTCTAGTTATCACTTCATCGCAGTATGCTGAAGCATTAATTCAGTTTTGTAAACAATAGTGCGTATACAGTAGAGCTGTAACACTGGTACAGTAGATCACGTGGTTTGACCTGAACTACATGGCAGCTTTTACACGCTAAGCTGAAACTGCCCTCGGATTATTTAAAGTAATTTTAAAAATGTTATAAACATCCCTGGTGGACATAGTGAGACGTCTGATAACTACGACAAGCCAGTAACTGCGGAAAAAAAAAAAAGAGCAAAGGATTTTGAGCAGCTTTCTAGCGCAGACTATCATGGCGGTAAAATGTGTCTGAGCAAGTCTTGTGACCGCATAATGAGACTTAATCTTATAGCCTTTTGTGTTATGAATAACTTAACTTATTAAAACATCTGACTTTATTATTATTATTATTATTATTATTATTTGAAGAACCTGCAGTGATTAATGTGTTGACTGCATATATTTAGCAGTAAATTTAACCAGGTGCTGAAGTTGCATAATTAACAAAATTAAAGTGTTGAGTGTGCATTTGTTTTAAACTAAAATGAGTCATTGGTAATGTTGCACTTTTATATGCAATGTGTTATGATCGGTCAAACAGCGCGTGTGTGTGTGTGTGCGCATTTCCTTCAAATTGCAAATTGTGGCATGTTGCAAAACATTTGTGTGTTATTGGTGACGTCACCAGCGACCGTTGATTTATCAAAGAAAGGCGTTCAACCCCTAATATACAGTACATCGTATAAAACTTTGTGGTATGGTTTAGAAATGTTTGTATGTGCTAATAATTTGGTGTATAATATTGTGGGTTGTGTGGTGAAACTGATGGGGTTTTCTCTTTCAGGGTAAAGGAAGAGGGCGGAAGGCGAAGGCATGACCAGGCAAGAAGTTTTTATATTAATAGATGCGTCCCAAATTGCATGCTATTATGCACTATTCTACACCACTTCATAGTGTGAATACTAAAATGGGGGTGTGTGCTTTTATTCAACAGCATAAAGCAGGGGTGTCCAAACTCATGGACATGGAGGGCTGGTGTCCTTGAGAGTTTAGCTCCAACCCTAATCAAACACCCCTAAACCAGCTAATCAAGCTCTTACTACATATACTAGAACCTTCCTGGTAGGTGTGTTGGAGCTAAACTAGGCAGGACACTGGCTCCCCATGACCGAGTTTGGACACTTTATGCCAGGGGTGTCTACGCTCCGTTCTGGAGGTCCGGTGTGCTGGAGAGTTTAGCTCCAACCCTAATCAAACACACCTGCACCAGCTAATCAAGCTCTTACTAGATGTACTAGAAACTTCCTGGCAGGTGTGTTGGAGTAAGTTGGAGCTAAACTCTGCAGGACACCGGCCCTCCAGGACTGAGTTTGGACACCTGTGCTTTATGCACTCAAAACAGTCAGCTTTGCTTGTGTAGTAAAAAGGGGAGGAGCTATTGGGAGTTTAGCAAAAAGGGCGGTGCTATCAGGTGCTGAGCAAAAGGAGTTAGGCTTAAGGGGAGGAGCTATTGGGTGCTAAGCTTAAAGCTGCAGTCACACTAGAGTTTGAGCTTGCGAAATTCTGTCGCGCTGCGAAAAGGGGCAGGATTAAACTAGATGATTAGACATTTAAAAAAAGCGAGCGATTTGCTCAATGTTTTGAATTTCTGTTCAGAGAGGTCATGTTTTGATCCTGGATTGGTGTCACGCAGTCAAGTGATGCGATTTTCACAGGTCAGAGTGTGAACTTTGCACTGCAGAGAAATGCGAAACGACGCATGACCCTGCGTTTCTGGTCTGACGCATTCGTGTGCATATGAATGGAAGTCTATGGGGAGAAAAGTCCAGTGTGACCGCAGCTTAAGGTGTGGATCTATCAGGTGGTAAGCTTGTGGGGTGGAGCTATTGAGTGCTGCGCTTAAGGGGTCGATCTATTGGGTGGTGAGCTTAGGCGGAGGAGCTATTGGAGTTTTAGTAGGTGGTGGTAATGCACTTTTAATGTTGGTTGCTGACCGCCATAAAAGCAGCAGCAGCTTCCGGGGTTGAGCTTTGGGGTAGGAGCTATTGGATTTTATGCTGCTAACGGTTTCATACTTATTTTATTTATTTTATTTTATTTTTTTAATTTGGCTTCATGTGACATGTTAAACTTTGACGGCGAAACAGTTTGAATTTCTGGTTGGCAGAGGTAAGCGAAGGTACTATACGTGAACTTGAACCTACTTCTACCCTTTAGAACAGTGGTGTCCAAACTCTGTCCTAGAGGGCCGGTGTCCTGGAGAGTTTAGTTCCAACCCTAATCAAACACACCTGAAGCAGCTAATCAAGCTCTTACTAGATGTACTAGAAACTTCCTGGCAGGTGTGTTGGAGCTAAACTTAGCAGGACACCAGCCCTCTAGGACTGAGTTTGGACATCCCTGCTTTAGAAAGTTTTTATTGTAATGATACAAATGTTATTTGGACATCTCTATATTGTCATTATCATATGACCTAATAAGTCCATTACATCACTTTCATTCTCTCACATGGACTAAAATGTTTATTGGATGCGCATTTCAGGATCTTTGTCATTTTAGATACTCTTGCTTGTGTGGTAGTAGTGTGCACTGTTGGTGTTCCACATGGGATGATGCTACACGTGCACCACAAGGTCTACTATTAAAGTATAAGTGTCTATTGTGTTGTTTGGGGTGTAACTTGATGCAATCCTCTGGTAGCGACTCGAGTGCTGATGGTGTTGTATTGCAGGTGTGGATGGAAGTGCACTTCCTCAAAGGCCACTGCTGGACACTTGATTTGGGAGCTGTAACTTCTCACTGTTCCCTCTGTAGCTCTACTTCACATCAATAAAAGTGTTGAAGGGGAAGCAAACGGCTCAAGTTTTTCTTTGAGTTTGCTTGCATTACTTAAGTGTGAGTTATGTAAATCTGTCTGTATTTGATTAAATGCAAATGAAGCGCCAGGTCATGAATGCATTAGTGAAATCTGCCCTTTTTTTTATAATATAAATACAGAGGTAAAATTTACAGTAATGTCTTAAATAAAACCTAAGTGTTTGCAGTGCTGTTCAACGGAGTTTTTCTTTCTACTTCAAAACTGCTCCCAGAGTGCCGTTTATATATTAAAAATAATACAGATTGCGTGTTTTTGCAGTTGAATTTGTGGCTTTCCAATAAAAATGAGACTACAGTAGTGTATCTGCACACAGCACCAACTACAGGCTTGTATTAGGATGATTTGTGTGTGTGTGTGTGTGTGTGTGTGTGTGTGTGTGTGCCCTTTTTAAAAAAATAAATGGATAAGGATCTGTGTGAATGGGGTGTTGTCATGAGAGAGGGGGGTCCTGTATTTGGTAGTCTGTAATGTAAATATATAGTGCAAAGATATGTTGAGCCTCTTGCTGCATACAGTAATGTTTGACTGCTGTTATTTCTGATGTGACTAATTTTTAATGGTAATTCTGATAGTATGATCATGAATCAGGCCAGTCTGTAGACAAATTTCATTATTTCAATAGTGTAACCACAATATATTATTATTATTATTCCCCCCCTCCCCCATTGTTTCAAAACCTAAGACTTCTGCATTGTAGCCTATGAATATTTACTGTGAGCTGAAATATTTTGATATTTAAGAGCCAGCTTTTATTTCTGGTTAAAAATTAAAATGAAGTTGTGTTCCAGAAGAATCAATACTTTTAAGTGTTATGAGACGTCATTAGTGCTTCATGAAGCCTTAAATTAATTTCTTATTTTAATATTAGCACTGGGTAAAGAATCTCATCCAAAATGAAACCGTTGTGATATGTATAATATATTGTGTATGTGATAAATGCACACATTGTCACAAAATGGTTTAGTTTCTTCGATTAAATAAATTTTTTATATAAAATGTATTGTGTGTATAATATAAATAAACATCTAAATATTTTTTATACACAGCATGCAATCTTATATTTTGTATGCAATTAATTGTAATTAACTTGTCCCCAGCACTAATAATTAAAATTCTGCCACAAATGTTGTAGTTTAGCTAAACTCAAAGCTTTACTATGTCATTAAATGCATGTTAAAACTTGCCAATAAATCTGTGTGCATTCAGTATCTTCAGATCCTGCTCTGAAAACTAAATGCAAACATTTTATTTTAATGACTTTCTTCAAGAAAGAACGCCAGGCTCAATTATTTTCGGCATGCTCTGCTTTGTAAAAGTGCAGTATTTGAGTGTATTTCTCCTCTGTGAATGCTCTGCTGAAAGGTCAGAAGCAAATCACAATGATTCTGTTCGACGTTTTTATTTACATCTGTTTGCTTCAACAAATCTGCAGTGACTGCTGAGAGGGAAAGCAAGCGCTCGCCGGTCAGGATTCATCCTTCTGACCTGAAGCACCCGTGGCTTTCAGAGCGCCTGGAATAAAAGCCACGTTTACTGCGAGGGTTTGAGGAATTAAATATGTTGGTTTTAACATGTTTATTTGTGTACAAACAGCGCTCAAAGTAAATTCTTGGTGTATTTGTGCTTCCAGTTAAAGGTAATCCTGGATGATTCTCCACATCTTCAGCTCTGTAGGAAGAAAAGTAAAATAAAAAGTGGTTAATTTTATTTCACATTATTTTTGTATAATTTCTTTTAACTTCTGGTTCTTTGTTTTGATCCATTCTGCTTTCAGGTTTATATATATATTTATGTCAAAAACCAATTACGTGACTGGAGATCGGGCCTGATCACACGGTTTCAGACTTTAGATCTCTTTCTTGTCTTTACACAGAAACAGCAACGCATGCAGCATGACATCACTTTGTTGCAGAGTCTCTATTGGTTAAAGGTGCAGTATGTAAGTTTGACACCCAGTGGTTGAACTAGGTATTGCTCTCCTGGATCACAACAAACTGAAGCGTGGGTTGCCAGATTAAGTACAGGAGCGAGTTTAAACTGTGTTCTAAATAAAAGCAATGGCACCCAAAAGAAGTAATATTTTCCATATTAAAAGGAGTTTTGTCATAATCAACACCTCAAATTGATATATTAGAAACGGCTTCTATTTCTCACAGCTGAACATGTGAAACCTATGACAGTGATCACCTCAGGTAAACCTTGTGTGCTTTATTCAGTGCTAAATGCTAACAATGTGAGTTTGAATAGATTATAAACCTTACCGTTTGGTGAGTGAGTGCATATTCTGTGCTTCTGAATGGCTGTATTTACATTTCTGTCGTGTTTCGTCTGGTGCAAACAGCCAAACTGCTCATCACTGCGTATCTCGTCATGAAGCGTGTTGTTAGGACACGAGATTACAATGTGACCTGCTCACCTAATGTTTACGCTCTTAATATTTATATCATTTGCTAATTAATAACCTCATGTGGAACTGAATCTGTCTCATTTCGACGTCTGATACTGTCCATTTCAGTCACGGACGCATGCTTTCAGAGTCTTTCTGAATGAATGAATAAAATACGCTGTTTTCCAACAAGGCAACCCGGAGTGCTGAATTATAATTGGCTAAACTGGCATTGTGCAGGTTAAATTTACCTAAACAAAGACAGAGCTCGGCACGGAAAAACATTATCAAAGCAGAATATCTGACTTCAGCATTGTTTCTCAGTTAAACAAGTATGTTCACTTGGGATGTTTCTTAAATATCTGCACACATATTATGGTATTTTTATGCTTTAGAAGAGTCAAAAACTCACATACAGCACCTTTAAGCACCGGCAAAGTAGAACATGGAAGCAGCTTGAAGCGGAAAGCTCGAGTATGCCTGCAGTCTGGAGGTATTATAAAGTTAATGACGACAACACTGTTATGGCAAACTGTGAGATATGTAAAGTTGGATTTCCTGCCGGGTATTTTAAGTTAAGCTGCTGTTTGTTTTATATTAGATTTGTTTTTTATATTTACTGTTGCACTAAAGTCCAGAAGTGAACAATTGATGTTATTTATTACTGGATTGTTCAAGCTACGTCACAGAAGTGCTCTGTTTGTCTGAATGTTAAAATAAGGTGAATTAAACCATAAGGAACATCCTTGTTTCTTCACTCTTCTTTATGTATTATAGAAGTATCGGATCCGGTTTCAGTATCGGTAGATACTCAAAATCAAATGACTCAAGGGTAAAAAAAACCCTGATCGGGACATCTCTACATGTATATTTATTATTCATGCTCACCCTTGTACTTGTTATACATGCATGCTTAAAGCCATATAGCCTGGTTAGATAGTTTGTTGGATCGTATTGCTTTCTCACTACAATTGATCGCTTCAGAGTTCGTTTCAACTGAGCCGAGACCTCATTTATGCATTCCCAGACTGATTGTTTTTGAGCGGTTCCGAACGCAACTGCAGGTTCACATATGATCAAACCAACTGAGCTAAGAGAGCAAAACAAACAGGGCTTCCAAATCTAATGTCTAGGTGTAAAAACACCCTCAAAATGCTTCACAAGCATAAGCTGATATTAAAAAGGTCGGGTGCTGAAATATAGAAACTGATGCAGCTGACGTCAGAATTATTTGAATATTTTTACCCAATTTCTGTTTAACGGAGAGCAATTTTCTTCAACACATTTCTAATCATGATAGTTTTATTTTCTCTTTGTCATGATGACAGCACATAATATTAGACTAGATATTCTTCAAGACACTAGTATTCAGCTTAAAGTGACATTTAAAGGCTTAACTAGGGTAATTAGGGTAAAGTTAGGGTAATTAGGCAAGTCATTGTAGAACAGTGGTTTGTTCTGGAGACAATCCAAAACTAATATTGCTGAAGGGGGCTAATAATATTGACCTTAAAATGAGTTTGAAACAATAAAAAAATGATTTTATTTTAGCCGAAATAAAACAAATAAGACTTTCTCCCGAAGAACAAATATTAGAGGAAATACTGTGAGAAATTCCTGAATCTGTTCAAGATCATTTGGGAAATATTTGAACAAGAAATAAAAATTGTATATGCAAATACAAAACAATAAACTAAAATAAACACAAAACAAATATACTAAGAACAAAAATAGACAAATAATAGTGACCTCACCGAGTCTGCTAGTCGACTTCTGCTTTCTTAAGATACTTCTTCATGACGGAGTTGACGTCCTCGCTGCCCTCAGCCTCGAGTCTCTCCCCCTGTGGCCCGCGACGCTTCTGGGACCCCCCTGAGCTGGAGGAGTCTGAGTCGGACTCTCTGCGGGACGCTCTAGACACCGGCAGCTCCCCGAAGTGCACGCTGAGGGCTCGTCTCTGTCCCGAACGGCCGCTGCTGGACGCTAGACTGCTGGTGGATTGAGCTCGTCTGATGGCTGGCAAAATATCTGAGCTGCAGTCTCCTACGTCTGCTCTCTCCTGAGGGGGATCGATTATGGGGAAACATCATAATTACATTTATTTTGATCAATACTGTAATTATGATTATTTGATACAATACAATACTGTAATCACCATAAATGATTTTCAGTGGGTCATATGACCAAAACGTGTGTGTATACCCTCACCGGCTACTTTGTTAGGTTCACCTGTCCAACTGCTTGTTAATACAATTTTCTAATCAGCCAATCACATGACAGCAGCTCAATGCATTTAGGCATGTAGACATGGTCAAGACGATCTGCTGCAGGTCAAAGCGAGCATCAGAATGGGCGAGAAAGGGGATTAGAACGTGGCATGGTTGTTGGTGCCAGATGGGCTGCTCTGAGTATTTTAGAAACTACTGATCTACTGGGATTTTCACGCACAACCATCTCTAGGGTTTACAGAGAATGGTCCGACAAAGAGGAAATATCCAGTGAGCAGCAGTTCTGTGGAGGAGAATGGCCAGACTGGCTCCAGCTGATAGAAAGGCAACAGTAACACAAATAAGCACTCGATACAACCGAGGTCTGCAGAAGAGCATCTCTGAATACACAACACTTCCAACCTTGAGGCGGATGGGCTACAGCAGCAGAAGACCACACCGGGTGCCACTCCTGTCAGCTAAGAACAGGAAACTGAGGCTACAATTCACACAGGCTCACCAAAACTGGACAATAGAAGATTGGAGAAACGTTGCCTGGTCTGATGAGTCTCCATTTCTGCTGCCACATTCAGATGCTCGGCTCAGAATTTGGCGTCAACAACATGAAAGCATGGATCCATCCTGCCTTGTATCAGCAGTTCAAGCTGGTGGTGGTGGTGTGATGGTGTGGGGGATATTTTCTTGGCACACTTTGGGCCCATTAGTATTGAGCATCGTGTCAACGCCACAGCCTACCTGAGTAATGTTGCTGACCATGTCCATCCCTTTATGACCACAGTGTCTCCATCTTCTGATGGCTACTTCCAGCAGGATAACGCACCATGTCATAAAGCACCAATCATCTCAGACTGGTTTCTTGAACATGACAATGAGTTCACTGTACTCAAATGGCCTCCACAGTCACCAGAGCTCAATCCAATATAGCACCTTTGGGATGTTGTGGAACGGGAGATTGGCATCATGAATGTGCAGAAGACAAATCTCCAGCAACTGTGTGATGCTATCATGTCAATATGAAGCAAAATCTCTGAGGAATATTTCCAGTACCTTGTTGAATCTCTGCCATGAAGGATTAAGGCAGTTCTGAAGGCAAAAGAGGTTCCAACACGGTACTAGTAAGGTGTACCTAATAAAGTAGCCGGTAAGTGTATATACAGTTGAAGTCAGAATTGTTAGCCCTCCTTTATATTTTTTCCCAATTTCTGTTTAACAGATTCTAATCATAATAGTTTAATAACTCATCTCTAATAACTGATTTCTTTTCTCTTTGTCATGATGACAGCACATAATATTAGACTAGATACTCTTCAAGACACTAGTATTCAGCTTAAAGTGACATTTAAAGGCTTAAGTAGGTGAATTAGGCAAGTCATTTTATAATGATGTATATTGAAAACCAATATTGCTGAAGGGGGCTAATAATATTGACCTTAAATTGGCTTTAAAACAATTAAAAACTGCTTTTTATTGTACCTGAAAAAAAAAAATTCTCCAGAAGAAAAAATATTAGAGGAAATATTGTGAGAAATTCCTGAATCTGTTCAACATCATTCCAGAAATATTTGAAAGTGGAAAAAAATTCACAGAAGGGTGAATAATTCTGACTGCATATATACATGTAAACAACGTTTTCTTTAGATTACCCAAGTGACAAAGTCGGCAGTAGGAACAGTTTGAGAGCTATCTTACAGCTTTAAGTTCAGACAAATATGTAACTGCTTTGCTAATTGCACAATTATATTTGTGTTTAAATAATTAAAAGTGTATTCTGTTCTAAATAAATAAATTACAATCAAATGTATTTGTGTTTGAATAATTTATCTGGCGTGTGTTCTGTGATTGTGTAATGCAATAATGTGCACCTTTTGTGAAGCTGCTCTGAAACGATAATTATTGTGAAAAGCACCATGCAAACAAACTTGAATTGAATTTGAATAATTGTTTTAAAGGATGTTCAAAACAAATGAATTGAAATTCAATTAATGGCACAGCCCTACCTGAGTGTTGGCCAGGAGTCTGCGGTTCTGGAAAACTAGCGGTTCTGCTCCTAAATGTGACTCTCCAGATTCAGCCACCAATCCGCCGAGTAATCGACGACGTACAGGCTGATACCCAATAGCAGGCAAGGGTTTTGGGTTACTCTCCTCCTCTTCTTCTGGAATTGCAAGTGTGGAGATCTGCCGTCGGGAGCTTGTGTTGGATGTCAGAGAGTCGCAGGAGCTGAATCGGTTCATTTTCCCCATCACATTAGCAGTGGCTGGAGTCACCGTTGGTTTTTCTTCTGGAAGCGAGCGGAGGCTGGAGGCTCTAGGGAGATGTGGACTGGGAGGTTTGAGTATCCCGGGTCGGGGCAGATCTTCTAAACCTTCTTCAGCTTCCAGAGAGAGTGCGGACGCTCTGCGGCGTAGAGTTGAAGCTCCGGTGGTCTGGTAGATGGGCAGAGACACGGTGCTGCCCTCGCCCACATCTGAGCCTCGTTCCCAGCCGACACGCTTCTTCCTCAGACCCTCCAGGAGCTCAGAGAGAGCCGTGGATGAAGACGCCCGGCCCAGACCTCCAGAACTTTCTTTCACATCTTCATCCAGGTCCTGAGTGCAAGATCTGCAATTGGGAAAACTAAAATCATAATCCGTTGATAGACTTGTATGGCTTGTTTAATATGCAAACTAGAGCTGAACGATAGGTGGGCATAAAATTGCATTTGCGATTTAGCAAAAGCTGCGACTGTCTTGCACATCATGTGAGGAAAGTGATAAGTAATACATTTATTTAAACACCCATACACACACACACACACACACACACACACACACACACACACACACACACACTACAGCCAGTTTAGTTGATCAATTCCCCTATAGCGCATGTGTTTGGACTGTGGGGGACACCGGAGCACCCGGAGGAAACCACACCAACACAGGGAGAACATGCAAACTCCACACAGAAACACCAACTGACCCAGCCTGGACTCGAACCAGTGCCCTTCTTGCTGTGAGGCGACAGTGCTGACCACTGAGCCATCCAAAAGTCATTCAGTAATACAATATTGCAGAAAAACAATGTGCCTCTTACACACTTTTTAATGTGTGAGCTAATAATCCTGACTGACTGAAGAACACTCGATCTCAGTGGCTGATGTTGTGGTGTACCTGAAACTGTAGGTGCTCATGGTGTCGGTGACAGACTGGCGTCCAGAGCTGCTTCCGGGTCCTCGTGGCACACCGGCCCAATGACGGATCCCTTCACCCACATCTTCAGTGCCCACACTGGAGCCCACACTGGACATGGAGTCGCTGAAAATAAAACCCAGAGTCACAGTGAAAATACACATCACGTCTTTTAGAAAACAAACTCTCACAAGCAGAGCTGGGTAGTAATAGATTATATGCCATCAGGATTACATAATCAGTACTTATAATTAGAGTAAACAACTTTATTACAATATTCATAATCAGTTACTTTTTGATGGATAACATGATTGCATATTATTGGCAGGATGTTATCACAATGCACTGATTCTCCTAATTATTATTTCCTTCTTTTACTTGTATATATTTGTATAATAATCCTGCTGCTTCTTCATGTTTACGACATTTTGTGTGTTTTTATTTTCCGCTGGAGAAGTGTTATATGACATTGTTACTGTCATTTGCATTTCTAGTGTTTTTAAAACATATTATTTGAGGTCGCAGTGCGATTGCTGTGAATGTCATGTTTTTTTTTATATATTGTTTTTGTAATATTGCTGTTTTCTACATGTTTATTTTAAAGTTGTTTTAAACTCATCAGATGTGATTTAGTGTTATTCATTGTTTCTCTCAGCAAACATTAACATGAGGTAAATTAGTGTGAATATTGTGAAGTATGAACTGTCCATCAATGCACTTTAAACAGAAGATGTTGAGGCTCTTGTTGTTGATCAGTAATGGATATTTTATTTCTCTGTGTCAAAATAGCACAAGATTGTCCTGCTTTAATATATGTGACATCTAATCAGTAATGTAAATGTAATCCAAACGTAGTCTGATTACATTACCATAAATGTGCAATCTAAGATATTATAATACTGACTACAAATTGTCTCTAGTCAAACAAATGTTGGTACAATGTAATCTAAATGTAATCCAAAAGTAGTCTAATTGCATACATTTTTTTATTTTAATGCAAATTTTTAATCCTGCAATCAAATAAGAGTTAGCCCAAAAGTAATCTAAATGTAATCCAAAGGTAGTCTGATTACATCACCATAAATGTGTAATCTAATAGATTATATTACTGATTTTTATTATTATCATGTAATCAAATAAGAGTTAACACAAAAGTAATCAAAAAGTAATCCAAAAGTAGTCCAATTACATTACCATAAATGTGTAATCTAAGAGATATTATATTACTGACTACACATTTTATCGTGTAATCAAATAAAGGTTAGTACAATGTAATCTAAATGTAATCCAAAGTAGTCCGATTACATTACTATAAATGTGTAGTCTAAGATATATTACTGACTAAAATATTACTATGTAATCAAATAAGAGTTAGCACAAAAGTAATCCAAATGTAAGCCAAAAGTAGTCAGATTACATTACTATAAATGTGTAAACTACGATATATTGCAGACTAAAAATGCTATCATGTATTCAAACAAGAACAAAAGTATTCTACATGTAATCCAAAAGTAGTCAGATTACATTACCATAAATGTGTCATCAAGATATTACCTATTGACTGCAAACTCGTACTCGTAATTTGTAATCAGTAACAGATTACATTTTATAAGCAATCAGTCAAGTCAATAAAAGCCTGTATCAGTGCATGCATGACCGCATGAATATAACGCTGCGTGTGTCCTTAGAGGATTTTTCTCTGCCGTAATGCCACCATTGGGGGTGATTTCAGCTCTGATATCCTCATCTCTACCCAGCAGGCCATCTGTGTGTGTGTTCAGTGAACTGTGAGTTCATTAGTCTTGAGAGTGCTGTCATTATCAGGGGCGCAACGCACTGATCCACAGCCTGTTTACAGACTTACTAACGCTGTTTGCCTTAGATCCCAAAACATAAGCTTCCTTCCAAGAGCTGGTGAGCCTGAAGGGAGCATAGTGTACATTACAAATGCCTTCAAAATTGCACTCCCATGATGCACTGCTAATGATACAAATTAAAACTAAAATATGAAACTATTTATTTATAGTTATTGGTGTTTATCTATAAAAACAACATAATTACAAATGATCAGCTTGTGATATATATATATATACACCCCTGTATATTTTTTCCCCAGTTTAATTTTAACGGAGAGCATATTTTCTCAACACATTTCTAATCATAATAGTTTTAATAACTGATTTCTAATATCTGATTTATTTTCTCTTTGTCATGATGACAGCACATAATATTAGACTATATTCTTCAAGATACTAGTATTCAGCTTAAAGTGACATTTAAAGGCTTAACTAGGTTAATTAGACAAGTCATTGAACAACAATGCTTGGTCTATAATAAAATCGACCTTAGCAGTTTTTATTGCTTTTTTATTGCAGAAAAACTAAAAGTAATATGATTTTCTACAGAAAAAAATATACTCCATTTTGTTAAAAAGCACTTAGGAAATATTTGCAAAAGCATAAAAATTTCACAGTAGGGCTAATGAGTTTATTCTTTAAATGTATTTATATACACAAATATTTAATTATTTTGAGAGTAAATTGAGACTTGGTTTGTGGTGCTTTACAAAAGTAGTCAGACTACCTTACCCATAAATGTGTAATCTAAAATGTTATATTACGAACAACTAATTTTTATCATGAAATCAAATAAGTTAGCACAAAAGTAATCTAAATATAATCCCAAAGTAGTCAAATTACATCACTATAAATGTGTAATCCAAGATATTACATTACTGACTAAAAATGATACCATGTAATTAAAGAGTTAGCACAAAAGTAATCTAAATGTAATCCCAAAGTAGTCAGATTACATCACTATAAATGTGTCATCTAAAATATATTACTGACTAAAAAAGATACTGTGTAATTAAAGAAGAGTTAGCACAAAAGTAATATAATTTAATCCAAAAGTAATCAGATTACATTATCATAAATGTGTAATCTAAGATATTATATTACTGATTTTTTTTACAGTGTAATCAAATGAGAGTTAGCCCAAAAGTAATCTAAATGTAATCCCAATGTAGTCAGATTACATAACCATAAATGTGTAATTTAAGATATTATATTATGAACAACTAATGTTTATCATGTAATCAAATGAGTTAGCACAAAAGTAATATAAATGTAATCAAAATGTAATCAGATTATATTACCGTAAACATGTAATCTAAAATACTGTGTAATGAGATAAGAGTTAGCATAAAAGTAATCTAAATGTAATCCCAAAGTAGTCAGATTACATTAACATAAATGTGTAATGTAAGATATTATATTAATAACTACATTTTTTTTCTTTATTTAATCAAATAGGAGTTAGCACAAAAGTAATCTAAATGTAATCCAAAAGTAGTCAGATTACTTTACCATAAATGTGTAATCTAAGATATTTTATTATGAACAAAATTTATCATGTAATCAAAAAGTTAGCACAAAAGTAATTAAATGTAATCCAAAATTAAACAGATTACATTACCATAAATGTGTATTACAAAAGATTATATTACTGATTAAAATGTTACTGTGCAATTAAATGAATTAGCACAAAAGTAATCTAAATGTAATCCAAATATAGTCTGATTACATTAAAAATAAATGTTTAATCTAAGATATTATATTACTAACCAGAATTTTTTCATGTAATCAAATAAGAGTTAACACAAAAGTAATCTAAATGTAATCCAAAAGCAGTCAGATTACATTGCCATAAATGTGGAATCTAAAACATAATGTTACTGATTAAAATGGTAATCAAATGAGAGTTAGCCCAAAAGTAATCTAAAAGTAATCCAAAAGTAGTCAGATTACATTAAGATAAATTTGTAATCTCAGATATTATATCACTGATTAAAATTTTACTGTGTAATCAAACGAGTTAGCCCAAATGTAATCTAAATGTAATCCAAATGTAGTCAGCTTACATTACTATAAATGTGTAATCTAAGATATTATATTACTGACTACATACTTTATCATATAATCAGATAAGAGTTAGCACAAAAGTAATCTAAATGTAATCCAAAAGTAGTCAGGTTACATTACCATAAATGTGTAATCTAAGAGATTATATTACTGATAAAAAATGTTACATTGTAATTACATAAGAGTTAGCACAAAAGTAATCTAAATGTAATCCAAAAGTAGCAACTTTCTTGGTGCAATGCATCAATGCATCTGAGCCATATTTCAGTTGCACGACTCTTGTATTGCTTTAAAATGATGCAGTGCTCATTCAGCATCATAACAAAGCTAAGCCATCAAAAACTGCAGCAGCTCCTACTGAAACACACATGAATGAGGCGACAGAAACATGCTAATGGGCTGCATTCGCCACAGGCTCTGCTAGTGTAATTATTCTCTCCACATTCACACACACACACACACACACATTTAAGAGCGCTTCATTTTCTACTTTTCATCGGCAGAGGAGAGACACAGGGGGTCCAGGACAAACACACATGCATTATTCACAAGACAAAACACATCACAGCTGGTACACTTCGCAAAAAAGAGCTCTCGCACTTAACAAAGCAGAAGTGTGTTTGTGTATGTGTTCAACATGTGGTCTGTATCAATAAGGTCTGTATTCAGTCAGACACCAAAATCAAAAGCGTCAGGCCATCCGTCCACACATGTTAGCCTCCACCAACAGCAGAAAAACACACTTCACTTGCTTTTATATGCAGAGAAACAGCAGAACATTCCTTCATTTCACTGCTGATGTTAATGTGTGTTATGCGGATTCAGCTGGACAATACAATGAATGTTCAGTATCCGCAATGCCTGGAAATAAAAACAATTGCTGTATTTTTTATTTTAGTCTGTAAAATTGTATTGTCATTAAAATAAACCATGTGATGCCGTATGTGACTTAATATGAATTTCTTTTAAAATATCTAATTAATTAATATCATGAAAATATTTAACAAAGCTTTAGCGTTATCTTAAAAATGTATATATAATATTTATTCATTCATTTTCTTTTCGGCTTAATCCCTTAAATAAAAAATACGAAAAGTAATTATAATTTTTCGTAAGTTTATTTTTGTATATTAAAATATAAAATATTTTTTGAGAAAAAAATTTAAGAATTAATTTATTAAAAATGATTAACAATATGCTAATAATAATGCTAATAATATTTTTTTTTCTTTGTCATTATAATATTTTAACAGCATTAATAGCAAATTAATGAAGTGGCTTTGATTCATTTTCTTACATTGCAAAATGTATTTTTAAATAAACAAAAAGCTGATATTATAAAAAATATTAATATAAAAATACTAATACATGAGAAAAAAATGATCTAATTAAAAAATATAAGTATTTATTCAACATTTATAAAAAAAAATCAATATATTCAGAAACATGCAACCAGAGCTCCAGCCTGAAGCCGCATTCATCTGAGTGCTGATACACAACACAATGAAGAAGTGCTTACAGATCTCTCTTTCTGGAGAACGACTCCACCGCCGTCTGCACACTGAGAGAACAGAGACGCGTCACTCACACACACAAGCAGAAAAACAGAGGAGTGTTCCAGCTTAGTCACTCACTCTCTCTCTCTCTCTCTCTCTCTCTCTCTCACACGCACACACACACACTCAGAACAAAAAAAGTTTCTAATATATGTTTGTTGAAAAAAATTAAACCATGAGATTAACACTAAATGTATGGACTATTATTATTTATTATATGCCTGATTTAAATATATATATATGGTCATTTGTTTCAGAAAAATAAATAAATAATATGAAAAAGGTGTGAGTTCAGCTTGTAGGAGAGCAAACAGATCTGTATGATGGGATGTATCCAGCTGTACAGCTTCCAGGCTCCTTCAGTAGTTTTTACTATGATCTGGAACAGCTTGTACAGTACAGTACAGTACAGACGGGGCAGCAGACAGACTAGCACAGGCTCATCCAAAATACTTGCCTTAGCCTACATTTTTATGAAACATAAAATACATTACACTGGGCAGATTTTGTTGCATAATTCAGGTAAAAAAAAATCCACTAGAGGGCACTGTGTACATTTTATGAATCTGAAATATGTTACTTAGGGTATGTTTTGTTGCATGTTCAAGATGACAAATCCACTAGAGGGCGCTGTCTACATTTTGTGAATCTGTAATACATAACTTAGTGTGCGTTTTGATGCACGATTCAGATGACAAATCCACTAGAGGGCGCTTTCTACATTTTATGATACTGAAATACTTAGTGTGCGTTTTGATGCACGATTCAGATGACAAATCCACTAGAGGGCGCTGTCTACATTTTGTGAATCTGTAATACATAACGTAGTGTGCATTTTGATGCACGTTTCAGATGACAAATCCACTAAAGGGCGCTGTCTACATTTTGTGAATCTGAAAAACATAACTTAGTGTGCGTTTTGATGCATGATTCAGATGACAAATCCACTAGAGAGCGCTGTCTACATTTTGCTAATTTAAAATTTGTTAGGGTACATTCTGTTGTATGTTTTAGATTCAATTTTCTATTCAATTCATCTTTATTTCTCTAGCGCTTTTACAATGTAGGTTGATCAAAACAGCTGAACACAGAAGTTGTAGTAAATTGAGACTGTGTCAGTTCAGTGTTCAGAGTTAAAGTTCAGTTCAGTTCAGTTCAGTGTGGGTTAATTTTCACTGCTAAAAGTCAAAATGCTAAAGGCCAAATCCATCGATGCGCAGCTCCTCAAGTCCGAAACCAAGCAAGCCAGTGGATCAGATGACAAATCCACTAGAGGGCGCTGTATATATTATTGCAAGTCTAAAATACATTACTTAGGGTAAATGTTTTCCACGTCTCAGATGATAAATCCACTAGAGGGCGCTGTCTGAATTTTTGCAAATCTGAGATATGCTACTTAGGGTACATTTTGTTGTACATTTCAGATGACAAATCCACTAGAGGGCGCTGTCTACATTTTGGTGAATCAGAAATATATTACTTAGGGCAGTGGTGCCCAAAAACTGGGCCACACTGGAAATCATTAATTATTTTAGTTTTATTTATTCTGTACGTATGATCTTTTATTTTGAAAGTGACCGTATTTTCTTGGTTACATCTCGGTTACTTGAGCACCAAAATTTAACCCACAAGCTAGCAAAATGAGTACACAAACCATGTGGCAAGAACTGATTGATCAGCTTCATACTCTGTATGTAATATAAATATTTCGGTAGACTAATTATCTCAGACAAACACAGAACACCCAAACACTGCAGTGCTTTGTAATTTTCTCCATAGATAAAACTTGTATCAGAGTGACAGCAATGTTTTTCAGCTTGTCATGTTCTGAGAAAACGGTTGATTTCATCCAGCAATCTATGTACCCCCGGGCCTGCAGTAAAATTGTCAAGTGTTAGCCGGTCTGCGGTGATAAAAAGGTAGGGGACCACTGACTTGAGATGACAAATCCGCTAGAAGACGATGTCTACATTTTAGTGAGTCTAAACGTAGTTTTACATTGCTTTTATCTCTGTTGTGTAAGCATGCTTCACCAGACCTAAACTGCAGAACAGGACAAACTGAGCAACCGAGCAAACTGACCACACCAGAAAAGTCATCCATATGAAGATAGATAGGTGCTGTATATGCATACGATTACGATCTTAGACATCGTTAAGTAGTTTTGTGGAATTTATTTGGTGTTGTGCAAAAGAACTGCACAAAAATAATCCTTTATTTGTGAATATTATTTCCCTGTAAATATCATTAGTGTGAAAAGCAACAAAAGTTGTTGGTGCCCTACTGCCCCCTAGTGCTCATTTAACCTCAAAACTGCAGTCAAATGCATGTTGAAGTTTGTGTGGTTTCACCAACATGTAGGCTGAGTCATGTGTTTCCGATGAGCTCATGTTGTCATTGTGTATTAACAATATGTGACGTGACAAGATTCCAGCGACAAGCAATTTGTCTGTCTGCACCAAATGTGACAAACACGATAGAAACGTTTAAATAGCAGCCACTGCCATTTTAACAAAATGATAAAGGCTTTTAATCTAATGAATACACATTAAAGCTCTTTAACATCGTTAATAGGCAACTGAGTGGTTTTGGTTTGCACTGAATTGGTTTCATTTTCAAAGTGTCTGCTAATTATTTTATTTTCAAGATCTGAGGTGAACCATTTGCTGCGGCTTTCTGTAGTATAGCGATAAATGTGACGTAAAAGAGTGTTTAAACTCACACTGGGAGCATTTAACACTGAATAAAGCACATAATCAGTAGCTGAGGGGATGGTTGTCATTGTAGTTTATGCTGTTGTTCTGTTGCAGAAATAGAAAACATTTCTAAAATAGACTAATATTTCTAAAAACTCCTTTTAACATGGAAAAGACGCGTGTCAGGATTTCACGTCACGTGTTGTTAGGACATGATATAAGGGTCAGAAACTGAAAAGCAGAGACGGACCTTTCTGTATCGCTATCAGCACTGGACTCGACCTCCTCCAGCGCCGCCTGCAGATCCACGATTCGCCTGATGGACGTCTCCAGATCGGCCTGTAGAGTCTGTCTGACGGCGCTGAGCTCCTCCACCTGCATCTCCTGGCAAAACAGCAGATCATGTGTGACGGTCAATCAGGGCTAATCAGAGACCAACATGAGCAATCATTAGCTACGCTTCCAATCACCTATTGTTATTTGCATTTTGAAATATCACATATAAAAAAAGCTTGATGAAAATGCTCTTTTTTTTTGAGATGACAAATCCACTAGCGCTGCATATTCAATTCAATTCAATTCATCTTTATTTGTAGAGCGCTTATACAATGTAGATTGTGTCAAAGCAGCTTCACATGGAAGTTTATAGTGAATATAAACAGTGTCAGTTCAGTTTTCAGTGTTTAAGTTCAGTTTAGTTTAGCTCAGTTCAGTGTGGTTTAATAATCACTACTGAGAGTCCAAACACTGAGAAGCAATTCCATGCATATATTTGTGCAAAACTAAAATATTTGCTTAGGAGATGTTTTGTTGCATGTTTCAGATAACAAATCCACTAGAGTGCGCTGTCTATATTTTAACAAATTTGAAATACGTTACTTAGACAACGTTTTGTTGTATGCTTTAGATGACAAATCCATCAGAGGGCGCTGTCTACATTTTTGCAAATCTAAAAAAATGTAATTAGGGGATGTTTTCTTTTGCACATTTCAGATGACAAATCCACTAGTGTGGCTGCATACATTTTCAGAATCTGAAATATGTTACTTAGAGTACTTTAGTTGCATGTTTCAGATGACAAATCCACTAGAGGGCGCTGTTTACCTTTTTGCAAGTCTGAAATATGTTACTTAGGGTACTTTTGTTGTATGTTTCAGATGACAAATCCACTAGAGGGTGCTGTATACATTTTGTAAATCTGAAATACGTTACTTATGAGATGATTTGTTGTACATTTCAGACAAATCCACTAGAAGGCACTGTTGTTTTATGAATTTGAAATACGTTACTTGAAATATGTGTAACATGTTTCAGATAACAAATCTAGAGGGTGCTGTATACATTTTGTGAATCTAAAATACATTACTTAGGGTACGTTTTTTGTATGTTTCAGATGACAAACACACTAGAAGGCACTGGCTAGATTTTTGCGAGTCTGAAATATGTTACTTAGAGTACATTTTGTTGTATGTTTCCAATGACCAATCCACTAGAGGGCGCTGTCTACATTTTTGTGAATCTGAAATACATTACTTAGGAAACGTTTTGTTATACATTTCAAATGACAAATCCACTAGAGGGCGCTGTCTACATTTTTGCAAATCTGAAATACGATACTTAGGGTAAGTTTTGTTGTATGTTTCAGATGACAATTCCACTAGAGGGCGCTGTATACATTTTTGCAAATCTAAAATACATAGGAAACGTTTTGTTGTACATTTCAGATGACAAATAGAAGGGCGCTGGCTAGATTTCAGCGAATTTGAAATGCTACCTAGGGTTTTTTTCATTGCATGTTTCAGATGACAAATCCATCAGAGGGCGCTGTCTACATTTTTGCGAGTCTGAAATATGTTACTTAGGGTAAATTTTGTTGTATGTTTCCAATGACCAATCCATTAGAGGGCGCTGTCTACATTTTGTGAATCTGAAATACGTTACTTACTGTACGGTCACACCAAAAGCGGCGAGAGCGTCAAAGTAGCCGGAAGTCATTCATTATCAATGGGAGACGGCGGCGATAAGCGGCGACGAGCAGCGCGGCGCATCTTAGCCGGTGTGGGCGTCGAGGAGAGTTGAAATCAAGTCAACTTTAAGGTAATGAGCTATGACGCGGTTCGGCGGCAACCAATCGGAATGTAAAATTCCACCGCTTCAGAGGACTCCAGAGAACACAGTCACTGTAAACTTTGGTTCCGACCACATTTGTTTCCAAGGGTTTAATTATTGCGGTCGCCGCATTGCTAAATATTTGCAATGTTCTCTTACAGGAACATACATTTAAAAAGTTACTGGTGAGTTATTGATGGGCATTAATGTTATATATATTTTTCTTTAAAAAAGCGAGAATCTTATGCAACAATACAAAATAGTATTGATGCTTCAGGATATTTCAGGCATACTGATACAATGGATAACTCAGTGGATAAAGCCACACCACATGCAACTAGATCTTCCATTGTTAAATAAATTTGATAAAAAGTGTGCAACATTTTCACGCTAGAAAGCATGTTTTATGCGGGAATGTAACTGATTTGGTATGATATACTGCAATGGCCCCTTTAAATACGAGACCAACGTAGCAAATTTTGACACTCTCGCCGCCAGAGCTAAAGGCAGACGGAGTGTTGTCACCAGGGCGGCCAGAGCGACCTTTGACGCTCACACCGCCTTTGGTGTGAATGCACAGTTTACTAAATAAATTCCAGCATGCGGATCTATAAAGTCATGTGATTTAGGTCATATGAAGAAAAAATGTGTGTGAAGGGACAAATTAATGGACAAAGCAGCATTTCCAGCACATTGAACTGTTATTTTGTTCATGGTAAAATGCCTTAGCCAAAGTCTGTCATCACAGTGCTTCAGTATTATAATTATTATTACCTACAGAAATATTACAGCCTCCAGTGACTAAAGGACAGTAGTGTGTTATTGACTAAAGGACAGTAGTGTGTGTGTGTGTGTGTGTGTTATCGACTAAAGGACAGTGGCGTGCTCTTGTTTATGGAATCATGTGATAATGAGTGCTGGAGAAGCAGTGGAGCGTCTGGTTTCTCCTCCGTCTGTCTGTGATTAATTCTCTTTGTCTCCTTCAAGGTTATTGATACAACAAACCCCACTATGCTGCTCTCATCTCCATGACGACCACACCTATACTCGGCCCCTTCACTACCAATAACCTGAGTGTGTGTCTGTGTGAGTGTGTATATAGTGTGTGCGCGCATGATGTGTTCATGATATGCACATATATACGTGTGTGCATGATGTGTGCATGTGGGGTGCTTGAAGGGTAGTTGACAAACAGGCAGTAAAAAAGTGTATGTAGTGTGTGTGTGTGTGTGTACATGTAAGTGTATGTATTGTGTGTGTATTAAATATTGTTATTGTATGCATTGTAAAATACCAGTATTGTTTGATGCACATTTTAGTTGGTGAAACTTTAGTAAAGGCTTTCTATCTACTTCCAGTGTTGACTAATGCACTGCAAGGGATGCTTTTCTTAGGAGTTTTTGTCTTGTTTCTAGTCCAAATATCTGCAAACTCATAATTCATAAAGCATTTTCTAGACAAGCAAAAAATAAAGTGTCATCAAGATGAAAAGTCCTGACACCATTGTTTATGAACAAGATAGTCAGATGGAGATGTCTTTGTCATGTTTTCATCATCACACTTCACTCTGGAAATGTTTTCCAATGCACAAAAAGTCAGATTTTGGTGACACTTCCTGAAAATTCTCAAGACAGCACTATTTACAGTACTATTAGCACAGCCATTTGAAAACTACAGTAAAGTTAGACATCACTGTATTTAGTGAGGTATCTGAGTACAAGACACTGAATATGTGGGTTTCACATGTTTACTGCATTTGCTCTTTACATTCTAATTTATTCACAGCATTGTGCAAAAGAATAAATTCACCCTTATTTACAACAAACATAAACTCCCTTTGGGTAGAGCTGAGCACAACTGTAAACAATACTGCAGGACATATTGGAACTGAACCTACAACATACACAGCTCTGTAAATCAGTCATCAAATTGTTCAATTTAGGAGACATTTTCAGGACAATAAAGATTTAAAATAGTTTATAAAATGAGCTTGACAGATTTTGACCACTAGTTCAACATTTGTGTATGTAATGACTCCAGTAGTGAAAGGAGGACTATTAGTTTAATATGGAATGACTATTCAGCATTCACAAGTTTAGTTCATATTGACTGACATGACATAAGCAGATGATAATGTTTAAAACAGCAGAGAGCTGTATGAAAGCAATTGATGCATGTCCAAAAGCATTCGCAATTTGCTGAAAGAAATGAGAAACTGCTGCTGTGATGTCCACAAATGACTAATTGTTTTGAGAAATGCATGAACTGTTGGGCCACTGAGAAAAACTGTAATTACACATATACATAAGTGTGAAAACCTCAAAATAGTATTATTATTAATAATATTAAATCATAATAAAACTGTTACATCAGTGCGCCCTATCTAAATTGACAAAACTAACAAAACATCAATTTCCAATTCCAATAACTTATGCCAGTTATTAAATTAAACAGAACACTATTTTACATGTAAAGTGTTTTATTATTGTTTTATAGATACTTATTTTCTTATTTAGTTTGATCAACTACAAAGTGACCGATCTTTAAACTATTTCGACTGATGTCTACCAAAAGTTTTTTAATCATGCAGCAAACATTTTACCAATATGGATTGATGTCTTTGGATGAGTTTCCACCATTTCCTTACTCCACCAAAGTAAAGAGTAAAAGTAAAGTAAAGAGAAAGTAAAGAGGCTGAATGGAGGAGGCTCATTCTTTATCCTTGCGCTGCAGATGCTCTGTTTGACTGTTTTCTCACTAGTGAAGCTTCAGTTTTTACACTTACAAAGTCTGCCATGTGAATAGCAAATGCACCATAGAGCGACAAAACTGACTCTTAAAGAGAATGAGAGACGAGACTCTGATTGGTTTAATGCAGGTTATGCTCAAAAAACACCCAGAACTCATTAAGACAATAAGCACAGCCCTGTTAGACCATGCGCCGAGGCGCACAGCGTATTTATCTGTCCTTTAAACAGCAAAAGTGGATTCAGACACGGCCTTAATGCTTTTGCGCCATGAGCTCTAGATTTTGCGCCTAGATTGTTCAAATAGAGCTTATATGCGGCTGTAAGGCTACGTTCGTTCTGCTACCACTAATGTGTATTTCAGCATTTGAAACCTAAAATAAGTCCCTTGGGATTGAAAACACAGACAATTTGTTATTTATGACAACCGCCGCGCGCGTCTGTCTGACCACCGCTGTAGTGAACTCATCAAGGGTTAATGAGCAGCCGCAGACTGTGAAGGTGGAGTTGGTTTATCTCCGTTTGCAGTTATTTTATTTTACTTTGTTATAAACAACAGACACGTGCAGATGGGGGGTTTGGGTGCTTAAGCTCCGCCCCTTATATTCGCTCTGAGATAATGTTCGTCCTTAAAATGAAAGTGCCCCCTCCTTTGTGCATCGATCCCCTTTCCGCAACACCCCCGACACTCTTTAGCATCACGATCATCCCGTACCTCGATCATTAACCAGAGTGGTTAACAAGCACCAGTTTAGCCTTCAAAATCTTTTTCAAAATGAACAACCAACTTTCTGTGGTAAAGTAATCGCCCTGTGTGTTCTTCTACTGCTGCAGAGGTGTAGATGATGTCTGCAGCACAGAATGATGACGCATGTCGCTCGAAGATTATGTAAAAGTCACATGAAATCCGACATAACCGTTTACACTGCGCTCGCATTGCAGAACATCAGATCTGTGTCTGATTTAAGACTACATATGAAAGTGGCACAAATCTGAAGTGAAAAGATCAGACTCCATGCGGTTTGGGCTGTTCACACTGTCAAGACCTGAGTCACATATGGGCCAAAAGATCAGATTCGGGCCACATTTGCCTGCAGTGTGAACGTAGCCTAAGTGTCTGCTATGACAACACTGCGTAGTTCCATGATATTGTTCTGCGTGATGATAGACGAAGAGATTTAAGCTGATTTCAAAACACAAACAAAATCTTGGAGGTATTTAAGACATTTTAAGGATCCACGGATACCCTGGTAAGAACTTTTGTTTTTTGCAGTGCGTTTATTAAAGGTGTGCAGGTGTGTGTGTGTGTGTTTACCAGCTCCATGCGTCTCCTGCTGCTGTCCTGCTCTCTGCCAGTCAGATCCTCCATCTCCATCCTCATGTCCTCCAGCCTCTGCTGGTAATATCTGCAGTTCTCCCTCTCTCTGGCCTCAGCCTGTGCTGCCTGCTCCAGCTCCTCACCCAGACGAACCACACTGTCCCGCAGACGCAGAACCAGCACCTACAACACACACATACTGTACGCGTACAGTTAAAGTCAAAATGATTCGCCCTCCTGTGATTTTTGTTGTCTTTGTCTAATATTTCCCAAATGATGTTGAACAGATTCAGGAATTTTAACAGTATTTCCTCTAATATTTTTCTTATTTGTTTTATTTCAGCTAGAATAAAAGCAGTTTTTAATTGTTTGTAAACCCATTTTAAGGTCAATATTATTAGTCCCCTTAAGCAATATTTGTTTTGGATTGTCTACAGCAGGGGTTTTCAATTTGTGGGGTGCGCTCCACTAGGGGGGCGTGAGAATTTGAGGCGTGCACTGGAGTAAACTATGATGAGGATTTTTATGTATTCACTAGAGTGAATTTGATTAATGTGAGCTCCACATCTAACTATCAGGCACCTGCAGAGTTTATGCATTCCAGTAAAACATCTACAAATAAAATGGAGCGGGTGCTTTTTAAAATGAATGACAGTGAATGAAAGTCAAACCGGTGAGCCGTCTGACAAAAAAAAAAAGTGCCTTTCTGAATCAAATCAGCACTTACTGCGAAGACACTACTGACTACACCTACATGGACATCTGTAATCTAGTTATTTGCCCTAATCTGAAAAAGACAATAATATAACGAAGGTGTTAAGTGAAGGGCTTTTCGAATGTTGCGTCACCAGGATATCCACGTTTCCTGCAGAGTCTCATGTCATTGTGGCTGTTTCATCTTTAATTGTTTAACTTTAACTGCAGTTCGGCAGTTTCACTTTTACTCATGAACATTTCATTCATGCCCCCATGACAAACTGTGGTATTAGACGTGAATATGGAGTAAGGACTGGAGGAAGAGTGTTGTTTTATTGGAGTTTAATAACGCACGCCAAATAGAAAGAAAAAAAACTTCTGCATTTCTTGATATGTGTGTGTGCGGTCCTATGCTGACAGTCGCGTGTGTGGATCTTGTGGGAAAATATGTTGAAAAGTCCTCTATGATGGTAATAGTTTGATTGCGGTGTTTAATTCAATAATGCCACTAATATCTGCATACTCCACGTCTTCATTCATTTCTGTTTAGTTCAGTGATGACTTTAGTCAGATTAAGGTCATCAAAAATGGCTGTTTGGAGCTTATGTAGGCCGACAGTTCAACATTGATGTTTAACTGAATAAACAGTGAGTAAACACAAGTACATCTTATTAAACATCATTTATTTTCATCACCAATTATCACAGTAGAACAGTTCCTCAAGCAGTTTGTGATGCATTTTGGACACAGGAGATGAGCCCCTGGTCTAATGCACCACCTGGCTGGAGAAACCCGTTCTCAATTTTAGTCAAAAATCAGAGTATTGTCTTAATCATATTAAAGTAATGTTGCACATGTAAACACACTCAATATTCAACTCAACCACACTGTCAGGGCTCTGCGAACTTGGCTTTGCGAAGCAGCATTTTCTGTATGTGTACATAAAAAGCAAGTAGACCATGGCTCACACTTATTAACAGTGGAAGATGATTTACGGTTAGTCATGTCAGGAATCCAACCACAGATTAGCATGTTGTCCTCACGGAAACAGGCTCAGCCATCACACTGAATCAGGTAAGCTCTATATTTATGTTTCAATGTGATTAATTCTTTGCACTTTAAACGCAGCAAGAAATATGTGAATGATGTTTGCACGAGCATTATAATTTGCCTGGAGGGGGCGCAAGTGAAATTAGACAAACTTGAAGGGACGTGTGTCCTAAAAGTTAAAAAAAACCCTGGTCTCTAGAACAAACCACTGTTATACAATGACTTGCCTAATTACCTTAACTTTACCCTAATTATGTAAGGGTTCTGCCACTCTGGTCTTGTAAAATCTTGTTTTGGTGGAGTCCAGACACTAGCTCTGTCTTTTCATGTTCTGTAGTGCTCAGTTCGAGTTTTCTCGAGTCGAGCACTTGTGTTCTGTCATTGTGTGTGTCTCTGTGTGCGTGCCATCATGAGTGCGCGCAGACCATGCGCGCTCCCACTTGATGCGGACGTGCGTGGTCGGCGCGTCCTTTGGATGCACGTGCACTTGTACTCGTGTTTGTGTTTTGTTCTGTCGGCATTGTGCTGTTTCATTCTCAGCATCTCAGTCTGGTTGGTTTTGGTTGGCGCTGAGATGAAACAAGTACGTTGCTTATGTGTAAGCGCACTGTAAGGTGTTTTTTTAATTATCGTGTGCTCGTGTCTTGTGTCTGTTTGTGTTGTCCAAGCACGTGGCTCGGTGTTTACATTGTGGCCGCGTGCTTCAGTCTTGTCCATTTATTGTGAACGCGCGGTTAATGAGTTCTCTCATTGGCTGCGTGTTCTAGTCTCGTTTTATGTGAGCACATGGCTTGTGTTGTCTCTTTGTCATGTGCTCCACCGTCTATTGTCTAGTCCCACCCTCCTTGGTAACCCATTATTAGTTTATTAGGTTGACCTGTGTCAATTTACTTCTGCTTATATTCTCCTCATGTCTGCTGTGCCAGTTCGTCCTCTAAACTCCCTCGTGTTCCTGCTCCAGTCCTGTCTTGCCAGCCCAGCCAAGTTTGTTTACCCTTTTGTGTTGTAGTTATGTTTTTCCCCCTCGGGGTGGTTTTTGTTGTCTTTTTGTTTTGTTTATTAAATAAAGAGATATCTAAGTTACAGAGAAATGCGGAGGGTTTATTCTCCCATTCGTCGTGCGGTAGCAAACACTCCATTAAAACTCCACTCTCCAGCAGTTTCTCTCGTTTGTCACGGGGGACATGCAGGAAATGTTCCTGAATAAAAAGTAAAAGTGCCAAACTGCAGTTAAAGTCGACAGATTAATAATTCAAATACTGATGTCCATTTAAACACAGTCACTGTCTTTCTCCCCTGTGGCTGTGTGTTTGTTTTGACTCTGTGAAAATGTGCGCGTGCCCAAACGGAAACTCCCATTTTTGCAAATTCTTCCCTCTTTCCCTCCCCCGACACTCCCACCTAAACAGAGCTGGACACGCCCACTTTCCTGACTTTTTCCAAACTAGAGGTGTGAAAACACCCTGCTGAGACTGGGGGGCTTCATAGCCCTTTAAAGAAAATCTGCTCTCGGTTATACAGAAATTAGGGGGGAAAATATACAGGAGGACGAATAATTCTGACTTTAACTGTACATGCATAACGTACTGCAATAGTTTTCCCCAGGCCTGCGTTAGACCACAGGAACAGTGTGTGAGAATGCAGATAAAGGATAAGTCTGTGTGTGAGTGTGGACTGACCTCAAATCTCTTGACCTGTCCTCTCTGGAACTCCAGCTTGTTCTCCAAATCACAGATACGGGCCTCCTGCTTGCTCACGATGCTGCGGGACACGGTGGACGACTCCAGAAACTGAACACGCGATACACTTGTCTGCAGCTGGAGATAAAACACAGCTGGGTCACGACAGGTCAACAAAACACAACACAACAACTTACCACCGCATGTTTTTCAGGTTACAGCTGAAACTGATGTATGTCTCACCTCCTTCTGTAGAGACTGTCTCTGTTTCTTCAGCTCCTCCATCTCAGCCTGAAGCTCTCGGATCTGAGAGATGTCACTAGAAGACTGCCATGAACACACATTTGGTTAGCTTTTGGGATATACAGAACACACATACTTGTATACATGGTTTACAGGGACTCCAAATATGTAAAACTGCTTCTTCTATGGCCTTAACCCACCCCTACCCTTAAACCCAACCCTCACTGGAAACCAGTGGCTAATGTGAGGTCATAAGGGCACATTAATTATGATTTTTAAGTGTTTTACAGGGACACATAGTGAGTGTCGATTACATCATCTGTGGTGCTTTATTGGAGAGGGGGTGGAGCTAAAGATCTATTCATCACTGCAACTCTCTGATTGGTGAAACTTTCTGCACAGCATCATGGGTAATGTAGTTTCCAAAATAAATTCCACTATTAAGTATGATTGTTTCAGCCGTATCACCCTGCAGCCCAAGAGCGGTTACTCACTGAAGCTAAGCAGGGCTGAATCTGGTCAGTGTCTGGATGAGAGACCACATGGGAAAACTAGGTTGCTGTTAGAAGTGGTAATAATAATAATAATAATAATAATAAAATAATAATAAAACAATAATAATAACAACATATTAAATAGTCCTAACGCCCCAGTAAATTGAAGGGGACCCTATACTGTCAGTGAGAGCCGTCTATCGGATAAACATTAAACCGAGGTCCTGACTCTCTGTGCTCATTAAATATGCTGTGGAACTTGTAGTAGGGGTGTTACCCCGGTGCAAATATAATTGATTAATAATATCAGAGCTCACAGCAGGTCTGTCTTTAAAAGTTTACCATTAATAAATCTCTGAAATAAATTTCTTTATAGAGAAAATGAAAGGAGTTTTACTTCTTGAACAACAAGCACTTCTTTCATAAACTGTGTGTGTGTGTGTGTGTGTGTGTGTGTGTGTGTGTGTGTGTGTTTGTATCACATATACATAAATATACAAACTTTTATTTTAGATGTGAATAATAATGATTAATCTCAGCATTGATATATATATATATATATATGTGTGTATATTTATACAACAGTTCTGTCTACTTCTCGAATCTGATTGGGTGATAGCCATGAGATATTAAAGTAATATCTGCACACGTACAGCCTCTTCACCCTTGTGTTACTCCGCCCACATAGAGTGACAGCGGATCAATAAACTCACTACAGTTTGACAAATATTGCGGCTGTTGTACAACAATGTACCTTGTTTAGATTGCAACTATACAGTTCATTCATAAGGATAGTGCCTAATTAAAATATTTATCATTTCAGATTCAGCACACCAGCATCCATCAGCCTGTCATAATGAGAAGAGCAAAGACGGTTGATTTTGTGCATCTACAAGATGGCGACAGAGAACGCATAATAAACCCTTACAGGAGAAAAACTCATTTCAAACTACACTTTAGACATTACGCTAGAGAATCATTCAAACACTAGCGCTAAAGTGAAGTTTGTGAAGTAGCAGCAGTTTCTGCTGTTCTGACGTCAGCTGCAGATGTGAAGGAACGGCGGAAGAAAGTAGTTCCTCATACAAAAAAGATTTTAGACTCTCCATGTTTGATCTTCTTTTTTATACACACAATTATGCTGTCGAATTGTTGTATAAACGCAATATCACACGAGTAGCAGTGTGATATCGCTGTATATTGTCACTGGTGGGACACTACACAACGCACGCCTCCCACCAGTGCTGATATACAGCCACATCGCACTGCTACTCATGTGATAATGCTCATATATATGAAAATCTGACACTAATGCTGACATGATCAAAAATATAAGAATCCTTTAAGTTTAAAATAAAATCCTACTTACTAATCTTACATATCTGTATTCTCACAGTCACAAACCTCAATATTTTGCTATAAAAGTGAAGATCTTATGACGTTGCCTAAGCACTGGAAACACTATGTAGTGATGATGCCTCCAGTGAAAGGATAAAGCGTTTCTGCAGCAGCTTTAATGAACCGTCCATTGAGCAAAATGAATCATTAGTTTACTCAGAATGGAAAGAGAGATGATGTTTGAGGACAGCGTGCAACGCAATGAGACAGATTATAGTATTTAGTCACGCTTCTCAAATACCTGATAGGAAAACAGCTCATTATTCTAATGGAAAAGCTGCAATATTTATATAAAAACAGCTTATTTCACAACTCTTCAAGAGTGATGACGCACACACATTTTCCGCAATAGAAGTCTTACTTCTTATCATATGAAACATGGCATGATTTATATTTTAAAGCAACTTAAATAATGCAATTACAGTTTTTCTCCTTTGGTTTGGCTCATTTTATGAAACAGAAATTACATTCTCAAAACAACATGGGCAAACCTTCAAACCACTAGGCAATTGTTCACAACATAATTAAATTTCTCATTTATTTCATCAAATTGCAAATGTCAAATTTACATCTTTGCAAATTGCAAAAGTACATCTTTGCAAATGATTAGGTACAGGTAGCCTACATTTAGCACAATTTCCAAATGAATAGATCTTGTTGATCTAAACTGATTATTAATTCTCAGTCTAATGGTTATTCTCTCCAAAATGTGTCAGCGTCATTTCGTTGTATAAGTCATCACATGCACAATAGTCTGCTCACTTGTCAAAATTAGTCAAGACCATAATACCATGAATACCATACAGTAGGTGAATCTCTGGAACATTTGATTACAATTTATTACAGCAATTGACAGTCAGGTGAAACTAGAACTTGACTAATGAAGGAGGAGTTTCACACATCTCAGATGACCAATCAAACAGTATGTTTAGTTACCTGACAGATGCTGCCCATGACTGTGAATGCTGCCTAACTCAGAGCTCGAAATTGCGACTATTTTGGTCGCGTATGCGCCTGAAATTTAATCTATGTGACCTCATAATATATTTGGGAGCATTTGTGCGACTGCATATAATGGTTGTAGTGCGACTTGTTTCGATTTTTTCTAAAAACATGCTGAATCAGATTCCTTGCCGCTATATTGTTTCATATTAGCTGTCAATCACTTAAGGCTTTCCGCTGTCAGATAACAGGGAGCTTATAAGGGCGCCAGCCAAGATCAATCGAGTGTTTTCGGAGAAGGTGCCCGAATCTCGATGCGTTGCATTCACTGCGTCTTCAGCGCAAATGTCCGCTAAATGTAAACTGTACACATCATCGCCAAAGAAGCTTGCATTTACTAAGTTTAAACTGAATCTGCGGCTCATAACAAAGAACGGTATTGCGCTGGTGGTCATCGCGAGAATCCTGCTCTGCCTGCTCATATATTGGGTCGGCTGACTCGCCTGCTTTTCCACAAACAAAAAAATGAAAATCAGCTCATAACTAGACGGAGCATTTAAAATGACACAAACCGAAACCAAAACCTTTAAAGAGTGGCAGAAGTGAGACTTTCTTACATACTTTGGTCCATTCTTTCTTGAGATGTATATTATTTTTCTATTTACTGATTTGCAGATTTCAGCATTGGATTGAATGATTTATTATAATCTTTGTTTGTTTTGTAGCAGAAATATTATTTATTAAATTGACATGCATATAAAAACAATAGAGCAAAATAAATATTGCTTACTGCAATGCTTCATTTGTGTTTGATGCAAACCATAAATTTATCTTTCATAAAGTAACAGCAGAACCTTTTACAGTACATAACTCGCATTCAAGCACATTCAGGGCAGCATGATAATGAGAAATGTAATTCATTGTAAGTATTATTGACATCATCATCATCATTAATAATATTTTATAATTATTAGACATTCATTTTGGAATTATTGCACAGATATCAATAAGTCATCACAGCATTAGTTAGTTGTTTCTGGTTTTGTTAGTCCTAATTGATGTTGTTTTCAAATACAATAAATCCCTTGATATACAATTTGCAGGGGTGCTCATTCATTTTTGGTGGCTGCTCCTAAATTTTTTCTGGTGCTCCTAAATTTTTTTCTGGGGCTCCTAAATTTTTGAAGTTGGGAGCACTGGTGCTACCAAGTAAAAGAAGTTATTTTCGAGCCCTGTAACATGTATGTAAAGAGCTTGACCATGCAGGATCAGCACTATTCCTGAACATGGAGGCACCTGGCCAAATAAATGAACAAGGGCAGCTGCCTCCTCAAGGAAGAGGAGGAGTAAGGGTGCGTGGTGGTGGAAAAGGTGGAAGAGGCCGTGGTGCATGAAGACACTGTGCTGTCCCGGATGAAATTCAGGCCACAGTTATAGACCATGTCATAAACCATGGCCTCACAATGGCGGAGGCAGGTCGCCGAGTGCAGCCTAAATGTGCCTCGCTCTACAGTCTCCTCCATCATCCAAAACTTTCGCAGGGAAAGTTATAGCACTCTAGTTTTTTGTTTGTGTGTTTATATAACAGTTTATTATGCTGTATACAGTTTCTTTTTGCTCTGATCTATGGAAGTTACATTGTGTGTGGTTGATCATTACAATAAAAAAGTTTCCATTTCCTTGGCAGCATGAGTGCAGTGTGTGACGTCAAACCTTGGAGGCTACTCTTACCTTAAAATCCTATTTATTTATTTTTTTAGTTTTATACACAATTGTATTCTGTTAGCTAAAAAAACAGTACAGTAACCATTGTCAATGAAGGACTGGGCTAAGACTGTAAGGTGGACATGAGGGATATTTTAGGGGTCCTTGCCACAGTGACAAAACATCTAAACATTTTGACTTGCAGTGCTTACACAATGCCAAAAGGATGAAGCATTTTGGGGGCATAGACTGTTTAAATGAGAAGGAAATTTAGTTTTGACACATGAGTGAACTGTTTTGGGAAAGGTATGAGATGTTGCAGGTGAACCATGGTGTTGTGCCGAACCATCCACATTATTTTAGTAAAAACACCAAGAGTATTGAGAACGTCCGGTCTGTTTCAAGAAATGAGCCAAAGCAATTGAGAAGGATGTTTGCCATTTTTGTGGCACTGACTTTTTATATGGGAAAGGAATTAAGTTTTGATGCATGAGTGAACTGTTTTTAGAGAGATATGAGCTTTTGCAAGTGAGCTATAGTGTTGTGCTAAACTGTAACACTGTTTTGCCAAATGATCTTAGAATTTGGAGAATGTAATTTCTGTTTCAAAAAATGAGCCACACCAATGGAGAACAACTGTAATGTCAGACAAGAAAAACATACTTAAAAGTCATACTCAAAAATACATTTGTATTGATGTAGAATGAGATTATTTGTTAAGCATTAAAGTTCTGACATTTATTCACCTTTTACCACAAATGATGTCTGCATTTTAAATGATGGGTTGCAGTTCCAGTTTTAAGTAACTTCCATTCAAAACCACTGAAACAAATCACTTTTAATACAAATATTAAATATTACTTACAGAAATAATGAAACTACACTACAAATAATCTATTTACATAGTAAAAACAGAGGGAGAGGTGTTTTATTTTTTATTTGTCATGATAGTAACGCTACTTGGTGTTTTAATGTGATATTAGCATCTCAAGCATATGATATTTATGGTTCTTTCATTTCTGTTACATTATTTTATATATTATTATTGCAAGCATAGGATATTTATGCCACTTTTAATTTCCACTGGATTATTTTATATATGAAATTGACAATTTAATTTTCATTCAGACTGTCTGCTGTTTTGGTTCAGACCAATGTAAAAGATAGACTTATTAAAACTATTTAAAAAATAAATAAATAAGCATATTGTGCATTCCAAAAAAAATTAATAAAATAAACAAAGAAATAATAAAAAAAACTATTTGTATGTAAATAAATATGTATTTTAATCTACAAAAATTATTCCAATATTTTTGTTCATTTAAAATTTGGCCTTAGTTATAAAAATGTCAGCTGCTGCAGTTTTTAAAAACATAAATACTAATTTCTTAATTGTTGCCTGCTAAGGTTTTGAATGTCAATATAGGTGTTTCCTGGAAAAAAGTGCATTATAATACAGTCATATTCAATATACATCTGTAATACTGCTGCAGAAACACTTGTTTTGAGTCTTTGGGTTTTTCATGTTCTGTTGAAAGCAATCTGTTAATTATTAAGAAAAGATTAGGGCAGGAAAATGGCAAATAATAAATGTTGTTCACAGTCATTTCTGTGCATCTGATATGTTCTGCACAGTCAGTGGTCAGACCTGAGCGATTCAGATTTTAAAGGGACAGTTCACCCAAAAAATGTTAATTCTATCATCATTATTGGAATGTTACAATTGGTAATCACTGACTTCCATAGAACTTTCATTTTTGAGTGATCTGTGCCTTTAAAATCATTAAAATATTTAGATATTAACACATTTTGTAACAAAGAAAATGGAGGATGAAACAAATACTAAGGCATTCAGTTTAAAATATAAATAAATAAATAAATAAATAAACATCAAAACAAAAAATCATATGAAAAATATTTCCCTTTTTTTCCTTTCAAATCTGCCCATAGTTATTAAAAATGAGCTATTACAGTTAATAAAAGCATAAAAGCAATTTTCTTTATTGTTGTCTGCTATAGTTTTTTTAAGGAGGTAAAGAGTTGTACATATTTGAATGATAATATAGGGATCTCCTGGAAAAAAACATGCTCTATAGTACAGTAATACTCAATATACATCTGTAATAATGCAATATTTATAGTCTTTGGGCTTTTCATGGTCTGTTAAATGCAATTTGTTAATTAATAAATAAAAAAGGAATATGGCGAATAATAAATTTTCAGTCATTTCTGTCTGTCTGTGATATTTCCTGCATACATAGTCAGTGGTCAGACCTGAGCGATGAGGGCTTTGTGCTTCTTCATGAGCTCATTCAGGTCCTCCTGGTCCTCCTCCAGTCTCTTCATCAGGTCCGTTCGCTCGTAGCGCAGCTGAGACAGATCTTCATCCGCCTGACACACACATGATAAGAGCAGATAAACTTTATCAGAACACTCGGTGACAGAAACTTAATCTTAATATTTAAATTAACATTCAATCATCAATTCGTCATCCTTCACCTGCTTCTTCTATTGAATACAAAGGAAGATATTATAGAAAATAACAGCCACTGACTTCCATAGTAGGAACAAAAAATACTATGAAAGTCATTAATTGATTTATTTTCTTTTCAGCTTAGTCCCTTTATTAATCTGGGGTCGCCACAGCGGAATGAACCGCCAACTTATTCAGCATATGTTTTATGCAGCGGATGCCCTTCCACCAGCTACCCATCACTGGGAAACACCCATACACACTCATTCACACATATACACTACAGATAATTTTAGCTACGCCAACACAGGGAGAACATGCAAACTCCACACAGAAATGCCACCTAACCCAGCCGAGGCTCGAACCAGTGACCTTCTTGCTGTGAGGTGACAGCACTACCTACTGCGCCACCCTTACTATGGAAGTGAATGTTTTTTTTTTTAGGGTGTACTGTCCTTTTAAAATCACACAAAGCATTTAAAATATTTAAATATTAAGACATTTTGTAACAAAGTAAACATCTGCAATGTCTAGACTAGAAAACCTTGGCACAATCCCAATTCTATTTTTGTACCCCTTTCCCTTCTCCTTGGCCCTTAAAAATGAGTGTGGGCTTCACAATTTATCCCTAAGAATGGGGACACACTACATCACCTGCACACGTCAGACGATGGAGACTGCTGTAGTTATTCCAGTTGTGTTATTTTTTGGCATTTATCTTCAGGAAATCACTGAAGGCATATATTATGTTATTATAATGATCTAATGTGGCAATAAGATCATAAATGTACTGTGTATTTACACCGTGGCAATATTCATCTATAAACACAGGAAAACAGCATTAACATTATAGCAGACACTAAACGTTCATTCTCAGCCACTAGACTTCTCTGACAGGGTGTTCGAGTGTCATCGAGTGTCAGAATGTTGTGGCACTGCTGTACAGGAGTTATTATTAGGAATTATAGATCGCCATTTAGCGGTTTTTAGTTTAGCGTTATTTTTTAAAGCATGACGGTAAAACATGAACGCGGTTATGAATATATTAAAACGTGTTTGTTTGTTGTAAAAATTCATAATAATGACAAAAAATACTAATTTGTGGATCTCCTTCCGGGTGCAGTGAAACCGCTGTAGCTGGTGCATTCTGTGAAATTTTCTTACCCTTTGGTTTTAAGTGTGTTCCTGAAAAATCTTTGTTCGAAGGAGTGTATACCCCTTCCCCTCAGCTCTACGCCTTCAAGCTAAAGAGAATTGGGACACCACTACCCCTTGACGTGAACGCGCAAAACGAGGGGTAGGGGTAAGGGCAAGGGCTAAGGGGGAGAATTGGGATTGGGCCCTTATTTCACTCTACCTAGACTTGTCCCTTTAAAATTATACAAAACATTTAAAATTATTAAACATAAATACATTTTAGAACACAGAAAATGGAGAATGAAACTAATATTAAAGACTATGGGTGGTCGTGCTTTTTCGTACAGTGCGCCTAAACTATGGAATGGCCTACCCATCAGCATCAGGAATGCCGCTTCTCTGAACCGTTTTAAGAAACTTCTCAAGACTCACTTTTTTACCTTTGCTTTTAACTTAGATTAATTATTTTTGCTAATTTAATCATCCAGTTGTATTGAATCGTTCATATTTTATTGTTTTATTGTGGTCTTTTTACTGTTTTTATTGTTCTGCTTTGTTTGCCTTGTAGCGCTTAGGGTCTGAGAAAAGCGCACTATAAATAAAATGTATTATTATTACTATTATTATTATTATTATTAAGACATTTAGTCTGAACTAGAAACACTCTGCAAACATATTTTAATTTCTACTGGAACTTAAAAGGGACAGTTCACCCAAAAAATACATTTGTCATCATTGTTGGAATGTTAGAAACCGGTAACCATTGACTTTTAAAAAATCTTTAAAATTATACTAAACAATAAAGGTGCAGTATGTAAGTTTGACACCCAGTGGTTGAACTAAGTATTACACTCCTGGATCGCGTGGGTTGCCAGATTGAGTACAGGAGCGAGTGATTTAAACTATGTTAATAAAAGTAACGACACGCGATAGAGGGAATATTCTCCATATTAAAAGGAGTTTTGGTTCCAACCAACACCTTGAATTAATATATTAGAAACGGCTTCTATTTCTCACAGCTAAACAACAGAAACCTATGACAGTGATCACCTCAGGTAATTTATTACAGTGCTAAATGCTAACAATATGAGTTTGAATAGATTATAAACCTTCCCATTTGGTGAGTGAGTGCATATTCTGTGCTTCTGATAGGCTGTATTTATATTTCTGTCGTGTTTCGTCTGGTGCAAACAGCCAAACTGCTCATCACTGCGTATCTCGTCATGAAGCGTGTTGTTAGGACACGAGATTACAATGTAACCTGCTCACCTAATGTTTACGTTCTTAATATTTATATCATTTGCTAATTAATAACCTCATGTGGAACTGAATCTGTCTCATTTCGATGTCTGATACTGTCCATTTCGGTCACGGACGCATGCTTTCAGAGTCTGTCTGAATGAATGAATAAAATACGCTGTTTTTCAACAAGGCAACCCGGAGTGCTGAATTATAATTGGCTAAACTGGCATTGTGCAGGTTAAATTTACCTAAACAAAGACAGAGCTCGGCACGGAAAAAACATTTTCAAAGCAGAATATCTGACTTCAGCATTGTTTCTCAGTTAAACAAGTATGTTCACTTGGGATGTTTCTTAAATATCTGCACACATATTATTTTTTTATCCTTTAGAAGAGTCAAAATGTACATACAGCACCTTTAAAATTATTTAAATATTAATGCGTTTTGTAACAGAAAATGGAGAATGCAACAAATATTAAGACATTCAGTCCAAACTAGAAAAACTATTTGAATATAATTTTACCCAGAATTTAAAGGGACAGTTCACCCCAAATTAAATTAAAATGTAAATTCTGTCATCATTATTGGAATGTTACAAACAGTAACCACTGAACTCCACAGAATGAAAAACAAATACTATGGTAGTCAATGGCAACAGTTTTCCAACATAAAAAAAATCTCTTTTGCTCAACAGAGGAAAGAAACTCATGAATATATGACGCCATCGTTGTGGTTTTTGTGTCTGCTTCACATCTCACCAGGCTCTTCTGCTTGCAGATGTTCTCCAGCTCGATCTGAGCGTTTTCCAGCTCGGCAGCCAGAGTTTTCTGAACACCTTCAGCCTCCAGTCGCCGCGCTTCACTGTCCTCCAGCTGAAAAACACACAGACATCAGCTAACAGATGAAGATAAAATTGATATTCATCATCTACAATAACATGCTAATTGCTGTTAATTGTAAGTTTGACATTTAGTCAACATGTGTCATCAACAGTTTTTATATTCATATTTGAATTATAGTTTAATCATGCAAAATCTTTAAATCAAAGAGGATCATATCCTAGTACATACCGCTTCATTTCGCATCTTAACTAGGCAATTAAAGTCTCATTTGTAACTCACTTTGATTAAACGCATCTGCTAAATAAATAAATGTAAAAGAAAATATTAAGCGACAAATGTTATATTATATTTAGGGCTACCCGTTACCGCCAACCCGACAAATACAGGTAGATTTCAGCTGTGGCGCGCGAGTGATTAAAAGCACCCATGTGCCGTTTCCTTGCGTGAACTGGTGTGATCAGTTCTCTTTGAAATAGACTGGAAAAAAGAAGTGCTCGTGCATACACAGTCCTGCTACCAAAGCCCTGCTACTTTCAACAGCTCAAGATTTTTTGTAAGCAGCAGCATTTGTCGCATTCGCTTTAACCATGCTTTAAACAGATTATTAGCTGTTCTTACATTAACCTTGTGCGCGCGATCATTATTTCATTATTGCACACGGAATGTTTTTCACCGGCTTTCTTTTGCTTACAATTATTATTGTTAGTTTTAATTATCATTCTTTACAATAACATTGGTTTAATAGGAGATTAACTCTCCATTTATCTATAGTTACCTGGTGATCTGAGAACCTTGGGCTTGACTGACTGCTGTGTAGTTTAGATACATAAGTAATATTTTTTTAAATGTCAATTATTTTTTTTTAAGAACACTGTTGTTGGCTAAAAAGTTATATTACAGTTGTTTTGACCCATTATTTTTAATTTGTGGGAAGAAAATAATTAGTTTGGTTTGGCCAGAGGAAACACAACAGTCAAATGAAACTAATTAAAATGCGACACTATGAAAGCACAAGCCATTTGTTTATGCTCATTGAGCAAGGTCATACACAACACACAAAAAGTGAAATGACAGAGAAGGCCTGTGTAAATAACACAAACTCTAAACCTAGTAATTTTAGCACGCCAAAAATATATTTGAGGAAACCCAACATGGGGAGAACATGCAAACTTCACACAGAAACGCCAACTGACCCAGACGGGACTCGAACCAGCAACCTTCCTGGTTATTATTAATTAATAATAATTTACTTTTTTTTTTTCAGTGTGATGACACATTTCCATTTTAAACTGAATATTGAGTAAGGGGCGCGGTTTTATTTTCAGCTCCGCCTTTCAGAATCCACTTGCAGCAAACGAACGGTTGAAAAGTGGCATGACAGAGCTGTTGGCTGAATGAGTTGTTGTCAGATCTTGTGACGCCCCTCTTGTAGATCATTTACATAGTGTGTAACATCACAGCGATTGAAAGACACAAAATCAAGTCCTGTAGTCTGAACCGCGCAGCCATCTGCTGATGTTTAAAGTCATTTAGTGTAAACCAGGTTCACCTTAAAGGGGCAGTTCACCACAAAATGAAAATTTATTCAATATTTAATCACCTTCAAGTTGTTCCAAAGCTCCATAAGTGTCTTTCTTTAGTTGACCGCTAAAGAAGATATTCTGAAGAAAGCTGAAAACCTATAACCATTGACTTACACTCAAATACTATGGAAGTTAATGGTTACAGGTTTTTAGCATTCTTCAAAATATCTTTATTTTGTGTTCAACAGAAAAAAGAAGCTCATAAAGGTTTGAAACAAATAAAGGGCGAGCAAATGATGACAGCATTTTCATCTTTGGGTGAACTGTCCATTTAGGACTAGCAGAATTTTCTCATGTCTGCTAAAGGTTGAGGCTGATGGTGTGACCTGTGAAGTGGTGTATCGGTGTGACCAGAGCAGTGCATGCTGGGATGTGGAGCACCTGGCACCGTAGTCTCTCCAGCTGCTCCTGAGCTCCGGGGTCGTGACCCTGACCGGGCTGTTCAACAGTGGACAGGAGCAGCTGAGCGTCACTGAGCAGGGCATGGGTTCGCTTCAAGTCTCGCCTCAGACGTTTCTCCACATCAAAGTCCCGGTGGCCCACCTGAAAAACACAGAGAGAGAAAGAAAGAGAGAGAGATTATTATTATCATAATACACCATACTTACTCATAATTTAAATTGTTATACAGTTAAAGTCAGAATGATTCGCCCTCCTGTGAATTTTCTTTTCTTTTCTTAATATTTCCCAAATGATGTTGAACAGATTCAGGAGTTTCTCACAGTATGTCCTCTAATTTTTGTTCTTCTGGAAAAAGTCTTATTTGTTTTACTTCTGCTAGAATAAAAGCAGTTTTTAATTGTTTCAAACTCATTTTAAGGTCAATATTATTAGCCCCCTTCAGCAATATTAGTTTTGGATTTTCTCCAGAACAAACACTGTTATACAATGAATTGCCTAATTACCCTAACTTTACCCTAATTAACCTAGTGAAGCCTTTAAATGTCACTTTAAGCTGAATATTAATGTCTTGAAGAATATCTAGTCTAATATTATGTGCTGTCATCATGACTAAAATAAAAGAAATCAGTTACTCTACTGACCGACACACACACTCCTAGAGCACAACATAAAAGCTGCAAACATAACTAAATACTAACGTCATGACTGGATGATATTTACAGCAGTTTATGTCTGTTCTTACATTGTTTAAAGTGTACATTATGTAATATTTGTTTACAATTATGTCTATAATTAGCTATTTATAACTTTTAGGCGTCTTAAATTGCTAACACGGTTTCATTATTTTGTTTGTCTTACTCCTTCACTAACATTTAAATAATGTAATTGTCAGGATTCTGCCACTCTAATCATGTTAATTCTTGTTTGGAGTCCAGACACTAGTCCTGTCTGGTTTTGTATGTTGTGCTTGGCTCAAGTTTTCTCGGGCCGGGCACTCATTCCTGTCTTGGTCGGTGAATCTTATTATTGTTGTGGTCTCGAGTGAGGCGCGCATTTGTATTGTTACGCCTGAGTGTATTGGTGGGTTGTTTCTGTGCCGCTGTGTTTTTCTCTCTCTCTGTTTCCAGGTCGCCCCGCCCTAATTGAACGTGCTGGTGCGTTGGAGTCAGAACGCACGCGGGGAGAGACAGAGAGCTTTTCAAGAATGATTCATTCTTATTCAATAATCTGTTGTAGTGATTTCTAGTTGTTCAAAGTTGTGAACTTTAAGGTGCTCTCAATCTTTCTTCTCTCCACTCCTTGTTAGGGTTGGGTACAGAAACCCGGTGCCATAATACTGATGTAACCAGTATGGAACAGACTGAATAAGCATATGAATTTCAGTGCCACTGGTGCTGCGACAAGGACATAAGAAGCATTAACCAAACCATAAATAAATACAGTTACACACAAATGACCACCTGTCAATCACTTTTTTTCCCGCGGGATGAATAGACGGAGAAATCTGTGTCGGTAAAATGGCTTTTTCACGCAGTTGGTGGAGGAGATGAGAGTTGGTTTGGAGTTCACTGTAATTTGTATTGTAATTGATGATAACATCCCGAGTGCATGAATTGTTGCCGTGCGGCCTGTTTTCACTGCAGAATCCTCACCGCGTGCACAGATTTAGGAGACATTTATGCAGAATGCATCTTTGCACCTAAAAACGCCAAACGCAGCGCTCAGGAACAAATTAAAACAGTTGTGTGAACTTGCTGAAGTAAAGAAAGCCTGCAATGCTTGCCCTGCCTTTGTGCTCTTCTTATTGGCCCACTGCTCTAGAACTGAACGTGAATGGATTTGCTAATATCAGCTGTCAATCACTCAATCAATGCCTTCTGCCTTCAGATGACAGGAGCCACAACCGCGGAAATGTGAAGCGCTGAAGATGAGAGAATGAAAATAACACTGACAGATTTAGTTTTAGAAACCACTAAAGTCACTAATAATGGCACATCTTATTAGTGATCATGTGCTGAATGTTAATCCACCATTTACACTCTTCCTAGAGTGGATAAAAGACTTCCAGTGGCTTTAAGTCCGCTTTCAAAATAACTAAAGCCATTTACTGTAAAGTCTGTGGGACGGGGTTTGCAGGTAACAGCGTTTGCCACTGAATCTACACATTTTAAGCGCGAGAGGTCCTGTATAATCCTTCATTTAATCCTCACGATGCTGTCAGCTGTGCGAGCGGCAGCTATATTTACAATTTAACACAGCTCATGAAAAGACCATTATTGCTATTAAGATGACATGCAAATAATAAGTTATTAATTAATATACATGTGGGGCAGGGCGATGGATTGCGATGCCGGCTCAGCATCGTCAAGTTTATCGGCCACTGGCGATGGCATCGTCTATCGGCCCAACCCTATTGTTTGTTACCTTTTATTTAATTTTTATAATAAAAACCCATATTATTTACTGCACTTGACTCCTCACTCCCCTTCCCTTCCTGAAACAGTGACAATAATATACTATAATATAATATATGGAAAAAATATGAAGCTTTATAAAATGTTTTATGATTAAATTAATTTCTTTAGAATAAAATTAAATCTCTCAAAAAATAGAAATAAAGTAAATTAAAATAATGCTATATATTACAAAATAAAAATGATTATAATACTTAAGTTTACGTAATGCTGTATAATATGTGCAGCAATTAAATGAATATATACAAATTTTAAATAGCTAGAACACAGTTTTATATACTCTATATAATTGTATACAACATTACAAACAAAAACTATTTGAATAAAATTTGTATACTACTATACATCGTGTGTATGTGTGTGTGTGTGTGTGTGTGTGTGTGTGTGTGTGTGTTTTACCTGTTCACATAGTGTGGCAATCAGCCCCTCTAAGTCATGCTTCTCATGAACCACCATCTGTTTCTCCTCATATTCCTGCTCCAGTTGCATCTCCAGCTGTCGGAGCTGACACGCACACACACATACATACACAAAATGAGAGAGAGTCACAGATATAGGTCTGTAAGGTAGAGCTGAAGAGTTTTGCCTGATCCTGACGGGTCAGATGGGTTGAGTCAGGGTTCTGGTTTAATTTTCATTTTCAACACGCTCAGGCTCGGGCTTGTGCAGTAAATAAGCGGTCATGTTATACATTTCAATTAGCCTTTAAATGATGTTAAAACATGTATAAATGATTCATTCTGGACAAATGCATCATGTGTGCGCACATTTGAATAATGTCAGGTTTGGGCTTTTAAATAGCTGTCAACAAAAATTTACTTGTTGAACTCAGGGCTGATTTCTGTCAGGTTCAGGCTGTGATTGCAGCTCTACTGTATGGAGGTCAGACGAGTTAACCCAGTATTGTCCCTCACCCGTCTCTGTGAGGACTTCTGCACGTCCTCCAGCTCTTCATCTTTATCCTCCAGCTCCTTTTGATGGATCTGCTTCATCCTTTCCATCTCCATCTCAAAGCGCAGGTGCATCTGCAAGATTTATAAAATATTCAGCGACTGAATAAATCCTTTTTTAAATAAATCTGTCTCTAATAGAATATAATGAAATCTAACAATTATAAAATAAAACACAGTTACTTTATATAACGTGGGTGGAATTTTCAGCACTGCATCATGGGTAATGTAGTTTACCTGTACAAATTCCACTACTAAAAATGACTGAATTGATTTGCTGATTGACATGTTGACAATCCAACAAAACCACACCTTTTTGATATCTCCACAGCTACTAGACACACCCCTTAATGCTGATTGGCTGTGATATATACATATAGTATATTGCTTACTGCAGCTTTTAATGAGCTCATGGTTTTGTCATTGTTAAGCTCTGGGTTGAGTGTATATGCTGTGTTCAGGTGTGTGTACCTGCTCATGTTGTGTGATTCTGGCCGTCATCTGGCTGATCTCCTCCGAGCGCTCCTTGTCTCTGCTCTCCAGCTCTCGCAGATGCTTCTTCAATTCGGGGACGGAGTCGGAGGTGAGTTTGAGCGGGACACTGAGGTCACGGATCTGACAGGACAGCTCCTCCTTCAGCTGCTGCAGGTGCTGGACCTCCGTCTCACTCTCCTGAACACACACACACACACACACACGTAAATACACAAGCATTGTATCATTTAATTCTGCTATGAACGTAAGAAAGCAGTCTTGGGATTTTTTGGATATTGTTCATAAGTTATTAGCAATAACTATTTTTTCTCAATTTCTCCTGACCACTAGGTGGCACTGTACTGAAACCGAGCAGTCAACCTCAGATTATGGTTGTAGAAACACACACCAATTTTTGTCTGAATATGCTAAAGCGTTACAGAGATATAAGGCCCTATCATACACCCGGCCAATATGATGCAAGATGTGTTTGGCATGATTTGTTGCTATTTTCAGACCAGCGCAACAGTAATTTTCACGTTTTGCGCCACTCTGTTTAATTAGCAAATCTATTTGCGCCACTCTGTTGACTCATGGGTGTGCTGGTCTATAAAGGAGGTGTGTTAAGGCGCATTGTTGGTGCGTTGCTACTTTAAGGAACTGAAATAGACCATACCATTGACCAACTAAAAGCTGCTCTAAAGTCCAGCAGAGCGTGTTAGTTATGCGCCTATGCGGGTCCAAACGCTTATACATTGTTGAATACACACAGGATGTACAGCAACACACAAATATCTTTACAGATAAAAACAATTAAAGGATTAAAATATTATAAAAATGATTATTTTCTACATCAATATAAACACCACTGCCTCCATGCCTTCTTTATGTTTTATACTTTTTTCTGTTTATTCATGACAATCTGCATTAGTATAATGTTATTATTATTATTAGCAGTATTATTTATTATATGCAGATTTAAATCTGTTTTAATAAACACTAGTTTAGATTTGTCCATCTGTGGGGTTTTGGAGACGTCTGCATCATTATATGGGGGATAAGAACAGGACGTGTGTTTGGATATAACTCAGTTGTTTGAGCACACTTCATTATTATTGTTCATTTATTCCTTTGCTGGAGATTATAACTAAATTTAGAAATAGTTTAGACACAAATCTTTGTGCTTAACAAAGGAGATTAAATATGTGGGCTAATGGATGTGTTCAGTGGAGTGAGTTTCCCCCTTTTCCTTACTCCACCAAAGTAAAGGAGTAAAGTAAAGAGTAAAGAGAAAGTAAAAACAAAGTAAAGAGGCTGAATGGAGGAGGCTCGTTCTTTATCCTCGCGCTGCAGATGCTCTGTTTAACTGTTTTCTCACTAGTGAAGTGTTCAGTTTTTACACATACAAAGTCCGCCATGTGAATAGCAAATGCTCCATTGTGTGACACAATTGACTCTTAAAGGGAATGAGAGAATCTGATTGGTTTAATGCAGGTTATGTTCAAAACACACTCAGAACTCATTAAGACAATAAGCACAACCCTGTTAGACAATGTGGCGTTGCATATTTTTCCATCCTTAAAATAGCAAAAGTGGATTTAGACAAGGCCTTAATGCTTTTGCGCCATGCAAGAGATTGAGTTGGAGACTCCAAAATCATTAACCGTGACTCCAAATTCGCCACGTTTAATGATCAGATTATCCTCTAACTGTGCCAAATTTCAAGAAAAATATTACAGTGGGTGCCTACACACTTATAGTGACTGACCCCTATTTTGTGCAACAAATTAATAAACAAACACACAAAAACAAACGCAAGTATACGAATGCATAAAGCAGACATTGATGACACATGCATTGATTGACCTCTGACCTTGAATATATCAGAAAATAACCACAACATATTCACATTTCTGGTGTTTTAAAGTGTCCTAATATAGTGCTGGAGGTTTACATGCATCTAAGCTCAGAAAACATAAAGCTTTTTCAGAATATGCGTTTAATAATGCTTTGATTGGTCAGCTAAACAAGTCTGGTCTCTGTCTGAAATGAATAGGTGCGACTTGAACCACAGCTGCAGCTGGCAATCAACGAGACTAGCCGAGCACAGGCGAGGACAGAGCTGAAAACAAGCAAGATACATCAATGTTACTTTTAAATTACTGTATAGACGGCTAGACAGGATAAAACTCTTTTATAAACAGAGCTTTACATTAATACCCGCCAACCCGCCAAATGCGGGTAGATTTCGGTTGTGGCAGGTTAGACAGCCACTTCCACTAGCCACTTTGGCTGGCTGAAACTCATGTTTAAATTGCCAGTGCTGGCTCGTCTTCACTACAGATTAGACTGTTAGTTTATGACCGTTTGTCTATATGCGTAATGTTATCTTAGAATCGAGAAGCAGCACGACTGACAAAAACAGCTTTTCGATTGAGCATGAGAAAGCAGGTGAATAATGAATGAGAGGACCACGCGCACAGTGAGACAGGCTTTCCTCACTCAGTGACGAGGGCTTTAGTGTCGCGCGTACAGATGATTTGATGCGCACGACTGTTTAAAAGCTCCTGTGCCGTTTCCTCACTCAAAGAAACCGTGCCTGGCAACGAAACTATTGTGATGCTCGTGCACCCACAGTCCTTCAAGGGCTTGAGATTCTTTGTAAGCAGCAGCAGTTGTTGTCGCTTTCGCTTTAACCATTCTTTGAACAGATTATTAATTGGCCTAACATTAACCGTGTGTGCGGCATCATCCTTTCATTGCTGTTATTTTTGTTAATATAGTTTAATAATCATCCTTTACAATAACATTGATTTAATATGTTGCTGTATGCATAGTTAACTGGAGATCTGGGATCTTGAGCCAGAACAGACCACTCTGTGCATAGTTTTAGATGCGTGAGAATATATATTTTTTAATTGTCAACTGTTTTGTTGAATAATAAGTGTATGTATAGCAGTGTTTTGCTTGTTTTGACGCATTATTTAAAATTTGTGGCAAGGAAATAATAATTTTGGTGTGACCAAAGAAAAAAAAAGGTAAATCCTCATTGTGTTGAGTCCTGAAAAGTCCTGTGAAAGAAAACTAGTTGCAATGCAACACTTTTTTTATGAAAGCATAACACATCTGCTCATGCTCATTGAGTAAGCTCATAAACAAAAAACAGTGAAATGAACAAGGAGGCATATGGAAAAAACACAAAATCTAAACCAAGTCATTTTAGCATGCCAAAGTCAAATTTATGCACATAAAATATATTTTCCCAACAACTAAAGTGTGGCTAGTGAAAATGGCGAGTGGCTAGTAACAGTGGAAAACTACTAGCCGCAGTGACTGGTGATCAAAAAAGTTAACGTCAAGCCCTGTTTATAAATATATACTGTACATCATTTTAGAACTATTTTAAAGAATAATTATTTATCTTAATTTGTTAAGAAACCATTATGGGGCTGGCATGATCAATGATGACAAGTCTGTGAGACTAATTTAAGTTGATATTTGGTTATTCACTAAAAATGTATAATGTAAATCATATATGGAGCTGTTTAATTCAATTCAATTCAATTCAGCTTTATTTCTCTAGCGCTTTTACAATGTAGATTGTGTCAAAGCAGCTTCACATAGAAGATTATAGTTAATTGAAAACAGTGTCAGTTCAGTTTTCAGTGTTAAGTTCAGTTCATTTTAGTTTAATAATCACTACTGAGAGTCCAAACACTGAAGAGCAAATCCATCCATGCGCAGCTCTACAGATCCCGAACCATGCAAGCCAGTGGAGACAGCGGAGGAACAAACTTCACTAATTGGCGAAAGTGAAGAATAAAAACCTCAAGAGAAACCAGGCTCAGTTGGGCACAATCAATTCTCCTATGGCCAAACGTCTTGTGCAGAGCTGCAGTCTAAGCGTCTGAGAACAGTTTACAGCTGTTTACAGTAAAGGGTCTGTATGAAAACAGTCAAAAATAAACCTATGCAAACAATTCAGCCTTTATATACAAATTATTTCACAAAACAGATGATTTGGCCTACTGCAGTAAAATATTTGAAGTCTTTTAATAAGCATGTACAAGATAGAGATGGCATAAAAAGTTAAGACGGAAGTTGTCCATTATTAAACCTGAAACACACGTAGTCGTTATCATGCTGTGAACTCGGCCAATCGCGTAATATCGGTGTCATCATCGCAGCTCCTGCAGTCACTCTTCAAACACTGCACCGACTGAGCCCGCCGTCTGATCTCAGAGCGCTGTCACGGTACTTTGATGTCATGCGTGACAATCATATGGTGTCAAGCCGGACAAAATTTCTAATCGACATGGACTGCTTAAGACAGATTTCGGTCTGTCTGTGCAGCGCTACATAAAGTCAAACGCACCTAAACACTCATTTTAAAGTGTTTGCAGGTCACTGAAGGTGGGGATTATGCAAATGAGCTACTTTGAATATGTTGATGATGATTGGTCAAAATATTTGACAACATAAAGACTTTTTAATGCGACTCAGAGCTGTCTTTCAAAAAATATTGTCATTATGAAGACTGTTTATACTGAAGAACAGCTCCACTACAAACTGAAAAATGAAAACCCATATGACCTGCTCCTTAACGTAGTCTGATGTAATGCAGACTTTTCTCTTCTGCTCACTTGGGATGTCTTGTTCGGTTTTAAGGACACTGAGAGCACACAGACAGGACCGCAGATGGTGGACACTTGACCTCTGACCTCGGCTCGTACCTTGAGTGCCTTGCGAAGGGTGAATATTTCAGCGCCGAGCGTGGTGTTTTCATGGATCGCTTTCTCCTTCTGCTCACGCTCATTATCAGCATGTGTCAGAGCCTGGGTCAGTTCACTGTCAAACCTGCAAACACACACACACACACACACACACACACACACACACAAAATGCATATTCAGTCAGCTGGCTGAGTGAGGTGCTGAATATTAATGAGCTGTATGCAGATGAGGTAGATTATGATTAAGTCAGGTTGAGCACGTTGCATTGTGTAATACAGTGTTTCAGGCATTGTGCATATGATATTGATACTTTAATTTTTTAAAAACATTTTTTATTGTTTCAGTTAACAACAACAACACTGATCAAGATTATACACAACATCAGCATATACTGTATATATACAGTGCATCCGGAAAGTATTGATAGCGCTTCACTTTTTCCACATGTTTTTATGTTACAGGCTTATTCCAAACTGGATTAAATTGATTTATTTTCTCAACATTCTACACACAATCCTCCATAATGACAAATTTAAAAAAGAGTTTTTGTAATTGTTGCAAATTTATTAAAAATAAAAAGCTGATAAATCACATGTACATCAGTATTCACAGCCTTTGCTCAACACTTTGTTGATGCCCCTTTGGCTCAATTACAGCCTCAAGTCTTTCTAAATATGATGCCACAAGCTCGGCTCACCTGTCTTTGGGAATTTTTGCCCATTCCTCTTTGCAGTACCTCTCAAGTTCCATCAGGTTTGATGGGAAGCGACGATGTACAGCCATTTTCAGATCTCTCCAGAGATGTTCAATAGAATTTAGGTCTGGGCTCTGGCTGGGCCACTTATGAACATTCACAGAGTTGTCGTGAAGCCACTCCATTGATATTTTGGTGGTGTGCTTTGGGTCATTGTCCTGCTGGAAGATGAAGCGTCACCCCAGTCTGAGGTCAAGAGCACTCTGAAGCAGGTCTTCATTCAGGATGTCTCTGTACATCGCTGCTTTCATCTTTCCTTCTAACCTGACTAGTCTTCCAGTTCCTGCTGCTGAAAAACATCGCCACAGCATGATGCTGACAACACCATGCTTCACTGTAGAGATGCTATTAGCCTGGTGATGAGCGCTGCCTGCTTTTCTCCAAGCGTAACGCCTGGCGTTCACTCCATAGAGTTCAATTTGAGTCTCATCAGACCAGAGAGTTTAGTTTCTGATGGTCTGAGAGTCCTTTAGATGCCTTTTGGCAAATTCCAGGTGGGGAGTGTCTTTCGTCAGGCCTGATTGGTGGATTGCTGCACAGATGGTTGTCCTTCTGTAAGGTTCTCCTCTCTACAGATGATGGAGGCCGCTGTGCTCATTTGAACATTCAGAGCAGCAGAAATGTTTCTGTAATCTTCCCCAGCCTTGTGCCTCGAGACAATTCTGTCTCGGAGGTCTACAGACAATTTCTTTGTCTTCATGTTTGGTTTGTGCTTTGACATGCACTGTCAACCCTGGGCCCTTATATAGACAGGTGTATGCCTTTTCAAATCATGTCCAGTCAACTGAATTAACCACAGGTGAACTCCAATAAAGCTGCTGAAACATCTCAAGAATGATCAGTGGAAACAGAATGCAGCTGAGCTCAATTTAGAGCTTCACGCCAAAGGCTGTCAATACTGATGTACATGTGATTTATCAGCTTTTTTACTTGTAATAAATTTGCAACAATTTCAAAAACTCTTTCTTCACAATGTCATTATGGGGGATTGTGTGTAGAATGTTGAGGAAATAAATGAATTTAATCCAGTTTGGAATAAGGCTGTGACAAACAAATGTGGAAAAAGTGAAGCAATATCAATACTCTCCGGATGCACTGTATATATATATATATATATATATATATAAAATCATTATTATAAAACCTTTGCTATTCTGAAACTTTTTTTTAGTATTACCTTTAAAAAAAGCTAAAAGGCCCCGTTTCACTCAAATTTAAATAATTTAAATAGTTTAATTTATATTTAATTTATATCGTCTATATGTTGAGATTTATGGGGATTTTAAATAGTATACCAAGTAGGGATGCTCATTTCGGTTTATTTTACCAACTGACAACCGCAGCTCGTTAACCGAATATTAACCGTTAACCGCTAACAGATAAATATTAAAATATTATTTAATAAAAATAATAATTGAGGTTTCTATTTTGTGACATATTAAATATTTTAAAATACTGATTTATTTTATCATGCGAACAGCAGCATACAGAACATAACAGAACATCTTCACGCACCTGCAGTGTTACAGCATAGAAAAAAAGAACAAACTAAATAATAATATTAATATAATAAACAGGCCTGCCCTAGATATTTTTCACCTAAATGACTAATTTAGATTACAAAATGAAAACACTGACTGAATCCTTTTTAAGAGCCGGCATTTGCTGATTTTTCCAATCATGTTTTTTCGTCCGTCATATAAAAATATCAGGCTATTAAATCGATCGCTCCACTGAAAATATGCATTTGATTAATGCTTCGTTGTTATTATGTCACAAAACCCCTTTTTCATTATAATAGAAGTCATTAGTTTAAATATTATTTCATGATGACTTATTTCCTCAGTCTTAATCAGCATCAGCGCTGGTTTTTGTCAACTCGTCTGTCAAACTGTGACTAGAAATATTCTTCTTTCATTTTGCTTCTTTGACAAAATACGTCTGTAGCCACGTGTGGTTGCATGTGTTAACATCCAGCAAGTTAACAAATATGTGTTGCACATCAGAGGCCGATCACAGCGAACACGATTTTCCGTTCCAGAAATGCGAGGCGCACCGCACCACACTGCCTTTATGTTGACAAGAATAAAGAAGCGCGGTGCTCTTTTTTATGTAACTATAGGAAGCGACTGAATCAGCTGGTCTATTGTGCGCGAGTGTTGCTGTCCATGTTGTTAGAATTGCAATATACAGAATAACACTGTAATCTCCATGATTTGTAAAGTAATATGCCTACAGCTCTGGCTAACTTGAAGTTTCTCCTCCATCATTAAAAAAATATCCGTCTGACAACACAAATACTGCAGGCACCTCAACAGAAACCCTGCTCTGCTTTCATTTGATTGAAAAATGAAAAAGACAAGACTGACGTAACGCACTATTCCACTCAGGGTTGAGTTTTATTTGAACTGCAAGCACACAGCGCGCAACAGCATAACGTGAGGTGCGCAGGGCGCATAAGCAGCGCCAAAACAGTTAATAAAACAATAAAAAAACGCCCTTCTCAATGCAAAAAGCGTGTTCGGTGATCGGCCCCTTATGCAGCCAAACTTTAAAAATATATAAAATATTATTTTTATCTCGTTAAACTGATACCATTAATCAGTTACAAACGCACCCTTTTGGTTAACAGGTTAATCAGATATTTTGAGCATCCCTAATACAAAGTCATTTATTGAGTAATTAATTAATTAGTAATTAAATTTCAGGCAAAGTAATTAGAAAAGTAATTTAAATAAAATGTTATTGATGCAATTTTTACTTAGTAATCACTTTTTTTACTTTAATATTATATATATATATATATACACACACACAGACACTTTATTTTCTGTTTAAGCAAACCTTTATTACACATTGTCTTATTTATTTCTGCAATCTATTTACAAAATAGTGTTATGTATATATGTATATATATGTTAATAGTATCATGTGTTATAGTCAGGATGAGCTTTAGTTTGCTTTGTTCTACAGTTTTTATACCCATTGAGCAGCTACAGTGAGCTGCTGAATATTAATGAGCTGCATGCAGATGAGACAAACCTCCTCTGCTTCCTGTCCAGCTCGTGAGCGCGTCCCTGCAGGCTGTCAGTGAGCACGCGGGCGTCCTGTAGGTCAGAGGTCAGCCGTCTGCAGTGGCGCTTCAGCTCTGTCACTGTGCGTTTGGACTGATCCAGCTGAGACTGCAGATCCTGGACCTGCCACACGGGGGAGACACAGACACATGATCACATTGGTTTACTGAGTGCAGAGCAACAGGATAATAATAATACACATCTCATTTATTTACATTTAGCTCTTACAGTTTTTCTCAATTGCTTTGGCACATTTTCCAAAAAAGTCTTAACATTCTCTAAACTCTGAGTGCAATTACTCAAAACATTTAATTCATGCTTCAAAACCTAGTACTGGTGTCAGTAAATTGGCCACTAAAACATAAAGTGTGTTCGTAATCGTGTAAGTCACACAGCTCATAATGATTAGCTGTTTTTCACCATGACAGTCAACCATGGAAATTAAAGTTTAAAAAAAGTAATATCTGTTGAAAATAGTCAATAATACATAGAAAAAAAGCACATTTGTATTTATACAGTACATTTATTTTTGTACGAATGTATTACATATAAAGGGCGACACAGTGGCTCAGTGACTCAGTGGTGTGGAGTTTGCATGTTCTCCCCATATTGGCGTGGGTTTCCTCTGGGTGCTTCGGTTTCCCCCACAGTCCAAACACATGCGCTATAGAGAAATTGATTAACTAAATTGGGCATAGCATATGAGTGTGTATGGGTGTTTCCCAGTACTGGGTTGCAGCAGGAAGGGCATCCGCTGCGTAAAGCATATGCTCCATAAGTTGGCGGTTCATTCTACTGTGGCAACCCCTGATAATTAAAGGGACTAAGCCGAAGGAAAATGAATGGTCATAATGAAGGTAATAATGAACAGACCTTTGTCTCCAGCAGCTGCCGGCCTTCTTTCTCTCCCTCCAGTCTTTCCTCCGTCTGCCGCAAACGTCTGCGCAGAAACTCCACCTCCGTCTGCGCACACTCCAGCTGCAGCTGCAGTTCACTCTCTGCACACACACACGCACACACACACTCTTTATCTGTCCTCCTCCAGCATGTCTAACTGCATCTCTGTGGAGTGAAATCTGTGCCAATATTTCACACACAAATCCAGCATTTTGCAAACAAACAGGATCTGCTTTGCAAAGAATCACTCGAGTCGCAAACAAACAGAAATCACTTCGCAAAAACAAAAGTCTGTTTGAACAAAAACCCAGTGGTTGTTGCTAGATCGGATATGGTTGCGCCGGAAGTTAACAAGAATTATTTATATTATTTATTAAATTTCTCATTTATTGTATTTTATTAACGTTTATCCCCACCCCAACCCTAAATCCAACCGTCACAGCACTGTAAAAACAGTAGTTGTACAGAGTATAATTTATGTTATCTATTAAATTACCCAATAAATTGTATTTTTTAATGCCTACCCCCACCCAAACCCTAAACCCAACCGTCACAGTACTGTAAAATATATTGTATATTGTTATACAGTGTCATAAAAAAATGCTGCTATATTAATGTGCATATCGCACTTCCAGACGGCCACATATCCGATCTAGACTTTACCAAACCTAGTGGCGTTAACAAATAAACATGTTGTGTTTTACAAATATAGGTCATATTTCATTAATAAATACAGTCCATCTGCATGTAAATGCATGTAGCCCTTGAACAAACACCAAATCTAGTGCATACAGCTGATTATCTGTGGATGTTCTCACAAATGCATTCAGGCAGATTCTCTCACATATGCAGCCACACAGACTTTCTCATAAATGCATTCATTCTCTCAGGTTTTCTCACAAATGCATTCATTGAGGTTTTCTCACAAACGTATTCTCTGAGGTTTTCTCACAAATGCATTATTAAGGTTTTCTCACAAGTGCATTCTCTCAGGTTTTCTCACAAACGCATTCTCTCAGGTTTTTAACCTCAAATGCATCTATTCATATTTTCTGACAAATGCACTTGGGCCATTTCCTCACCCAAAAGAGCAGACTATTTGTTTGTGCGTCAAGTGATTCTTTGCAAAGCAGATCCTGTTTGTTTGCAAAATACTGGATTTGTTTGTGAAATATTGACACAAATTTCACTCCCTACATCTCAGCTAAAGTCAGTCTTACCTGTGGCCACTCCGCCGAGAGCTTCTTTATTCTTCACTTTCTGCTTTTCTTCCTCTAACTGCCTCTCCAGGGCCTCCAAAGACACTTTACTTTGCTCCACACGACTCTGAGAATAAACACACACAACAGACTTACCAGACCCGTCTGTGAAATCCTGTTTTTATATGTATACAGTAGTGTTTGTTATAAACTATGTATATGTTATGTCATTATTTTGTAAAAATTTATTTTGCCTCAAATTTTAATCAAATACCATAACCCTTCCTGCCCTTCAAAACATCTTTCTTTACTTCCTGGTCACATGGAATCCCTTTAGGGCAGGACCATCAGTAATATAGGGTGGGGTTATCAGTAATGTAGGGTAGGCTATTAGTCATTTACAGCTGGGCCTCTCTGTAATTTAGGGCAGGGCTATCAGTCCTTTTTGGTGAGCCTATCAGTAATTTATGGCAGAACTATAAGTAATACAGGGAGCAATCAGTGCATTAGGGTTGGGCTATAAGTATTTTAATGCGGAGCTATCATTCATTTAGTATAAGGATATAAGTAATTGAGGGCGGAGCTATTAGTCCTTTAGTGTAGGGCTATCAGTAATTGAAGACGGGGCTATCAGTCCTT
>CAIGQZ010001492.1:31564933-31575897 GCA_903798205.1 Danio tinwini | reverse complement strand
ATAGATAGATAGATAGATAGATAGATAGATAGATAGATAGATAGATAGATAGATAGATAGATAGATTATAGAATGACAGACAGACGGACAGACAGAAATATATAGATAGATAGGTAGATAGGTAGGTAGGTAGACAGACAGACAGACAGACAGACAGACAGACATTCTTCCTTCCTTCCTTCTTCTTCCTCCCACAAACTCTGTGCTACTTCATAGCCGTGGTGGGCATTTCTCTCAGTTTCAAGTTGAACCCAGTCGACCAATCACAACAGACTGGGTCATCGGACCAATCAGTGCAGATTACCATCACACAAAGGAGTGGTTTGGGAACAAATGAATCACTGAACATATGGGAGTGGTTGGGAAAATTAGGTAAACATAAATGCATATTATAAGACAATGAAAGTGTTTTTGACCTTGCATGCAGATCCGCCTGTTGTTTTATATGGCTACAAATAAATGGAAGTGAATGAGACTGAAAGTATTGGTTTCCATTTAAAGAGATTAGATTCCGCTTTATTGTCATTACGTATGTAGAGTGCAGGATAATGAAATGCAGTTAGCTTCTTTTAACATGGAAAATAAATTTGAATACGGTGTTGTAAACAGAGATGCACTCACAGGTCAGGCTTCCTCCTGCTGTTCCTGCTTGTTTGAGCAGCTCCAGGGAGAATGATTGACAGGCGGTGGTTTTCCCTGAGCCACTGCGACCCAAAGCCACCAGTGTCTGGTCCCTCCGCTGACCCAGCATGGACACGTACACCTTCCTCACCACGGCCTGTAGCGGGCCAGGGGCTTCCCAGGACTCCCAGCGCCGACTCCGAAATCCCTGAAGCAGAAAGCAGATACATTACTATTTACAAAAGGCCTGTTCAAGGCACTGATTATCTAAATCATGGTCAACGTGCTGTGGTTAAAATATTTTATTTTTAAATTGGAGCGTAGTGGGCAATAAAGTATTTTTCCATGATGCATTAAAATAAAGAACAGATCGGCCATTTGTTTATCACTGACATTTACAGAAGCTTGTTTCTACAGAAAAAGAGGTAACTGCAATTTTTCTTCCTACAAATGTGAGTTCATACACTCACCGGCCACTTTATTAGGTACACCTTACTAGTACCAGGTTGGACCCCTTTTGCCTTCAGAACTGCCTTAATCCTTCGTGGCAGATTCAACAAGGCACTCTAAATATTCCTCAGAGATTTTGCTCCATATTGACATGATAGCATCACGCAGTTTCTGCAGATTTGTCGGCTGCACATCCATGATGTCAATCTCCCGTTCCACCACAAGCCAAAGGTGCTCTATTGGATTGAGCTCTGTTGACTGTGGAGGCCATTTGAGTACAGTGAACTCATTGTCATATTCAAGAGGCCAGTCTGAGATGATTGACACTTTATGACATGGTGCGTTATTCTACTGGAAGTAGCCATCAGAAGATGGAGACACTGTGGTCATAAAGGGATGGACATGGTCAGCAACAATACTCAGGTTGACACGATGCTCAATTGGTACTAATGAACCCAAAGTGTGCCAAGAAAATATCCCCCACACCATTACACCACCACCACCAGCCTGAACCGCTGATACAAGGCAAGATGGATCCATGCTTTCATGTTGTTGAGGCCAAATTCTGACCCGACCATCCGAATGTGTCAGCAGAAATGGAGACTCATCAGACCAGGCAACGTTTCTTCAATCTTCTATTGTCCAGTTTTGGTGAGTCTGTGTGAATTGTAGCCTCAGTTTCCTGTTCTTAGCTGACAGGAGTGGCACCCGGTGTGGTCTTCTGCTGTTGTAGCCCATCCGTCTCAAGGTTGGACGTGTTGTGTGTTCAGAGATGCTCTTCTGCAGACCTCGGTTGTAAAGAGTGCTTATTTGAGTTACTGTTGCCTTTCAGCTGGAACCAGTCTGGCCATTCTCCTCTGACCTCTGGCATCAACAAGGCATTTGCGCCCACAGAACTGCCGCTCATTGGATATTCTCTTTTTCTCATTCTCTATAAACCCTAGAGATGGTTGTGCGTGAAAATCCCAGTAGATCAGCAGTTTCTGAAATACTCAGACCAGCCCATCTGGCACCAACAACCATGCCACGTTTAAAGTCACTTAAATCCCCTTTCTTCCTCATTCTGATGCTCGCTTTGAACTGCAGCAGATCGTCTTGACCATGTTTACATGCATTGAGTTGCTGCCATGTGATTGGCTGATTAGAAGTGTGTATTAACGAGGAGTTGGACAGGTGTACCTAATAAAGTGGATGGTAAGTGTATTGCTGCATCCCAATCCGCATACTATCCATCCTAAATAGTATGTGAAAATAGAATTAGTATGTCCCAAATCGTAGTATGTTAAAAAGAGTATGCCAAAAGTTCCCGGATGGTTTACTATTTCCAGTCAAAATTTTAAGTGTAGAAGCGTCCATACTCTAACCGCTGATGTTACTCACAGTACATTGCGTGTTGGATGTGAATTGAATTAGAACTACAAAACGCGGGTGAAAAGTGTAAACAAACTACAAACATGATGGACGCGCGAGACCAACCGTCAAGCAGAGAGGCTTCAGTAAAGATGCTTGTATGACTGTTAATTAACATCTAGCCCACTGGAGAATAGTTAAATACCGTTGTCTGTGTTATATTTCATCTGCAACAACAAGACTTAACTTATATAAAGACGTGTTTGGACATTACTGTCTGAATGCAGAATTATCCAAAGACCTGAGGAGATTTCTCTGCATGAAAGACTCGTGAATGGGAGATTATCCTGCTGCTGCTTCTCCAATAAGGAAGGAAATTAAATACGACAGAAATGTGGATGATTGACAGGGCTCTTAAGTATATATATACTTACAAAAGTATATATTTTTCCTCCACAGAAAAAGTACATACATTTAGGTCGTAGTATAAGTATTCAAATTGGGACGCAGCATGTCTCTCAATTCAGACATTCTTAAATACTTTTTTGTTTTTGTTTTTAGAGTTTGTCTCTAAATGAAGCTTTTTTGTGTGAGGTTTTTTTTGTGCAATTTCAAGTTAAAAACTATTTTGATTAAAACAATTAATATTTCACAGGAAGGCGAATAATTTTGCTCTTAACTGTGTATGTATGAAATATGTATACATACAAAATACTAAATAATATTCTGCACTAAAACAAAATGTGAAAGTGTAATTCTGAGGGTTCTGTAAGCTGACCTTGCTGGGTGAAGACAGCGGAGGCCACAGGGCCAGTAGATTGGGTCCAGCGTGGGTCAGCGGTAGATGAGCTTTAGCTCGACTGCTCAAAGTGTGAAGTGCACTCGACTCATTCACACTAACAAGGTCACTCAGGTCCTCACACAGGTCCAGCTCAGGTGGATTCAGCTGAAGGAAAGCAGAGGTCAACACTGGTCACATATCATACAATGAGTTTATTCATTCATTCATTTATTTTCTACCGCTTTTCCAGGAGCGAACCCCAGACTTCCCTCTTCCTAGACCAGGGATGGGCAAACTCGGTCCTGGAGGGCCGGTGTCCTGCACAGTTTTGCTCCAACACTAATCAAACACACCTGAGCACGCTAATCAGTGTCTTCAAGATCACTAGATATCTGTAAGCAGTTGTGTTTGATTAGAGTTGGAGCTAAACTGTGCAGGACATCAGCCCCCAGGACCGTTTGCCCACCCCTGCCCTAGACTCTTCCTCCAGCTCTTTCGGGGGGATCCCGAGGCGTTCCCAGGCCAGCCGAGAGACATAGTCCCTCCAGCATGTCCTGGGTCTTCCCTGAGGCCTCCTTCCGGTGGGACATGCCTGGAACACCTCCCTAGGTAGGCGTCCAGGAGGCATCCGAAACAGATGTGGAGGAGCAGCGGCTCTACTTCGAGCTCCTCCCGAGTGTCAGAGCTCCTCACCCTATCCATAAGGGTGCGCCCTGCCACCCTGCGAAGGAAACTAATTTTGTCCGCTTGTATCTGAGATCTTGTCCTTTCAGTCATGATCCAAAGCTCATGACCATAGGTGAGAGTAGGAACGTAGATTGACCAAAAAATCGAGAGCTTTGCCTTTCGGCTCAGCTCCTTCTTTACTACAATAGACTGGTGCATCGACCACATTACTGCTGCCGCTGCACCAATCCGCCTGTCAATCTCACGTTCCATCCTTCCCTCACTTGTGAACAAAACCCCAAGATAATTGAACTCCTCCACCTGGGGTAAGGACTTTCTTCCAACCTGGAGATGGCAAACCACCTCTTTCTGTTGGAGCACCATGCCCTCGGACTTGGAGGTGCTAATTCTCATCCCAGTCACGTCACACTTGGCAGCAAACCACCCCAGTGCATGCTGAAGTTCTATGTTCGATGAAGCCAACAGAACAACATCGTCTGCGGATAACAGAGATTAAATCCTGTGGTCCCCAAACCGGACCCCCTCCAGCCCAAGGCTGCGCCTTAAAATTCCACCCATAAAAATTATGAACAGAATTAGTGTCATAGGGCAGCCCTGCCCAAGTCCAACATGCACTGGAAACAAGTCTGACTTATTGCTGGCAACGCAAACCAGACTCCTACTCTGTTCATACAGGGACGTCACCATCACGTCACCACTTAACAAGCAGATAGAGCTGGTCCAGTGATGAGTTTACTACAGGATAATGCACATCCAGATGGATGTTATTGTAAAATAAATACAGAGAGGAATATTAACTATAACTTTATGCCATAATAATGATCATTCTGAGATTTATATAAATTATACATTTTTAAACCAAACAATTCAGATTTTTTGCAATACTTTTTTAATATTTATTAATTTCTCCCTTTATTTCTTTTACACTTCAGGACTTACTTTAGGATTTTATTCTAGCAACTATACGTTTATAAACAAACTTTAGTCTTATAAATCTACACTTTTTTAATGAACAATGAAAACATTAAGGAATTGCATACATATGAAATGAACAAAGGTCAGTACATGTTAAATTTGTTTAAAGGGCCATGAAACCCCCCAGTCTCAGCAGGGTGTTTTCACACCTCTAGTTTGGAAAAAGTCAGGAAAGTGGCCGTGTCCAGCTCTGTTTAGGTGGGGGTGTCAGGGGATGGAAAGAGGGAAGTATTTGCAAAAATGGGAGTTTCCCTTTGGGCATGCGCTGATTTTCACAGAGGCAAAACAAACACACAGAAAGACAGTGACTGTCTTTACATGGACATCAGTAATCTAATTATTTGCCAAATTAATAATCTGTCGACTTTAACTGCAGTTTGGCACTTTCACTTTTATTCAGGAACATTTCCTGCATGTCCCCCGTGACAAACAACATATTGGATGCAAGGAACTGCAGGAAAGTGGAGTTTTAATGAAGTGTTTGATACCGCACGTTACATGTTTACATTCGGAGAGCAGCATTTACAGCGGGTCTTTCAGTCTATAATATTGCAGTAATATTAACATACTGTAAACTCAGGAACTAAATCATTTTGACTAAGGTCTGTCTTTAAAAACAGAAAGAGCACTGCTGACGATATGAACTAACTTTGCCATCTGAATGAACAAACAAAGAGCACTGATCACACACACTTACCAAATCTGTAGACACAGGACAATCAAACTGGAGCCGTGTCTTTTTTAAAAGGAGATAAGCTGCAAATCTGGATTTCATCATTTTCAGATGTAAAAAGCTCTCAAGTAAAACATGTTCCTTACTAACGTATTTCTATGGCGTTGCATGCACTGTAATCCACAAGTGAGTCCAGCTGCGCTCTCATAGCACCAAAAAATAAAAACAAACCTTTGTTGCAGCACATTAATAAACACAACACTGATGACCCATGTCTCCAAATTCTTGTTCTTCCACTTGTTTTGGCAACACAATGTGGCGTCTCTCTGTCATCTGAACACTAACCGGTAAAACAGTCTTGAAGCTATCATGCATATTAATGAAGTTGAACCGCATACACAATAGAGCGCGCTGATTAGTTTGAACCAAGTCTTTCTCATGAATTAATGCTGCACACTTAGAGACGTCACGATGCACTCGCAGGTACAGACATCCAGTCTCCACGCTGGAATACACACATGTCTCTAATCGCCGTGACGCAGCCTCAAAAACACGTTTCAAACCGGAAGAACGAATTTGCTCAAAATAATGCAAAAACAACCAATTTTCACTTTTTAGTGAGATATATGTGTCCTCATAGTGTTTATAGCAGCGTGGGACACATATATGACTGTCAAAAGCTCAAAACATGTGTTTTGGTGTTTCGTGACCCTTTAAGTGAATGCAGAATATCTGCTGGGTTTGTTTTAACAGTGGAATTTGCAGTTGTTTATAGGCCTTTAAGGCTCCATTTGTTAATTCCAAAATATGCATACAAATTTAAATACTTTAGTATTTTCAGAGCACAGAGACCTGAACTGGACTTTTCAGTACAGCATCATGAATAATGTAGTTTTTCACAATCAAAGCTTTATGTTAGTTTATTTTTACCTCATTAAAAGCCATTGAGATAAGTTTTGTATATGTTTGTCTTATATTTATATATATATGTGTTTGCTTTAAAGCAGTCTGTAATGTTGTGAATCTCCTTGTAGAGGGATAAAATACATCTACATGGAAACAACATATCTTGAAATGTCATCACTGACCAATCAGAAACAGGTATTGCAGATAGTCATGTATTAGGACCAATCTCTATCCGAAAAATGCATCCAAAACCAAAGCTACTGGAAAAAGTGGGCGGCACTAACACTAACCCTCTAACTGACTGACCAATCAGAATCAAGCATGAAAAATACAGCATTGAATGAATCTCACCTTTTCGATCTCATACTGGGACACATCATGAATGGACTGATCAGAGGCCAGTCGAACTCTTACGCGGCCATCGGGGAGCTCCGGCGTGCCCTCATCCGGCTTCAGCTGAGTGGCTGAGACAGGTCACAGAGGTCAGAGTTCAACACAACACTCACTGTAAACCGTCTAACTGTGATTTCCACTCAATAGGGAACAACAAACAAAGACACTTGTAATACAGTTTAATACATGCGATAATACAATATATCATCATAATGAACATGTATGATATTGTTATTCAGTGCACTTCAAAATACTGTGTAGGGCTGTGCAATATAATATATTGTTATATTTTTACGTATGTTTTGTGGTGTTTTGTTGTTTGTTTTGTGTTCTCTTCTCTCTTTCGTTGTGTATTCTGTGCTGTTCTAGGTGTGCAACAGTCGAAAAAGCTGTCAGTCCCCATCATGACGCACTCGGCGCACCAATCAGGAGCTGGTCTGCCAAGTATAAAAGGCTTGCGATGTTCAGCAGGAGCGCTTGGCTCACCGCCAAACTCCTCACTTGTGCCGACCAGCCTGTTCATTTGTGTTTGTATAGTTTTGTTGCTGTTGTTGTTTAGTCTCTCTCGATTAAGGGATCTATTTATTAGATAAGCGTGTGCAGCTCAATTTAGCATTTATTGAGAAGTCGAACGACCTTTATAAGAATTGGATTATCAAATAAGCTCTTGTTTTGCTAATAGCTAACAGCGTGTACTTTACGAGAAATCTAGTCATTTTGAGCAGCATAGTTTCTTTGCGTTGGTTAGTTTTATGGAGGAATTGCCACATTTGTAATTATGTTTTGGAGTAGATAAGTAGTTAAGATTACGCTTTTGTTTCTGCATTTTTCTTTGGTTAGTTAGTTTAGTGGGTTGGGGTTTAGATAGATCATTTTGTTATATTTTTATTTATTTGTTTTGGCAACACTCCTGTCTTTTCATTTAATTTGGTTATTTAAAACTACATTCTAAACTCCTAGATTCATTGTTTGACATGTTGTTTAATAAATTGTTCATTTCTGTTTCACTTATCCATTGGTTGTGTGTTCCCATTTTCACCCAGCACCATTAGAGACTGATTGAATGTTACTTCTAATCAAACTTAATAAATTAAACACGTAACAATATACTGTATGGACAAAATAAAAAGTCTATTGTTTCATATTGTGCTCATATTGTTTTGTGGTGTCACAAAACACATAGCTTACTGTAATACTTTTTCATAATTTATATGAGCGCAATATTTAGATGTAGATTTTAATATTTATTTTATATTTCTACTTTCTTAAACATTTGCCTTGAAGTTCTAAAAGAAGTGAGAGATATGATCACATATGAATGAGAAGATTTTCAAGTACATAGACGAATTACCGGTTTGTAAACATTCAGGATGCGCGCAGCGAGGTTGCAAAAAAACCTAGGAGCGCTAACATTTACATCGAGAGAATGACATCCGATGCGGTACAGAGTTTGTTGTTGTATTAGAGATAAGTTGTATTATACATATTATACATAATATTTACATAATGCTTTTAGTGTATTATAACAGCTCGTCACCCAGTGATAATCACAGTTATTTTGCAAAATTATCGTTAAAGTAAGCGGTGTTCGTCTGACAGATCCATTTGTGATAGCACCCTCCCAATGAATATTGGATAAGACGAAATGGTAAAGCATCAGCCCCAAATATACAACTATCTCCCTGAAACTCCAAGTGATTTTACAGGGGAGAAGTTAAAGGTCTACACGTCTTTGGATGCCTATTGTGTTCTGTGTGGTCATGTGCAGTAAATAATGTTCCCTGATTACCAGATTCAAAACTCTGTAGTGCTAAAAACTGAGGTTCTGCCCAGCCAAAGACAAGGAAAGAAGACGGAGCTGTACAAGGCCTGGGTAATCATCAACAAGCTAAGCAACTGCATTCTGACAGAGAACTGCTCCTGTACAGCAGGGTATGTGAACACACATCTTTACATTTTATTCTCAGCATTCAGTGTCCGCAGTTTAATTCATCATATTGAACTGTTTATGCTGAAACCATTGCTGTAATCAAACACGAGTAATGTGTGTGATTCAGCATAGCGGGAACTGACCTGATATAACCTGACAACTGCAGAGTCCAGCATTTTCAATTAGGTCCACACTCCTTTCAGCTCTTATGACGGCTGTTAGCCAAAGACGTCTGCAGTTGGCATTAAAAGCAGTGTGGTGTACGCTAAAATTTAAGTTTTCTATTTTTGGACTTCTGATTTTGGCATCCTACCGCACAACACGACATGTTTGCTATTGCAACCGGTCTTTTTTTGCAACCAGTATGCACAGTTGAACCCATGTAACGTCATGTGTGACGTAGGTTGGTATACCTTAAAATCTAAAAAGAGTCTAGTCCTTTCCATGTGGTCAGTGTATTTAAACTATTAATCAAATTCAATATATTTTTGTATATGAGATGTCATATATGCCTAATAACGTGAATACTGTGAATTATTTTTTTATTTTTTTTAATGTTCAGACTGTTGTATTGTCAGTGGTTATTTACCACAGCATCAAATACTTAAAGACTTTTGGACTTTAATATGTTATTTATTTTCAAATATAAACATTTTCACATGATCATCTGGTTCATGACATGCCTGAGATATTGATTGAAAATGCTATGATTGTTTATAGACCTATTGTTAGTTAACACTTAATAACAAGTCTCCATTTGTTAACACTACTTAATTAAACTAAGCTGATGACGAATTTGTGACGCATTTATTAATCAAACCAGATGTCATGTCTTAGTTAATGTGGAGCAAATCTACATAATAAAACATTATTATTATGACATTTGAACATACTAACCTGTAACAAATGTAGCCATTTCTCACTGTTAATGCTAGATAATGCATTAATAACGTTTATTAATTAGATATTATTAGAAACTTTATACTATAATCCTTTTTGAATTAAATTTTATCAAAATGTTTGTTTACACTTTTGTACAAATATATAAAATAAAGGAATACACAATAATGTAGAGTTCATTTTATTATTATACTTGTTAAAGTAACCCTATTTCATTCATTTTCCTTCGGTTTAGTCCCTTTATTCATCAGAGGTCGCCACAATGGAATGAATCATCAACTATTCTGACATATGTTTTACACAGCTGATGCCCTTTCAGCTGCAACCCAGTACTGGGAAACACCCATACACTCTCACATTTACACACACACACACCCACACACTCATACACTACGGCCAAGTGAGTTCAACAATTCCCCTTTAGCGCATGTGTTTGGACTGTGGGGGAAACCGGAGCACCCGGAGGAAACCCACGCCAACACGGGGAGAACATGCAAACTCCACACAGGAACACCAACTGACCCAGCAGGGACTCGAACCAGCAACCTTCTTGCTGTGAGGCAACAGTGCTAACCACTGAGCCACTGTGCCTTCCCAGCTTTTTTCAATAGTGTGAAAATATTACAAAAACTGTAACACTGTCAAAAACCTAATTGACAGATATGACAAAGATGACAAAAATATGACAATGCATTGAGAATAACCACATGAAACATCAAATCTTGCATAACAAATCATACAGCTCATCTTTAGCCTGACAGCTTAAGCTTGAGTAAGTGACTGCAATACTGAGTGCTATTTTTGCAGTAATCTTTGAATCTTATAACATGGCAACTTCAGCGCGTCGATTAGCACAGCTATGAGCCTGATAAGATAAGAACACTAAACCCATTCATCAGTAAACTGAGGCGACGCTAAAGCTAACAGCACTGCAGATCTGATCAGGGAGAAGATTAGCCTGTGAGAAACACAACCGCTTACAACACTTTCATGCAGAGATGAGAACATTCCAGCTGAAGAAAGGTTTATTGCAATGAGAGTTGGGTAGACAGTTTGTAATCAGAGGTATAATATCTTAGATTACACATTTATGGTAAAGTAATTGACTACTTTTGGATTACATTTAGACTACTTTTGTGCTAACTTTCTATGTAATTAGATATTAATATGTTTAGTCAGTAATATAATATCTTAGTTTACACATTTATAGTAATGTAATCTGACTACATCTGGATTACATTTAGATTACTTTTGTGCTAACTTTCTATTTAATAAGATGTTAATATGTTTAGTCAGTA
>CAIGQZ010001492.1:31510997-31549843 GCA_903798205.1 Danio tinwini | reverse complement strand
ACACACACACACACACACACACACACACACACACACACACACACACAGAGATAAGCATGGCAGCTGAGTTAACACAAGTCTCCGCTATAAATAACCCTCAGTCAGAGGAGGTGGGCCGCAATACCCTGTTTGGGAAACACTTGAGTGCAGTAAACGAGGGCAAACTGGACGGACACACCGGAGACCCGATTGATAATTTCAAAACACGGTACATACATATAGGCGCGATAGATTTAACGTTACTCACCCTCGCGTTTTTCCAAATACATACGACTTTCATTCACCTTCGTTACAACAAGGAGATATTTTGAATAACTTATGAGATTTCTTTTAACTGTGACCACTCAAGACGTTCGTGAGGAGATTAAAACACGATTTATTGTAATATTTATTAACAAAGAACGTTAAACGTTGATTAACGAACTATTCAACCATTCCCGCGCAGCATTAGAGGACGATCCTCATTGGTTGTTGTAAAGACTCAAGAATGCCGCGTGACATGCAACAATTAACCTCATTGGTTCTCAAGTATGCTCTTAGACTGTATGAACACCTGAAACCATCCATTTTGGTTTTCGACAATAAAAAACGTGTTTTATATAGACTAAATCATTAAAAACGTGCCCTAGAAAACGTACAAATATGGTTGATACAGTATAACAACATTGTAAATTTTTTTTACTGCCATTAGCATTCGTTATAGATGCACTAGAAGCATACAAACATTTAGCATGCGTCATTACCGCCGCCATATTTGTACAGTGCTCCAAGGACAAAAGTCAATCTGAAGATGCTGGACTTCTGCGCTGCGTCCGGGTGTAGTAATGAGCAAACAAAGAAAACAAAGCATAAGGCAATGTTATTGATGATAATACAGTCACTTACTGACCATAAGGCAAAGCAGCACCAACTTGTACTACATTCTAGGCTTATGCTAGATTTGTTAAATAAAATCAGCAAACAATGTACAGTAAATGAAGTATGACAACAAGATGCTGATGCCAGAAACTTGTATTATTGTCAGCTAAGTGAAGTAACGGCTAGTTTTTGAAGTAACTTAAGGGTGCCTGATAACATCCCTGCTGAAAAAAAAGCATATGCTGGTAAGGTATGTTTTGATGCTTGTATGCTGGTTTTGCTGGTTTCAATGCTGGTCTTGCTGGTTTCAGTGATGGACTTGCTGGTTTCAGTGCTGGACTTGCTGATTTCAGTGCTGGTCTTGCTGGTTTCAGTGCTGAACTTGCTGGTTTCAGTGCTGGTCTCAATGCATGGTCTTGCTGGTCTCAGTGCTGGTCCTGACCAACATTGAGACCAGCAAGACCAGCACTGAGTTCAGCAAGACTAGCATTGAAACCAGCAAGAAAGACCAGCATTGAGATCAGCAAAACTAGTAATAAAACCAGCAAGACCACCATACCAGCATCAAAACATACCTTACCAGCATATGCTGTTTTTTTTAGCAGGGATAACAGTGCCTGCGCCTCAATGTGCGTACTGTCCACCCTAAATTATTGAATATTACGAATGTTATACACCATTTAGATCAGAAAGGTGGATATGCACACTGAGATTCATACGAGTCGTTCATAACGGAGATTCATTCGCAAACAAATCGCTTCCTCTGTTAGAATGAGAAGCGAAAGCAGGAGAGTGTGTGTGTTTCAGGACATGGATTAGATCAAATTTAACAGGGAGGGTGGATAATACATTTCCATGCACACAAACACGCTCTTTGTCAGCAATGCCCGTGCGGTCACTTATCCATCAACGTAGAAAAGTGATGTAAAATTATAAATTTGGTAATTGAAAAAAAATATTTGCATACAACGAGAAAACTCCTGATCATAGATATATGCAGGGCTTAATTTGTGCCGTAAGGATGTTGCTAGAACGGATATGTTTGTGGCCGGAAGCTAAAGAGAATTATTTATGTTGTTTATTAAATTGTATTTTATTATCGTCTACCCCCACCCCAACCCTAAACCCAACCGTCACAGTAACCTAAAAACAGTAGGTGTACTGAGTATTATTGATGTTATCTATTAAATTACCCAATAAATTGTATTTTTTTTACGTCTACCCCCACCCCAACCCTAAACCCAATCGTCACAGTACTGTGAAATATAAATTATTGTTATAGAGAGTCATAAAACAATTCCGCTATATTAATGTGCATATCGCATTTCCGGCCGGCCGCGTATCCAACCTAGACTTTATCGTGCTGAAACACGCCGGATCCGGAACCTCTGAAATCTGATCCGGCACCTAATTTTACCGATCCCTCCCTTCCTCCCCTTTTACTTTACTCTCCCAATTTTAACTTTCATCCGCGACACTACTCCATCCTCGGGTAACATGCCTGATCCGTTCCCGCGATCCGTTCCGGGACCTTGCGATTCACAAATTAAGCATATGTATATATGTTTATATATCTATGGCTCCGGATGGCCGGCCCTCCACTGCACCTTGGTCTCACATTCATTCGAAAGGAGCGCTATCCTGTACTAAAATGGCGGCTCTGTTGATTTCTTCCAATAGACAACAACAGCGCAGGTGACATCTAAATATTTATGCTCAAGTAAAAATGAGCTGTACTACGATTAGCATACACGAGCAATGCTAAACATCGACTAATGAACCCTTTTTCAACAATTCCCGCGCAACATGAGAAGACAGTCCTTAATGGTTGTTGTAAAGGCTCACGTATGTTGCGTGAATAAATGTGATTTTAAATAGGCTGAATGAATTAAGAAGTGTCTTAGAAAATGACAAAAAAATGGCTGATACTTCTAGTGTAACATATAACAATGTAAAAACCTGTACTTACTGTGATCACACTGTATGAAGAATGGGAATATACGTCATAACTGCCATGTTCTAGAGACGTTCAGGAGTGCACAATGTAAACCAATGTAAATCTGTTCTTTATGAAAAAATATCTTAAAAACACCAAAAACAAAATGGACTAATGTGTAGAAACCTTTACAAATGCTCGTTTTATTTCTGAGAAGTTGAAATATGTGTTCCATCTCCAGTGCTAAAGTGAAATTAGAGAAGTCGAGTGCAGAGAAGAGGATCAAATAAATGTATAAATGACAATCAAAACAAATGAATAAATTCCGTTGACTCTAAATGAAGATCGTGTCATGACTTATACCCTCATGTTGTTGACTTTAGTTTATCTTCGGTCACTTACAAAAAATAGATTTTAAATAAATATGAGATTTCCTTTCTTGACCTGTGATGCTTTAAGATATACGTTCACGATTAAGTTAAACATGATTAAAAAAAATGTATTGGGCTTTTATTCACGTATAAACAAACGTTGGTTAACAAACAACAAGCAATGCAATGAACCTCACTGTTTCTCAAGTATATCTTTTCAAGTATTTCATCTTACCCCAGACATGCTCAATAATGTTTATGTCTGGTGACTGGACTGGCCAATCCTGGAGCAGCTTGACCTTCTTTGCTTTCAGGAGCTTTATTGTGGAGGCTGAAGTATGAGAAGGAGCCCTATCCTGCCGGAGAACTTGCCTTCTCCTGTGGTTTGTAATGTAATGGGCAGCACAAATGTCTTGATACCTCAGGCTGTTGATGTTGATCATCCACTCTGCAGATCTCTCGCACGCCCCCATACTGAGTGTAACCCCAAACCATGATTTCTCCTTCACCAAACTTGACTGATTTCTGTGAGAATCTTGGCTCCATTTGGGTTCCAGCAGGTCTTCTGTAGTATTGGTGATGATTGGGATGCAGATCAACAGATGATTCAGAAAAATCTCCTTCTGATACTTTTCCAGATGATCATCTAGAAGTCAAGTTATTATTTGTTGCTCTTACAACTGAGATCCACAACAAGACTGTTGTCAGGTAGTGTATATTAAATGATTAGAGTTTTGAGGGCAAATTATGGTCCGTAGTCTAATGTCAGCAAATGAGTCAGATTTTTATGTATAACATTTTACAATAATTTAGCTAAAAACAAACAAAAACCTTATTAAAAACAGGACATTTTAACACACAAAAAAGTAAAGCCTGAATAATTAAATCAATTACCTTCAGTACTGTCTTGAGTGTCTCCAAAAGCCACAGCATTGTGTTTATTGCATTTTGTCTTCCGTCTTCTGAGGCGTGACTCAATATTAGAAAAGAAAAACAGACCACAGAGACAAAACCCACCACACTAAACTAGTGATGATTTGTCTCTTATTGAATAGAAACGCTGCTTTATTCACTGTGTTATACAATACTCCAGTTTTGCTCTAATTCGCATCTTTAGATGTAAACATACAGCAGTTATAGGCAATCTTTTCCAGCATTCTTCAGAATATCTTCATTTGTGTTCAATAGCAGAAAGAAACTCAATCAGGATTGAGTAAACGATAACATAATTTCATTTTTGTCTGAACTGTCCCTTTAAAGGGCACCTATGGTGAAAAATCTCCTTTTCAAGCTGTTTGGACAGACATATGTGTAGGTATAGTGTATAGAGCGTCATATTGGGGTGATATAAACACACTCAGTCCTTTTTTTTATTTAACAACATAAAAACAGAGGACCAATTGGAGCAGTTTTGAGATCGACCACAAATTAACGTAGGAGTGCGGTCCCCCCGCCCACCAATATTGATTGACAGGTGCGCATTACCATGTCCTCAGTATGTTGTTTCACGTCCGCCATTTTCAGCGTGTGAGTCAAAGTGACGTCACCAAAAAAACACCCTTGCTCTATTTTTAGATGTAAGACTCATTGGGCTCAACATTCACCACGTTATCGCTCTCCTGCCGCCAGTGTTTGCATAAATGTGTATTTTTCATTGTGTCTATCTTAAACTTCAGCGGTTTGCATTTCCCGCGGTCACAGAAGCTCCTTGTCATCTTAACTAGGTGCAGCTGGAAAGTGCGAGCGCGTTGCCTCACGTGCGCGCCCCTCCATTGGAAATAACGACTCGCAGCGGCATGCATTTTGCATTGTCGCAGGTGAAAGTGAGGACCGGGGGGTTTGCTCACTATTCTGCCGTCTAGGTCGCCTCTATGGACGCGCTGGCCCTGCTCAGGACACTGTTCATATGTCTGCAGCGCCACAGAGCGTTATCTGAATAGTTTCATTTTAAATAACATGTGAATGTGCGCGTCAGGTGTGCCGTGTCGTGGCTCTGAGCGACGCATCCGGTCTATGACGCCCTTTAGTTATAGCCTCAAGCAGGTCGTACACCAGAAGCTCCGCTCAACGACAAGCAGCGTCGCGCCACACAGCAGCATGCATTTCTGAATTCTAAACATAAGTTTCTATCAGGGGACACACACCGGCGCCGCAAGTGTGCGATACTTTCAACTGTCATGTGCGCGCCGTGTCGCGGTGCATCCGGTGTGTGATGCCCTTCAGTCAAAGTTAATTCAGTGTGCTTGGTTATTAGTCTCGGTGTAGGCTACAAGCTCGGAGCTTTAAACTAGCACACAGTTGGCTGTAAAACTATACAAAGGCACAAATGATTTTGTACTCTCTGCTTGGTCTGTGTCTGAGTCGTACATGTACAGCTGAATGCTGGTCCTCTCACTCATGTTGCTTCTCTCTGTCTGCCTGTCTTTTGCCATACACAAAGAGGGGAGCTCTTGGCTCCGCCCCCTTGTTAAGTTGGGCGGGAAGTCGAAACTAATTTTCATGTGAAGCAACACGCCCCTAAAACAGTGAACTGTGCACACGCCCCCAAAATCACACTTTTTAACACATCATAATAAAAAAATCTGAATTGTGTTTTGAACTGAACCTAAACTGGCACACTCAGAAGAACCATAATATTAATATTACATCTTATAAAAGGGGGGAAAATAAGTGCCCTTTAACCTGGGTGTAAACGATCAATTTTAAAAGTATATCCAAAGCCAGATGTTGACTCAGGATAAAGCATTGAAACTGGATCTGGATATAAATCTGTGTTGGCATCAGCTGGAAAAAGCGCAGTGTGTGTTTGACGGACAGACTCAGCTGTGGAGGTGAAGCTGTCGGAGAGAATTAGAGCTGATCTTCACAGTCATCATCTTGCCGAGGATTCGCCGCCGGACACCGGATGATGATGATGATACACTTTATAAAACAGGCCAGATGATGAAGCTGAATATCTCAGACAAGCGTCCGGATCTCAAAATCTGTGCATTACAACGTTATACAGCCTACTTGATCATCTTCAGCTTAATCATTTCACACACTTCAACTTAAAGGGATAGTTCACACGAAAATAACTCTTCTCTAATATCTGATTTCTTTTATCTTAGTCATGATGACAGCACATAATATTAGACTAGATATTCTTCAAGACACTAGTATTCAGCTTAAAGTGACATTTAAAGGCTTAACTAGGGTAATTAGGGTAAAGTTAGGGTAATTAGGCAAGTCATTGTATAACAGTGGTTTGTTCTGGAGACAATCCAAAACTAATATTGCTGAAGGGGGCTAATAATATTGACCTTAACATGAGTTTAATCTGCTATAGCTATATTCTCTAAAGTTCAAAATATTATTATAATAACTTATTTTCTATAGCTATAACTTCTATTTGGAGGTCTAATTTTGTGTGTGTTTTTGCTCCTTGTTATTTTGCATTATTTAGATTCTTACTTTAGTTTTCTTGAGGTCACGGCCATAAGGATTTCGCTGCATATCATACTGTGCATGTCACAAATCTAATTAAATTTGCATTTTTCTTTTCAACATTCTTCAGTTCATCTTGTTTTGTGTTCAACAGTAGATCAGGTTTGGAGCAAGCGGAGAATGGGGAAATGACAGAATTAAATTGTTTAGGTGAACCGTCCCTTTTAAAAACGAAAACATCAGGGTTTGTTTACATGCACAGTGAATATGAACTGATCTCAGATATGGAGAGTTATTTGTTTACATGAGGTCTTAAGAGTTTCAAAAAATGCTGGATAGTTGTAACCCAACATTGGGTCAAATATGGACAAAAAGGGAAAAATAAAAAAGTACAATGTTTATTTTGCTAGCCCACATTGATAGCTTTTAGGTGAACAATTGATCCGTGCAATTTAATCAAGTGTATATATAAAAAATGAACACACACACACACACACACACACACACACACACACACACAGTTGAAGTCAGTATTATTAGCCCCCCTGTTAATTTTTAACAGAGAGCAGATTTCTTCAACACATTTCTAATCATAATAGTGTTAATAACTCATCTCTAATAACTGATTTCTTTTATCTTTGTCATGATGACAGCACATAATATTAGACTAGATATTCTTCAAGACACTAGTATTCAGCTTAAAGTGACATTTAAAGGCTTAACTAGGGTAATTAGGGTAAAGTTAGGGTAATCAGGCAAGTCATTGTAGAACAGTGGTTTGTTCTGGAGAAAATCCAAAACTAATATTGCTGAAGGGGGCTAATAATATTGACCTTAAAATGGCTTTAAAACAATTAAAAACTGCTTTTATTCTAGCTGAAATAAAACAAATAAGAGTTTCTCCAAAATAAAAAATATTAAGAGGAAATACTGTGAACAATTCCTGAATCTGTTCAACATCACATATTTAAAAAAGAAGAAAAAAAAAATAAAAGGGGGGCGAATAATTCAGACTTCAACTGTGTGTATATATATTAATCTTGAAATAAATCCCAGAACAATCTGTTTAACACTGGCAGCTCATAAACTCACATTTTTGTGGTCATAATTCAAAAGAAAAAGTCAAAATTGCCAGATACAAACTCAAAACCCGCAGAATTGTGAAATATGAACTTTCAAAAGAATAAAAGAGAAACATTCTTGTATCCATTCATCATAATGTAGAGAGAACGGCATCAGTAGCTGAAAGTGTCTTATTAAAGTAGTTTATTCAAAGTTACTTTTTAATTTCAAAACTCCTATTAGATTTGTTGTAGTTTTACAGTAATCTAATGCCTTATTTTGTCTCTAAATTATTCTGGAAGAAACTAATTCATATTTTAGTCTACAGAAACAACAGATTAAAAAAGGGTCAGCAGATACAGCTGATTACATTTTTGATGAAAGATTATGAAGACGTTTACATGCGAATCACTGATAAAATTCCTGAAGCTCTGATAAAGCTGAACTCTTCAATGCGATGCAAGTCTACTGTAGATGTGTCTGACACACGCATAAATGAAAACAAACACTGTAAACATGTCCACTAAATGCATAAAAAAAAAATCAGTGTTCAGAAATAAAGAGTCAAAGAAGAGTCAAAATGAAGTGAGTTTTTCTGTAATCAAGCCAAATCTACCATTGGGGCAGGGTTCAACGCTAAAGATTTTTTCACTGGTCAGACCCCCCCCCCCAAAAAAAAAAAGTTAATGGCTATTTCTTAGCCACATATTTTAAATAATGTCAAAAATAACATTTGTGATTCTAGAATTCAAATATATTAAAACGTTAATGCCAGAGGTGAGAGGAGAATGGCCAGACTGGTTCCAGCTGAAAGGCAACAGTGACTCAAATAAGCACTCGTTACAACCGAGGTCTGCAGAAGAGCATCTCTGAACACACAACACGTCCAACCTTGAGGCGGATGGGCTACAGCAGCAGAAGACCACACCGGGTGCCACTCCTGTCAGCTAAGAACAGGAAACTGAGGCTACAATTCACACAGACTCACCAAAACTGGACAATAGAAGATTGGAGAAACGTTGCCTGGTCTGATGAGTCTCCATTTCTGCTGACACATTCGGATGGTCGGCTCAGAATTTGGCCTCAACAACATGAAAGCATGGATCCATCTTGCCTTATATCAGCGGTTCAGGCTGGTGGTGGTGGTGTAATGGTGTGGGGGATATTTTCTTGGCACACTTTGGGTCCATTAGTACCAATTGAGCATGGTGTCAACGCCACAGCCTATACTGAGTATATATACCCCCCCCCCCCATTAGCAGAATATTTAGATTTTTTAAAGGTAAAAACTCACTTCATTTTAACTCATTATTTCTGAAAACAATGTTTACTTGTCTAGAAAATGCTTCTTGGTTTAATTTTTTTAGATATTTAGACCAGAAACAAGACAATACCATTAAAAACAGCAGTGTAAACTGAGTTTTGATCCAACGCATTTCTAAAACAGAATGAATGTGGAACAAACGGAGACCACAGACACGGCAACACGAAAAAGGGGCTTTTATTTCTGAACTGTTTTATAAGCAGTCCAACACACACGTTTCCTAGCTGTTCTGAAAAACGAAAACCAAAGAAAATAATTGTAGTAACAATTATCATTCACTGAATAATATCATCAATTATCAATCATCATCATCATAGCCGTAATGGTAATAACCCCAGACAGTAGTATCTGCGTTTGTTTTGTGGCACATGAAAAAGAGTTTGGGCTGAGCGCGATTACCCGGAAAACTCCGTGTCCCATAAACCCACGCACACAGGGACTAGCCTACTCCCCGAACAGACAATAAATATGAAAGAGAGCCGTATTAAACCAACAAAAATAATAATCTGGAACTCGTAGGTACAATATCTAAACGTTTTTTTATGTGCAAGATCTGAGCTGATTCTTTACCACAAATACTCACATCCCACCCCATCCCTGAACCCAGAGTCTCAAATTACTCCATGTGTGTGTGTGTGTGTGTGTGTATGTGTGTCTACGTCATAAAATCTTTTTAAATAAACCTAAGCTCATTTGTATTCATTTCATATACACATATATATTTATTTATATATATATATATATATATATATATATACTTGTTAGTTTGTTTTTTTCTTCCTATTTATCGTTCTCTTCTGCGTTCGGTTCGCCCTTGTTACGCAAAACAGACACACACACCAGCTATTGAATGAAGCAAACACTGAACGAAAAGCTACCGTTAAAATAAAATTAAAATCATAATACAAAAACCCCTGAATAAAACATGGATATTTCGGCCTGGCGGAGGTGCCACCCTCGTGGAGAAACGGGCAGTTTCTGTCTGTCGCCGCTCAGTAGCTTTCGAGGCGTTGCGGTAATGACGTTTAATCGTTCACGTCACCTGAATTTGGTCACATTTGTTTTGTACCCTTTCTCAAAAAGCCGCCGGCGCTCACGCGTACCGATGTGAAGTCTCGGAAACATCCGGCTGGAGCTTTTCATTGGTTCAAGGACATTCTCCTACAGTCGTTTGGCACGTTTATTTTTCATCAGCTCATGAAGCATGGAGGAAAAAAGTGCAGTGATAAGATTTCATTTTGGTTTCAAAATAAAACTAAACTCAGGATGGCACCTCCCCACACGTAAAGGCTACAAAAACTGATCCGACTCCTAAAACCCGGCAATATTTGCATGGCATAAGAGGAAAAAGAATTACTGCATGAAACAAAAACCTGAATATACATAAAGAAACTCAACTCATGCCTCCGTTTCCATTCAAGAACAAACACACACACACGCACACACACACACTCCAAAACAAAAACAAATCTGCATCTGCGTCACATTCGAGACCAACAATATAAAAATGCAAACTATATTCAACTCAAGCCTTACGACAAACAGTTTCGCCAACGCCTTCGGATATATCAGCACGTCTGCGTGTGAACGGATGTTGGACAAGAAGACCTCCATCATCTCGCACCTCATTATGAGATAAACCATCCAAACATCTCTGCATTCTCTCACACAGCAACATGCGCGCGCAAAAACACACACTCTTCCGTCTGTCAGCCTGAGGATTTAGCCAACCCCCCCGCCCCGAAACCCTCCCGCCACAGAGACTAACACAGACAGGCAGAGACAGAGAGATTCGCCATATATGCAAACATTGTCAAGAGGATTATACTGTAGATGCACAGAGAAAGATTCATATGTACAGTCAGATAAAAGACTCCAGGGATGCCGTTTCTGCTGCTCTTTTTTTTCCTGGTCCCTCAAACCGAGACATCATGCATGGTCAACCGTGGAGGTTAGTTTTAGGTATCCAACACATCTCCGTCCGCAAACGCCAGGAGTTCTCAAAGGTTTATTTCATTGGCACTTTTTGCACTTCAAGTGGAAGGAGTTTTAAAACAGGGGGTAAACGTCCTGCCCACCTCTCAAAGTCCTTCCCATCGTATCAAGCAGCGTAAATCACCTCCAACAAACGAACGAACAAACAAAAATAAGCGATAAGAGAAATGAAAAATACATTCAAGGCGAAAAAGAAAACTTCTTCCCAGGGCATTTCCTTTAAAGCAACAACAACATCATCTTGCATCGCAGCAACCCAACCAAAATTTGGTGTATACAGGGGCTGAGCACCAAAACTAAATCAAAAGGACTCAAAGAAAACGCTCCCTATATGTTTTTTGTACACTACACGGAGTCTTGGATGCACACAACACTCGCAGCTCTCTCTAATGCAGTTAATCCAACAACTCAGGACGTCTCAAAGTCTGTACACACTGCAAACAAATGCTTTCTTACTTAAAACGCTCGCTGTTTCTGCTCAGAAATATCCTTAAATCAAGAAGTCTTTTCTAGATGAGTAAAAATAAGAGTTTTATTTGCAGAAATAAGTGAGTTTTTCTTAAAACAAGCTGAATAATCTGCCAATAGGGGAAGCAGAATAATCCTGATTTCAGTTGGAAGAACAGGCGGATTATTTAGGGTTTATTAAGGAAAGATCTGACTTAATTTTGACTAAATTCTGAAAACAAAACTGTATTTTCAGCTCGTCTATTAAAGGCTTCTTGATTTAACAATGTTTAAACCAAACAAGACAGAAACTCTCAGTAGGAAAAGCATTCGTTGCAGTGTAAGTATGGAGGTCGATGCCCTGACGCTGCACTAGCATGAAACATGCATGCCGTACGCCACGTAGTTGACAGACAGTGGTGCAGTGCGCGCGCTTCAGGAATGGCAGTCAACAGCGTTTCCTTGAAGAACGACAGGAGAAATATCAGTCAAACATCTCCATCCACTGAATCAGAGCTCTCTCAGCTCCTGTTTCCTGCAGCAGAGCTGTTCATACAGTCTAACTGCTGCTTATGGAGAATGAAAGTTAGCCACTTTTCCTTTCTTAGGCTATTTCTGAGCATGCCAGGAGAAGATTGGAGGAGAAACGAGTGCAGTTTTCCAGCCTGCACCGCTGATGTTCATTATCCGTGTCTGCGAGTGCGTGTGTGCATTTAATTCACAAACTATTGAGGAACAGCAGGGCACAATCCAGCAGAAGCTTCCGGATTGGACAAGCGAGTGTGTGTGTGCGTGCGTGAGTGTGTGTGTGTGTGTGTGTGTGTGTGTGTGTGTGAGGATGGAGAGTGGATCAGGTGCAGGAGAAATGGATCACAGGCCGTTGCTGTTGCGGTGTGTGAGCGGAGGTTTGGAGAGCTCCACCACATTAGTTCTGCCCTTGCCGATGACTTTAGGAGCTCGACGCAGCAGCTTCTGGGCCTCGGTGAACGCTTCGGTCAGCTCCTTCTTCCACTGGACAAACTCTGGGTCGCTCTGAAGAAGAGGAAAAGCATTAGCTGTACACTCTGAGTTGATTTATTATATATGAATATATATATTCAGCACTTATAATCAGTGGTGTTAACGCATTAGTTACGTTTATTGGAAAGCAACTCAATTATGTCATGCATTTCATTCTCCAACACTGCCCATAGCATACACTTCCTGGCAAAAGTCTTGTCGTCTATCCAAGTTTTAGGAACAACAAATACTATCTCGACTTCTAGTTGATGATTTGGTATCAGAAGTGTCTTCTATGAAAGGTAAAGGCCTCTAGATTCTGCTTATTTGAGCACAATAAAATATGATCATGTCTTGATGTTGAATGATTTCATTAGGACAGTAAGCTCTGACTCTGCTTAGACTAAAGTCTCATTACTGAACCTTCAATAATGTCCAGTATAGAATATAAAGTCATGCTGCAGTGGAAACAGAATGAATATTGTGTCTGACTCCATCATGAGCTTGGAGGACTGCATCCATACATCTCTGAATGACTCAAATCACGCATTAATAAAGTCATCTGGAATGGAGAAGAAAGCGTTCTTGCAGGACTCCCAGAGTTCATCAAGAGTCTTTGTGTTCATCTTCAACACCTCCTCCATCTTTCCCCAGACATGCTCAATAATGATGATTGGGATGCAGTTCAACAGATGATTCATGCGAAAAATCCACCTTCTGCCACTTTAACAAATTCTAATTAAAATCTAATAAAAAAAAGTAAACTTCTTATTTGTTGCTCTTATAACTGGGACCGACCACAAGACTTTAGTCAGGTAGTGTAGATTCTAGTCTTCTGTGAATACAAAGAAATGCACAAATGGTCAGGGAACAAATGGCAAATGATTTAACCAAAAGGTATTATATATGGTACCATTTGAAAACTTAGAACTTAAAACTTCTCTATTTTATTTACAGAGGGGAAGGAAAAAAAGCACATCTCAACTTGCATCAAACAAACTGACTGAAATTGTAAGTTACAAAATGTTATTGAAACCTGATTAACACTTTATAAATTAGTTAAATCAACATAAAATATTTGTTGTTCTGACTTTGTCAGTTTTCTTTACAGTAAGTATATATGCAAACACACACATATAAACAGTGCTCTGCATATATGCATATATCTCTCCAACCCCCCCCCCCCCCCCCCCCCCCCCCCCCCCCCGCCCCAATCCCCCACCCACCCCCAAAAAAACCTCTCATTTAAATGAATATTTTCTATAGGAAGCTCTACAATATTACATTTGTGCATATACATTAGATTAGTCTAGAGCCAAATCTGGAGCTTATCTAACAAAATATCTTACAATAATGCTTCAAAGATTAGTAGACCAACATATAGTGTTAGAGAAAAATATTAAATAAAAAAATAGCAATTTTAACTATAAAATTTAGTTGATGATTTGTAGTTTGTAAGGTTTTAGCAATATTTTGCCTTAATTTAAATGTATTTTCTATCCATTTCTAAATATGTTCTGTGACAAAAATATTATTTAAATAAATATTTCTGTTTAAAAAATGTGTTTTGTTCAAATGCATAGATAAATATTACCCATATTTACTGAGAAATGGATAAAAAAAACTCATTTTCAAAATGGGGAGAACTCAATTATGCACTGTATGTGTATATATATATATATATATATATATATATATATATATTATAAACATGATCTTGTGTGCGTGCATGTTTGTGCAAAGTTAAAAAAAATGTTTTTTTCCCTTTGTTTTTGTTGGCAACATAAAAAAAGAAAAAAAAAGAAAAAAGAATAGAATAAAAAAAACACTGGTGGGGAAAGAGTTAAATAGTAATAAATAGAAATGTAATGTAAAAATGTAAACCAGTAATCAAAAATTTACTTTGACATCACGCAAAGCGGCTTCCGGGTCCAAGAGCTCTATTAAACTGTATAGGGAGACTCAACAAATGCTAATAATAAAATGTTTACAAAATGCTAAAATACTTTTGAAAATCATGATCACAATATATATATATATATATAAAAATATTGGTGTCTGTGATGCAGCAAGTCCAGAGACTGTTGTGTACACCATGACTTTTAATGACACTTTAATGTGTAATAACACTAAAAAGTGGTCATAAACAAAAAAAATTTATTCAAATGAGTAATGAGTAGCGGCTTGGATCCGGAAACAGTATTAATTAGGGATGTCCAGATCTGATCACCTGATCGGAAATTAGGCCCAATCACAGGGTTTCAGACTTGATCGATGTTACCTTCCAATCAGGACTCGAATATGTATAATTTCGAATATATATATATATATTCTCATTATTGTTTAATTATAGTTATATAGCTATAGTCTATAGTTATGCAGTGGCACAGAGTTAGACCTCGTTCTTGACCTCGTTCTTTACACAGAAACAGCAGCTCATCAGCATGACATCACTTTGTTGCATTGTTAAATGCTGGCAAAGTAGAACACGGAAGCAGCTTGAAGTGGAAAGCTGGAGTATGTCTGCAGTCTGGAGGTATTAAAAAGTTGATGACAAGAATTGATGTTATTTATTACTGGATTGTTCAGGCTACCTCACAGACGTGCTCGGTTTGTCTGAATGTTAAAATAAGGGGAATTGAAAAATAAGAATACAGTAGTATCAGATCAGGTTTCGGTATTGGGAGATACTCAAAATCAAACGACTCTGACTGGAGGGCAAAAAAACCTAATTGGGACATCCCTAGTATTAATCCTTACGTCACAACTTAAGCGAATAGACAAGTAATTTAATTACAGTAGCGAATTCTTTTGTAACTCTACAGGTGACACTGAGAACAGAAGGACATAATAAAGGTTGTAAAAACATTAGAGCAATGCATCTGTAGGTTTCCCACCTCACACTGCAGGACAAACTGCTTCCCTCCTTTAACCCTCAGCAGGATGCACTTCTTGTCCTTGATCTGCGTCTCCTCCACCGTCACGATATGCTCCATGGTCAGCAGGTTTTGCTGGAGGGACAAAAGGATAATGAGCACATCCCTCAATAAGTCTTCTGACTGCGCTACGCTAAGTGGGGTTTAGCCTATGCTAGAGGTTTTCCCCTCCCATTCTGTTTGGAGCTGTGTTTAGATGCAAATTAGACTTGAAATATCTCATAAAACAGTGAATAAAGCAGTGATTACGTTCAAAGAGAAACTAAATCTTCACTTCCTGATAAACTGGAGCAAATATCAGTCAGAGAAGTGTAGTGCGATGCACTGTTGGGATTTGTCAGTGTGGTGTTTTTTTCTTTTCTAATAAATGAAGACGAAGACTAAACGCAATGAATGTTTCTTAAGGAATAATAAAAAGTTTATGCATATATAAGTGCAGTTAATGCTATAAAGAAGTCATTATCTTCAATCCAGGCCATTTCTCACAAAATAAGTCATCACGGGCTACTCTCTGCTCTTTTCTACACATCAGATGCTCTAATTGGGTCAGAAATTGGTGCGTTCGTTGATGAGAGTCAGGGTGTGTGTGTGTGTAAGTCATTTACTTTGATTCAGTTCATATGTGTTTCCAAATTAGGTAAAGAAAAAGATGCGTGCGTAAGTTTACACCCCCTATAGAATAAGCAGAATTCAGTCATTTAAAGGAAAATTGTCATGTTGTTTTTATTTTGTTATATTATATGCTACACTTCCATCCTAAAGATGTGAATTTATAATGCATAAAACATGTCAATAAAGTAGCTTTTCCGTCCAATTAGAAACAAGAAGAAAATCCTCTCTTCCTGCTATACATGCAGAAATATCCCTGAGAGGAGTGTAGTTTGCTGCACTGTTGGGATTCTCCACTGTGGTGTTTGTTCTCCTCTAATAAATGAGCTGCGCCTCAGAATACGAAACCCAATAAACACAGTCAACGCGGTGGCTTTTAGAGGTGTGAGACGGGAGCGCAGACAGATGCTCAAGACAGTTCTGGAGGGAATAATAATAATAGAATACTGAAGCACTGTGATGACGGACTGACGGAGGCCTTTTACAATCTGCACAACAACATTACACATCTGCAACAATGGGAAGCTGCAAACATGGAGAGCTGCAGACCAACACAAACACAAACACTCTCTCACACACACACACACACACACACACACACACACACACACACACACACTTATATCTGATCAGCATCTGTCAGAAACTAAATCACTGAAGCTCAGACTGATGAAGCACAGGCTTTACTCACTACATCTGTTTACGGCAGAGTTTGTGAGCATCAGATAAAAAAAAGTTTATCCTACTCAGCATCAATTTTTTATGCTCATCTTGGCGTTTCCATTAAGCATTTTTCATGTAATTTTCCAAAATGTGCATAAAAATCGGTGGATGGAAACACAGCTTGTGCCACTTACACTGCTAGAGGTTTTGTAGTAATATGGGGAGCAAAAACACAGATCACAAGCTTCTAATCAATAAGGAGCAGCAGCCGCAGATCTCGTGTCATTGATACCTGATTCCTGAAATCACTTCTGTACAATCATCTGTCCTTTAAACACTTACTGCGTTCAGACTGCTCGATTTTAAACCACACTCAAGATCTCCAATGTTTTGTCTGAGAGTGTTTTGTTCACTATAACAGACAGTGGGAATATCAATAATAGTAAATTAATTCAAATAAATAGTAAATAAAACAGATTTGCATTTAGATAATACACAAGCATAAAATGCATTACCATGTGCATGGGACAACATTCATTTTTAGAAGAAAATTTTATGAAATTAAAACAATTAGCTAAAGTTTAGATCTTTATGAGCTCATTTTTGCAGTCAAATAGCTGTATTAATCTATTGTGTCTGTTCCTAATCAAACAAATGAAATTAAAACAAAAACATTTTCATTACTTTTCTTTGATTAGGAACAGATACAGTACACATAAAACTGCAAGAGCTTAATATACAAGAAATAAATAAGTAACACAATAAATGAAAAAAATAAATATTTCAAAAAGCCTAAACAAATATACATATTAGGGGTGTGAACCTACACTGGTCTCACGGTTCGGTTACGATTATCACGTCATCGATTTGGATCAATTCGATATCTCGGTGCATCGACGATGCTTTCCATACATAATTAGATTTTTTCCTTTACAACACAAGAATTTTTTTTTATTAAAATCTATAAACATATTTATATTTATATATTACTTGTAATACAATTTTGTCCTTTAATACAAGCAGTAATATATATGATCTGTACCTTTAATTTTACCTGCTCAAAAAAAAAACACTCTTTGTGAATGTTTTAGACAAAACTCCAACACATCCAGCACAGAAGACAGCACGAGCATTCATAACAAATAAACTCATGTAAATATTATCCCGCTTGCTTTTTGAGCGCTGGCAAGTTCTTACACCCCTATGATTGGTCATTGTCTTCACCTGCTCAACAGAAAGGGCTGCGATTGGCTTTAGAAAGGAAAGCGCTGTTCACCCATGAGTGACGCGGGAAAAACAGCTGCAGGTCAGTCTATATGCGCATAATACACGGTTATCAGGTAATCTGTAATAGAATAAATACAATACAATAAACTCACACCACAGGCACGCTTGTGTCTGGATCCACAAGTATCTCTTTAACAGCGAGAGAAGAGGAAACTTTACCTCACGAACATGCCAACGGGTCAAATGCTCAGTGTGTGTGTGTGTGTGTGTGGAAGAGAGAGAGAGAGAGGCAGAGATGGAGTTTTACAGCATTTCTCCCTAGTGAAATAGCGGCTTGTGCTTTATTATTCCTCAGTGTCAGTGAAAGATTTGCTATTTAAGTAGTAGGAGTGTTTTATTTACTCACCCTCGCCTCCTTCGCCATAGTATTCTACCGCGACATCGCGCATAGGGAATAAATGTCATCTGTGCGTAATAACCGGTTATGATCTATTACTAAACCAACATCGAATTGTCCCCCATCTGCATTGCGGTGCAGAGAAACTATAAATTTTGACACCCCTAATATATATATATATATATATATATACATATATATATATATATACTTATATACTTTATATATATATATATACTTATATACTTTATATATATACTTATATACTTTATATATATATACTTATATACTTTATATATATATATACTTATATACTTTATATATATATATATATACTTATATACTTTATATATATACTTATATATATATATATATATTTTTTTTTTATTCTAGAAGTTTGTAATGGCTTTTTTTGGACTATCCAGTGAATATTAATTCAATAAATGTTTTGTACCATTTTGTGACAGTCTGCAAAGTAAATATGGTCATACAAAATTATTAAATAATTGTTAAAACAAACAATAAATAAATAAACAAAAAAATATTTTGTAACTGATTTATTTGACTATCAAGTGAATAATGATTAAACAAACCAATTTTTTGTTCAATTTTGAAACAGGACGTCTGTAAACTAAACATGATCATGAAAAATGTAAAATAAAGTGTGAAATTTGACTAAAGCTGACTAAAAATATATATTATTTTATAATGGCTATATGACTATCCTATGAATATTAATTAAACAGATTTCTTGTTTTGTTCAAAGCGTGAAATTAACTGTTAAAAACCGCAATATACAGGATATGAATAAATAAATAAATAATTGCATATTGTTATTTTGAAATGCTATATTTGACACCTGTGAATATTACACACATTTCTTATTTTGCTCTAAGCTTGAAATTTCTGTCGTGTTTCGTCTGGTGCAAACAGAAAACTGCTCATCACTGTGCATCTCATCATGAAGCATGTTGTTAGAACACGAGATTACAATGTAACCTGCTCGCCTAATGTTTACGCTCGTAATATTTATATCATTTGCTAAATAATAACCTCATGTGAAACTGAATCCGTCTCATTTCGGCATTGTGCAGGTTAAATTTACCTAAACAAAGACAGCGCTCCGGCACGGAAAAAACATTTTCAAAGCAGAATATCTGACTTCAGCATTGTTTCTCAGTTAAACAAGTATGTTCACTTGGGATGTTTCTTAAATATCTGCACACATATTATGGTGTTTTTATGCTTTAGAAGAGTCAAAAACTCACATACAGCACCTTTAATTCAAAACCCTTGTTTTGTTCAAAGCTTGAAATGAACTGTTAAAAGTGCAATATACAGGAAATAAATAAATAAAATACTTATATTAATAAATAAATAAATAAACTTATTTAGTAATGGCCATATTTGACTATCCTGTACATGTTTTGTAATGGCTATATTTGACTATTCTATGAATAACAATTAAACAAAATCCTTGCTTTGTTCAAAGCTTGAAATGAACTGTTAAAAGCGCAATATACAGGATATTAATAAATAAAAAATAAATGAATGAATAAATGAACTATTATTCCTCATTCACACTAGCAAAGACTTTCAGCAAAGTCGCTCTTCACTGGCATAAAGTTGAAGGATTCTCAACTTTGCTGTGTCGCTCGACACGCCTACCTGGTCACCAACGGTTCACTGTTGCTTGCACAGATGGAGGTCACCAGAAATCGCTCGCTCTCCGTTGAAATGAACGGTTGATTGTCACTATTTCTAAGGCTATATTTGACTTCACTCTAAGTGTTAATTAAACTCTTCATTTTGTCAAAGCTTGATATGGACAGTTAAAAAGTGCAATATACAGGAAATAAATAAAATACTATTATTAATAAATAAATAAATAAACAAAATAAATAAACTATTATTTTTTTATGGCTATATTTTCCTGTAAATGTTAATCAAACAGATTTTGTTCAAAGGTTGAAATAAACGGTTAAAAAGCTCAATATACAGGATATAAATAAATAAATAAAATAAATAAATAAAGATGAATAATATGAATAGTAATTAAACAAATCCTTGCTTTGTTCAAAGCTTGAAATGAACTGTTAAAAAGCTCAATATACAGAATATTAATAAATAAATAAATAAGTGAACTATTATTCCTCATTCACACTAGCAGTACTTTGTAGATGCCTGTCACTCTGGGTGGCGATCTGCTGCAAGCACGGGTCTGTGTAGGTCTACAGCATGGAGAGCACATCCGGCCTCTGAGTGAGCTGAGAGAGGATCACCTGAGCTGGTGCTTCAGGTAAAGCACGAGCCGCTATTTCACTATGGAGAAATACTGTAAAACTCTATCTCTGCCTCTCTCTCTCTCTCTTCCACACACACACTGAGCATTTGACCCGTTGGCATGTTCGTGAGGTAAAAGTGAAATCGAGGCTGCGGTTGGAAGAAACCCGGAAGTATAGCCTGAGTCACTCAGGAATGTTGTGTATCTGGCTGTATATCTTATCAGCGAAAAGAAAGCGACACAAATATATCATTACAATGACCTCATTTTCAGCGAAGTTAAGGAAAATGCCACTAGTTTGCTAACGTTTCCTTTCCCAAACAAACGTTTTAGCTGCCATTTATCAAACTCAAGTTAATGAACTGATTCTTTCACTATATTAGACCTATCTAGATACTGAATTTCATTACTGAAATTTATAAAAACCGTCAATTTCATGCTCATTAACATAAGCACTGTTGAACGCAACATCGCTGATTTGCCATGGTGTTCACGCACTTAACAGAAAGGACTGTGATTGGCCATGGAGGTCATCAGTTCACCACAGTTTACCAAGTGCAAACACAGACGAGCGATCCGCTGATGACTCGGCTGATCTTTGCGGCTTTAAAACACTCCACTGTTCGTGCATCTGTGTTTGCACTCAGAGAAGTGCGGTGAACTGATTACCTTCATGGCTAATCACAGTCATTTCTGTTGAGCACTGGTGAATATGGCAAATCAGCTGCTTAAGAACGCGACCAGCGACGCTTAAAAGTTAGCAGGAGATGGACGTTTTTTTTTATTCAGTATCGGGACAACACTATTACAGGCAACACGAGGGTGTGCTACAGAGGACTGCGTTGTTTTATCGTTCACCGGGTTACATAGGCTGAAGCAAGCAGGGAAGCCCCCACTGTGTTTAGCTGCTGCCATGAACTGAAGCCCAGGAGGAGAGATTGTGATGTTGTTTGATGCCTAATCTGCTTTTAATTGATTAAATTAAACTGAACTGAATGATATTGAAGTGATGTTTACACCATTTCTGCGTTTTGAAAACGCGGCAACAGCTGGAGGTTTATAGTCCACAGCATGTTGTTGCAATGTTTACAGTATAGTGGTGATCCTATACTTCCGTGTTTTTTCCCACCGCAGCCTTGCTTTGGTTCTTTAAAATGGCGGCCGCGTGAAAGAAGCGTATTTGGCTGACACTTAAAGTCACTCTTCATTTGCATAGAGTTGAAGAATTCTCAAGTTTGTTGCATCACACGACACGTCTAACGATCTCTCGCGTAGATGGAGGTCGTCAGAAGTTGCTCACTCTGTTAAAAAGAACGGTCGCTTGTCACTTTGCCGCTACAAGTCGATCGTAGTGTGAATGAGGCTTTTTTCTAATGCCAATATTTGACTATCCTGTAATTGTTAATTAAATAAGCTCTTTATTTTGTTCAAAGCTTGATATGAATTGTTAAAAAGCACAATATACAGGATATAAATAATTAACCCTCAACAGATGCAATATAGCCAAGCATCAGCATCACATCTGCCTTTCTAATGCTCAACATGAAGTGATCTTCTCTTCAGACTGGAGATCTCAGAGTTAAATAGAAATACAGTGGAAATCTGCACTTCTTCTATTTAATCTTAGTTACAGATGAGGACAGAGAGCGTGTGTCCCTGGGGAACCTGCACTGACCTACTTCTGATCTGAGCGCAGTCGCAAAACCTCTCTCCGTCTGCTGGGAAACACTGAGTTTTGCTGGAGCGCAGGAGAGGAAAGTAGCAGAGGATGTGGATCACAGCTGCAGGTACTACGGGAATATACCGCAGCGGGATGGAGGAAAACCACACGCTAATCTCTAGAGCAATGCTGTTCCTCCTCGTCTTCTTAGAGGAACATAAATCACTCGACTGGAGGGCAAAGACTGCTGAAGACACAGTTATTAGCGCTCCTGACAAATTTGATCATGTTTAACTTGTATGAGTGTGTGCGCAAGAGAGTATTGTGGGTTGCAGCTGGAAGGGCATCCGCTGCGTAAAACATATGCTGCAATAGTTGGCGGTTCATTCCGCTGTGGCAACCCTTGATAAATAAGAGACCAAGCCGAAGAAAAATAAATGAATGAATGTTTAACCGAGCAAAAGGACATTTATTCATGTTAGGGCTGCACAATACATCGGTGGAGCATCGATATCTCAATGTGTGTATCAGCAATAGTCACATGGTAGGATTAGATTAATTAAAAATGAAAAGATATTATTAGTTTTTATAGTTATTTAATGATAACCAAGTTTTTTTATGTCTGACTGGTCAATTTCTGTTCCTAATTGCTGTTAGAGCTCTGTTTATTTCACTTTTATCAGTAACTCTTTACAATAATGTGGTATTAATGTTAGTTAATGCATTTACTTACATGAACAAAGCAACATTATGTTCATGTTAGTTAATAAAAATGAAGTTGTTCATTCATGTTAACTCATGGTGCATTAACTAACGTTAATAAGCTTGACTTTAGATGTTAATAATGCATTAGTAAATGTTGAACTATGATTAATAAATGCTGTACAAGTATTGTTCATAATTAGTTCATGTTAGTAAATACACTAACTAATGAAACCTTACTGTAAAATGTGACTCTTTTATCTCTGCTCTGTTGTATTTATTATCATTTAGCGCACTGCATAGAAAAAGATTTGATCATCCCAGTTGATCTAGAATCTAGATGAAATCTTTCCAAATAGAGCTCTTCAAGTCATCCGGCCAAATTAAATTCATATCACAGAATAACAAAATATTGCTTTCTCCAACATCATGCAGTTCTATTTCACATTATTTCTATTTCACTATATATAGTCGACATTCTCCATCATTTTGGGCTTGAGCTCCAGTTCAAAGTAAAAAATCTTTGAAAAAAAGCCACATTATTATTTACCTGTTCATTTGTCTGTATATTTTTCATTTCATTCTATGTGCTTAAGTACTATTTATACATTTTGTATGCAATTATTTTTCATTTTTTACTGTAATTTGCCATAAAATCGATTTAAAATCTTTACAGATTGTTCTGCCTTTTTATGATAGATGTTTTATAATTAAGTTGACTAGATTGTAAAGACAGACACTATATATGTATGTATGTATGTATGTATATATATATATATATATATATATATATATATATATCACAGAAATGAATAAATAATACAGAAAATAAATGTTTCATGCAACTGTTTAACTTAGAGTAAACACCAACAAGAATGAAAACTAGATTATTTTGATGCTGATTGAAGCTGAATGTATGATTCAGGAGGCAGACAGTCAAAAATAGCTATAACGGGAGTCTTTAAGTTAACATTTCAAGACAAAACTTCACTAAAAATGCATATAAACATTATTTTCAGAGATAACTTGAAATAATGTGTGTTATTATTCAAGTCTAAACAAAAACGCAGTAGAGGGTCTGTCCTGGAGACCAAAAATTCTAGAATCACCAATATTTCTTTGAATATTTTAATAATACAATTATTAAATATGAATTGTGTTGTGGCGGCATAGGGGCTCAGTGCTTAGCACTGTGGCCTCGCAGCAAGAAGGTCGCTGGTTCAAGTCCCGGCGGGGTCAGTTGGCATTTCTCTGGGTGAAGTTTGCATGATCTTTCCGGGTTTCCTCCGGGTGCTCCGGTTTCCCCCCCAGTCCAGACACATGCGCTATAGGGGAATTGATCAACTAAATTGGCCGTAGTGTACGAGTGTGTGTGTGTGTGAATGAGTGTGTATGGTGTTTCCCAGTACTGGGTTGCGGCTGGAAGGGCATCCACTGCGATTCATTCCGCTGTGGCAACCTCTGAATAGAGACTAAGCCGAAGGAAAATGAATGAATGAATGAATGAATGAATGAATAGACTGTGATGCTTATGTAAAAAAAAATGTGTTGATGGTTGGTATGAATTTTGCTTGTTGAATTTCTGCATTTATTAATGAGAAATTTTGATTGCTGTAAATTGCATGGGTATTTTGTACTTGTTGAGATTTGTTTGTTGTGTCAGCTGATTGTTGATTGGACTGGAATTAACGTGCACCCGAAAATATACCTCTATTACCTTTTGAGAAACTACAGCTTAAAAAAGGCTATTCATTGCTTGAATAAAGTCTTTTACCTGCGGGAAAGTGTGCAATAATATATTCTCCAATAAATAAAAGTGTTATTGTGTTCTTTTTGTTTAGTTTTTCCCCCATTTTTCCTTGAATATCTTTTTTTTCTCTCCTTTTTTCCCCATATACAGCATGTATATACATGTAAAGGTTTGCATCAGAATTTTGTGCAAATGTAAAAAATATAATAAAAATAAAATAAAAGTGTCTTGTTTTGCCCTCCAGTGTGTGCCGTCATGTGAAAACTTAATAGATGATGAAAATCGAAGAAGAGGAAGAGGAATCAGTTCAAATGCACCGGACTCACCTTGAATTTACGTTTTTTTAACGTTTTAGTCCAACGTTCCTACAGCGTATGGACAAACAAGGCAACATTCAATCTCAGAAATCTGCCTGTTAACCCTTTATATTGATACAAACAGCACTGACAACACACACACAGCTCTTACCCGAGACTCTCCTTCACCTCTCCACTCCACACGGTTGGGGAACAGGTAGAAATAGCGCCGCTGCCACTGCGTCAGGAAGGGGTTTCCTAGCTTTAGCATGTAGCCGTGCATGATGCAGTCCTTCCCCAGTGCGTAATCTGCACAAAAGTCACATAGACAGGGAGAGTTATCAAATGCTTGACAGTTGGATGCTGAGTGTTACACTTTTTTTTTTTATGAAAGTTGAAGTTGACATCAGATTATCAGTTGTGACTGCTCAGGGTTGGATGAAGCACAACTTTAATCTGAATGTTCTGTAGAGCTGACTCAATGTTCACATTTTATTAGATTTTTAGCTACATTTCTATCCAGTGAAAAAGTGAAAGGAAAAGGTTTAAAAAAACTAATGAATTTCCAATGAATTTAAATCTATTTTTAATAATGACTGTAGGAGCTATTTATTTGATGGCAATTTTTCTTTCACACCAATAGAGGGTGTATAATGTATTTATGCTCTCCTAGCGATGACCTGCGGGGCGTAGAAGAATGTCAAACAAACTTGTTGACTGTAATGGACTTGGAATGGGTTTATGTTTACTAGGATTTTTACTTTTGACTGAATGGATAATAAATGGATTGGATTATCCAACTTTATTCTCAAAGGTATGGACATTTCATTATGGAACTATTCAAGGAAGAAATGCACCTACAATTACAGATGTCACTTCAAAACATTCCCTCTGCCACCATTGTTAACGCCGCCGCGGAGGTACCTACGTGTACCAGCAGCTTTTGACCACTGAGTGGTGCTTTAACCATAGATTTTCAGCTTTGCCTTTTCACAATAGGGCGGTACTGCATGTGCACTGTACCTTATGTGATGTGATGTGTTCAATTAAAATATCATTTATCTTGTTTGTATAAGTTTTAACTAACTTTACCATAGTAATAAACATGCTTTTACACTATACTGTATGTTTTCGAAAAGATACAATACATGCTGAGAAGTATAGCAATAGGCTGCAAAAATTAAGCAAATATAAGAATTAAGTTGTTAAGCCTTTATAGTGCCCTATTTAATTGTGTTGGGGTGAACAGAATGTTCCGATTTCTTTGACCATCTTTGATGTTATTACCTCAAATCTTAAATGTGCACACACTGCAACATATAAAATCCATGGCACAACACACACTACAAAATAATACTAAGACTATTGAGCTGATCGAGCACATCACCTGATTGCAGATAACTTGCTTTATCAATAATTATTATGTATTATAGGCTAGGTTACAAATATTTGACCATCTGCCACTACATGCAAAACACACTCATGCACTCAAAATAGGTTCCTTTTTACATAGCTATTAGTTGCAGTTAAGAATTAAATAAATTGGCAAATCCGCAAGCAAGTTGAGCTGCATATTATTTATCATCTGTTTATTTTTTTCCTCCGTTCATTTCTCTTTCGCACGCATGCAGAGCGAATTTGCAGAAAGAAAAAATTCAGCTTGTTTAAAAGAGCGCATCCTCTTATAGCTGGCCTATTTCGGTTTACAGGACTGAATGTTTTTTTTTATACTGTATGCTATTCTATCCCCTATCCTAAACATAGCCAACATGAAATATAAATATTTTAAGTTTCTAAAATTTTATTAATCATTTGTTATTTATGTCTAGTAACTGAGACATAAAATGTGACAGTAAAATTTAATCAACAGCGAAAATGTAAATAAACACTGTACATCTCTCTATATTTAGGCTAAAACAGTTTTATTTATTTATTTAGGCCTACTTATTCGTATTTATCTTTGTACTTTCATTTTAGTTGTCTTTTATTTCTACTTTCCAAAATGAATCCTCATTGCACTTAAGTTTACAATGATAATAAAACTTGTTAACAAGTTTTTAATGATTAATGAAGGAATTATAATGCTTTGTTTCATCGTTTACCTTTATTTACAAGTAGCAGAGTATTTACAGCTACTGTATAGGCTATTACTGTCGTTTTACAGTCATACCTAAAAAACACATTCTTACTCCTTTAGAGCGGCGGCGGTACAAAGCACGGCGTTAATGCTCATATTAAAGTGTCACCTACTGTACATTTAAATAAATTCATTTAAAGGAATGTAATAAAAAAAAATAAGTTTTGAACTAGGGTTGCTCTGATTGATCGGCCTGAGATCAGTATCGGCTGATAATCACATTTCATGACTCTATCGGTACTCGCCAATCTGGCCCATCTTATGAACCGATCGCAGGTGCTTGTTCATGAGTTTACACACAGAGAGTACTCATCAGAAGTGCTACAACACGTGAGGAGGTAAATGGTGTGTGGTGGCGTGAGTGCTCATGTCACTACTAAAATGCACAGATTATACAGTCTATTGGTGCGGCTTGCGTGAGTGATGCTCTCTTTGTTGCAAGTGCAACCATTGTATGTCCAGTGTTTTAAGCTGCTGTGACAAGAGCGGAGCGATCGCCGCTATCTAGTGTCTCATTGAACCGCATGGCCTTTCCCGGAAGCTCTGCAATTCTCCTGCATATTCAAAGTGGCGTTGTGACGCCTGCATATTAGATAAAATATCCTGCAAACCATGGTGACGAGAGTGAATGAGCAAGAGACCAGATCGCGAGAGGCACAGTGATGTTCTAAGCTTTATATTTGTTAGGTTAAATAAATGGTGCAGTAAAATCCCTGCTCTCTCATCAAGCTGCTGTGTCTGTTCGTAGCTGCGATCAGAGAGCTGCTATCAAAAGTTAGAGCATGGTCTTGCATGTATTTAGGCCTTTTTTGTGCAAGAACTGAAAGTGTTTTTGACTGTGTTTTTGATCATATTGGAAGTTCACTAAAAGCTGGTTGGAATTATTATTAAAATTAATATTTTTACTTATTTAATAATATATATTTGTGTAATATAGGATTAGTTATTGCAATAAACAGTAGTTTACAGGACCGTTTTCTTTTAGTAAATAAGTAATGTATGAGTAGATGTGCATTTTAACTTCTTATGCATCAAATTAAGCCTACACTCCATATGTTTTCTTGATTGAGACATGTTGAACTCTTCTTCCATCATTTGCAGTGTTTCTAAATTGCACTGCTAGTCATTTCTTACCAATTTTTTAAAACACGTTTTATCTATTATTTTCAGTAACACTTTATTTTGATGGTGCATTTGAGTATTAGTAGACCGTCTGCTTAATATCTGTTGATACAGACATTTAACTGACTGTAAGAACCTTTGCAAGTACATGTCAACTTACACTAACCCCAACCCCAACCTAACAGTCTACTTATAATCTAATGAGAACTAGGTGGCATGTAGATCCAATGTAACTTTAATTCAACAAACGGACCAAAGTAAAGTGTGGCCTTATTTTCTGTACACCTTCGTCTGAAAATTCAGTACATCTCTAATATCAACACACTTTTAGATTCCCATTGTTGCACGTTTCTGCTGTGTGATTGGCTCTTAAATCAATATAGAGTGAAAAAGTCCAGAGCTTATTGTTATTGACATATATTTCATCATGACTCGATATTATATTGTTTATTGACCTAGCCCCTATGCTGAAGTGACAGATTCTACAGCGCGTAAAATCAATCTGATCACACCTGTTTCTCTAACATTAGAGCTAATTTCATGAAGTTTGCTTTTTGTATGTAGACCCTATTCTCTTTGGCATGTGTTATTAACGTATGACCAATTGGTTGGATTTAGATCCAAAGCAGGTCACTATTATTCCTAACTCTCATTGAGCTTTAACCCGGTTGAGCTCCAGCTCTGGATTCCTGCGCTTGTGTCTTCAGGTCACACGAATAATTCAGCGTTTGCTAAATGACACTGGCTCTTTCAGATCTATTTCTGACCATCACACAACCGGTCATGTGATGTAGCTGTGTCTTTCCCTGGAGGGAAACAGCACTGCATGACAAACACACAGGATTCAAGCCTCTGCTCGAGGTCGCAGGCGGAAATGATGCTGCCTCTGTGAAAGTCAATTAGCTGACGTCAGTCGTGAGCTTTAATTCATGCTGGAGAATGTAGCACTGGTTTAGCACAGGCCTTTCATTTCTGCAGCCATGTGTGAATTACTGCTCGTCGCTTCTGTAGAGGGCACATGATTTAACACAGTGGTCCTCAACCACCGGTCTGTGGATCAGTTGGTACCGGGCCGCACAAGAAATCATTAGTTAGTTTTGTTTCATTTATTATCTGAGTCTGAATGATCTTTTATTTTGAAAAATGACTGTATTCTCTCGTTTACATCTCGGTCACTTGAGCGGCAAAATTTAACTCACAAGCAGCAAAATGAGTGAGAAACAGACGTCTTTAGAAAGTTTCTTTGCGAAGGGAAAAATGCCCAGTGAAGGACCCATGAACAGCCAAGGAATGAATCTGCAACACATTGGTCAACAAATCAGGTGAATCCAGCATGTCTGTGCAAGAAGATCAACTGCTGGAGATTGCAAATGACTGTGGACTTTTAGGGATCGTAAGCATATTGTGTCTTTTTTAATAATACAAATAATAATAATAATAATAATAATAATAATAATAATAATTCCTTACATTCATATAGCACTTTTCTGGACACTCAAAGCGCTTTACACATTGGGGGAAATCTCCTCATCCACCACCAGTGTGCAGCATTTACCTAGATGACACGACGGCAGCCAGACCGCACAACACACATCAGCTAATTGGTGCAAAGGAGACAGAGTGATGAAGCCAATTATGATATGGGGATGGTTAGGAAGCCATGATAGACAGAGGGCAGTGGGCAAATTTGGCCAGGATGCTGGGGTTAAACCCCTATTCTTTTCGAAGGACATGCTGGAATTTTTAATGACCACAGAGAGTCAGGACCTTGGTTTAACGTCTCATCTAAAAGACGACGCTCACTGAGCAGTATAGAGTCCCCATCACTATACTGGGGCGTTAGGACTCACACAGACCACACGTTGAGCGCCCCCTGCTGGCCTCACTAACACCACTTCTGGCAGAAACCTAGCTTTCCCATGTGGTCTCCAGCTACTGACCAGGCGCAGCTCTGCTTAGCTTCACTGGGTGACCATGTGAGAGTTGCAGAGAGCTAGCTGCCGGCGTGGCGTGACGCACTCGCGCCTTCCAGACACCCCCAGTTGAATGAATGCAGCGAGTGCACCTCGAGTCCCATGACAAGAACTGACCAATCAGCTTCATACTTTGTATGGTATACACGCATTTTTGTAGACTAAGGCCTAATCCCAATTCTCCCCCTTACCCCTTGTCCCAATTCTCTTTATCTTGAAGGCGTAGGGCTAAGGGGAAGGGGTGAATAGCCCTTTGAATGAAGATTTTTTAGGACCACACTCGAAACCAAGGGGTAAGAAAATGTACCCCTTTTACCAGCTACAACAGCAGTTTTGCTGCACTCGGAAGTAAGGAGATCCACAAATTAGTATTTTTTGTCATTATTACAAATTTTTACAACAAACAAACACATGTTTTAATATATTCATAACCGTGTTCATGTTTTACCGTCATGCTTTTATAAAAAAAACCCACTAAAATAAAAACCGCTAAATTTGTCGATCTATAATCCATAATAATAACTCCTGTACAGCAGTGCCACAACATTCTGACACTCGAACACCCTGTCAGAGAAGTCTAGTGTCTGAGAATGAGCGTTTTACAGTGTCTGCTATAATGTTAATGCTGTTTTTGATGTGTTTACATAGATCAATATGGCCACTGTGTAAATGCGCAGTACAGTTACGATCTTATTGCCACATTAGATCATTATGATAACATAATATATGCCTTCAGTGATGTCCTGAAGATAAATACCAAAAAATAACACAACTGGAATAACTACAGCAGTCGCCATCGTCTGATCTCATATGAAGCAAGAGTGATGACATCTGATGACGTGTGCAGGTGCTGTAGTGCTGTCCCCATTCTTAGAGGTAAATTGTGAACCCACTCGTTTTTAAGAGCCAAGGGGAAGGGGTGCAAAAATAGAATTGGGCCTAATTATCTCAAACAAACACAGAACACCCAAACACTGCAGTGCTTTGTGATTTTCTCCATAAATAAAACATATATCAGAGTGACAGCAATGTAATGTGTATTTATATAGCGCATTTATTGTGTATGGCCATACTCCCAAAGTGCTTCACAATCATGAGGGGGGTCTCTCCACAGCACCACCAGTGTGCAGCATCCACTTGGATGATGCGAGGGCAGTCACTGGACAACGGCGCCAGTGCTTCACCACACACCAGCTATAGGTGGAGTGGAGAGACAGTGATAGAGCCAATTCGGTGGATAAGGGATGATTGGGAGACCATGATCGTAAGGGTCGAGTGGGAATTTAGCCAGGACACCGGGGTTACACCCCTACTTTATTACGAGAAGTGCCATGGGATTTTTAATGACCACAGAGACTCAGGACCTCGGTTTAAAGTCTCATCTGAAAGACAATGTTTTGTCATCCTGTGAGAAAATGGTTGATGGTCACTTAGCAGCCTACGAAACAATCAAGTCGTCCTCTATGAATCATCATTTAATATTTAGAATTTAAACTGCGATACTTCAATCAACCACTAGGTCAATCCTACATACTGCACCTTTAAGAGTGCGTAATTAACCTTGTGCCGCCGGCAACATGTCGCCTGGAAAGAGTGTTCATTAAAGCAAATTAAAAATATTTCCCTTGACCATCTGGATGTCGCTCTCCAGCAAACTCCCTCAGTTCTCAGAGGTTGAAAATGAGAGTGCGCTAAATGAGAGCAAACAGGATGTTTACAAACAGCATTTTGCAAGCAGCTGTTCTGTGTACACGGCCACGACACCCTCACTAGTCACAAATATCTGGACTTCTGAAAGGAATATAATCCTCTAAATATCTACAGTGTTGACATCAACAATGATGACACATTCCCAGCACAAGAAGCTCTACTATGCATAACAATATAAGGTTCAAGACTTAATTATAAGCCCTCCGGTGAAAGCTTAAAGCTTAGTTATTATTTACATATTTGTGATGTTTTAAAAAGCAAAGACACTTTAACAGTATTTTAAATGACTTGCCTAATTACCCTAGTGAAGCCTTTAAATGTCTAGTATCTTGAAGAATATCTAGTCAAATATTATGTGCTGTCATCATGGCAAAGACACAAGAAATTATAAGAAATAAGTTTAACTAATAAGTAACTATCACATGAAAAATAATCTCTCTGTTAAACACTAAGAATTTTCATTATTATGTTTGCATGATGCTAAGAAATTCAGCTTTTTAATAACAGGAATAAATAAATACATTAGAATGCATTGTAGTAATTTCAAAATGTAATAATATATCATTGTTACTATATTTAAGGCCCATAAATGCAGCATTGGTGAGTAAAAAACATTACTTTTTACAATTTTATGTGATAGTTGTCTATATTTATTTTACATTTTTTATATTTCTTTAAACATATTCAGTGCTTACCATGCATAGACTTTACTTGGGCGCTCCTCTCAAGTATATTAACGACCACCTAAGTATATTTGGTGGTGACCAATGACTGTAAAAAATATGGATGACACGACAGCGCCTTTTCACATTGAACGCTTTGAAGGCAAAACGCCTCGTGACGGGCACAAACTGTCTCAAAACACTGCTGGAATTGGAGCCTGCGCATGCGCAGAAGAACTGCCTGATGATAGCCAGAGCCGTGGAATCAAGCTTCCAACCAAACGCTTGTACATCAAATCAACCACGCCCCCTGAACTTCTCACTAGACCACCGGTATCTGCACTAAAAACAAAGGCTCGCTGATATAAATATAAGCACTGACATTTAAAAACAAGTAATAATATATGATTTATTAAAAAAACTATATGATGTAAGCTGTTATAATTTAATAAAAGCAATACATGTTGAACTGTAGAAATTGAACTAGAACTAACACTTGTAAAATATGAGCAATAACATCTAAACAACACGTACATTTTTAGAAAGGTTTTTATGTTTAATTACCAATCAACAGGACCCAAAATATACACATCATAGATAACGATTTACCATGCGGGAAAAATGGTGTGCTTAAAAGATAAATACAGCAAGATTTCTAAATACCAACAGGATATTTACACATTCCTGCACTATATAAAATAATCCTTATCAATATGTACAATCAACTTCACAGTATTAATACATTAACTGATGTCTATCAGCTGCTGCACATCACTTGTGTATCGTTTATCGTTTTTTTGCCTGTTTTTATTTGGTTTATTCGATGCCTTAATATCTGGCAAATAAGAATTTACCTTCATTTTAATGTTTAGTAGGAGTTTTCAAATAAAAAGCAGGAGATAAATGATGTATATAAATAATACATCACATTTACAGCTCTATTTGTTATATAAAATTTGGTTTCTAGAACATTCATATTTTATAACAGCAAATTCAGTAGATTAACCCAATAACATGCTGAAACTCAAAATGTAGAGACGTCCTGTAAATCCAGTTTAAATAACCTTACAGGAGATCAATGTGGAGATCGGCTAACATTAGTTTAACCTTCCTTATTATTATTTCAGACCCATAAAGAGAATTACTTCTAGATAACAATAACCTGTATTTTCCCCGTCATGGTGTGTATCAGCAAACTAATAAACCCCCATAAATCCCTGACCTTACCGAATAAACAGTGATCCTAATAAACCAGATCCTCTATGTCAGAAAGTAAGATTAACTGCTGAACTCATTTTATCCTGGTAAAATAACACAGAAATGGAATAATAACACCTCAGTCTCCTCCTGAAGCTCAGACGGTCAGCTTAAAGAAAGTGTCAATCATGATGACACGCAGCATTCAATTACTGGCTAAAAACATACAGTTTACTCAAATGAAGATCTGCATCTATATCAGCTGATAACCAGAGCCTTAACTGACCAGAACCATCTTTCAGGACATTTTATTGCAAGTGTGATTAATTTTTTTATTTAAGCTTAAGTCTCCTTCATTAACACGGAGGAGGCGGGCTTTATGACTTGTACTGCAGCCAGCCCCCAGGGGGCGATCTATTGGCTGGGACCTTCACTCAAAAGCAGGCATGTGGCACACTTGGTGATGACACATGAATAATACTATTATTTTTATCATTTTTTTTGTGTTTGTACAGTATATATCACAGAAAAGTGCCAAATTGCATCCGGACGTAGTTTCTGAATCTCCTAATATGTCCAGGATTCGGGTTTTACTTTCGCTTTTTAAAAGTTGCCGTTATTTGTATGTGTTTTTGCATCACCTTTTTGCAGCTGACTGCGCATGCACAGCCACGAGAGAAACATTAAATGATTAATCATTTAATAAACTTTACTATATACTCGAGAGAACAAAATACACTGGCTGCAAATTATATGTACACTATTAGAAATGGATAATCAACTAATTTGCCTTATTTAAATAATCTGCACTTTTTATTCTAGTGATTATTATAATTTTGAGCAATAATGTCTATTTTTATTCCATCCTCATTTGCTGTATATTTTATTAATTTAATGATGTTAATATATTATATACTTTATATTTATCTAAAATGCTTTGGCAATACTGTAAATGTCATGCCAATGAAGCAACTTTAGAGAGAGAGAGAGAGAGAGAGAGAGAGAGAGAGGGCAACAGTGTCATAATAAACAAAAATACAGGTAAAAATCACAGTTTTTTTTGTTTGTCGCATGTTGTTGACCATTTATGTGTTGTGGGTAAAAGATGTGTTTTATCCGACTACCAATGCAAGTATATTAAGTGATATTTATTTATATTTCTTTTTATATATGTTTTTATATTTCTTTATTATAATTATTTTTAGTTTTTTTACTATCTGTATTAATATATAGGACGGTGGAGATTTTTAGACAGTAAAGCATTGGGAGAAGAGAGAGGGGAAGGATTGACAAATGAACTCGAGCACACTTCTGTGCTATATATGTTGGCACACAGTACTACTAGGCTATTTGAGCAGATGAGTTTCCTTGTTTCTGGTGAACACAAATTAAGATACTTGGAAGAATGTTGGAAACTGGCAACCACAAATATGCATAGGAGAAAAAACAAATATTATGGAAGTCAAAAACAACATTCTTCAAAATATCTTCACAAACAAAACCCACAAACAGGTTTAAGACAAGTGAAGGCTGAGCAAATGATGAAAGAATTTAACATGTTGGGTGAACTATCCCTTTAAACATACAAAATAGAGCATTTCTGATAAACCAAAATGCATTCCAGTAATAGGAATATTGATTCTTCAAAATTCTTGTGAAAGGACGTCACAATAAAGCCAATAATAAAGTGCAGTGTCTGACCTTCTTCGTGGCCTTGCTGCTTGTTTTTGGCCCTCTTGCGAGCCTCGTTTTTATCCGTGTCGCTGTTCACGGCTTCATACACGGTCTCGGCCACCTCCTGCTGCCAGCGCTCGGAGATCACCAGTGGAAAGTTCTTATACAGCTCCTGATCACTGTCCAGAAGCTGAGAGAAAACACAAACACCACAATAACTTTCAATTCAGACACTCTGGGTGCATCCCAAATGTGCATACTTAAGCACTATTCAGTGGTGGATTTAGGCATGAGGAATATGGGCGATTACCCAAGGAGACCCCAAAACCGCTTCAAAAAACATGCAACAGTAAAAGCTTAGAGATACGATTTACTTTGCAAATGTATTCATTTAGAGTGGTAATCGCAGAATAAAGACGTTAGGGGTCATTCACATTTGGCGTCTTTTGCATGTGCAAGTTTGTTATTCTTTATGTGCAACCAAAGTAAAGCTGGTGAAAGCAAACTGATGTAAAAAACATTTCCGCACGACGCTCCTGGTGTGAATCCCAGCTGTGTACATGCACGCCGATAAAATATGTGCTGCTCATGCGTTGTAAAACTGGAGTAAGAGCCTTTTATGCAGAGGTGTCGGCACACAGCGAGTTGACCTGCAAAACTGAAGTTTGTATAATATGATGGTGATGATCTTATTTTGACTAAGCATGGCTATAAAGCAGAAAGGAGGGATGGTGGGTCAGGTAGGCATTCATTCTCAGCCATGAGTCGGGCCTAACACAACATAATTCTATAAAAAAAATGTTTGTGTTCTATAGAATTGTTATAATAATCATGTAAAAGATTGCAAGTGATCTTAGTATATCACTCCAGTTGTGTCTTTACTAGGGATGGGTATCTTTAAAGTTTTAACAGCATTACTACTTTTATTGATACCCCTTATCGGTTCGGTACTTTAACGATTCTCTTATCGGTACTTTTTGTATGTTTTTTCAGGACCTTTCTTGGTTTATTGTGCTCCCTGCTGTTAAAAAAACCCTCTTAAAGCTGCAAAATGAAGTATGAGATAATGTTTATGGTTTTTCATTAAAGCATTAATTAACAGTGTTTTAAGAGATAACTCTGTTTTTAATTAATATTACTTTTTCTAATATTTCCTAATAAGCATAGTTTATTATTAGGCTATTCATGGGCTATATCTGTAAACACAGCTGATGTAAAAGCATTTTTAATGTTTAAGATTTATTTAGGCTACTGCAGAAAAAAATACTGTTTTCATTGTAGGCGAATGCGTGTGTTTATTATACTATTAATGTTATATTAATTTAGGTGATTGACTGCTGGCATAACGATGTGGATGATGTAATGTTAGTGTTAGTAGCTAAGCAGTCAAAAACGTTTCATTACTTTTTATTGCAGTTAACGCACCTTTGAAGGACACTTTCACTTAGCCTGATTGCTTGCGTTTCCGCTTATACAAGAAAACAACTTGTGTTTGTTGCAACAAGCAATGTCGCTATCCACTCGGGAAATACAACCCGTTTGGTTTACTCCGTAAGCTTACGAGCTGTGTTTGCACGTGAATCTGTGTCGCGAGCTGTGTGCGCGCGCTAAGCGTGAGCCTCCACTGAGTGTGTGCACAGCTGAGAATTGTGAAGGCTTTTATACTTGATGCGCTCCCGGAAACACGAGCATTTCTCATGTGAGATTGCCAACTGTGCAGAGGAATATCAAAAATGGCAAATTAGAAAAGGTTGGTCAGTTTAATTATGCTACTGTAAGTAAAGTTTATTCAGCAATAATTCTCCAGTACCGATAGCAGAATCATTAACGTCAGAGCTTATTGATACTTCGGTGTTTTATAATTTAGCACCGATACCGATAGAGTAGAGTTTCGGTACCCATGCCTAGTCTTTACACTGTTTTCCAGTTACATTTAGGATTGATTTCTGTTATTTATTTAGAATAATATTTGTATTATATTAATAATAATGGGCAGCACCATGGCTCAATGGTTAGCACTGTGGCCTCACAGCAAGAAGGTTGCTGGTTTAAGTCACCGGCTGAGTCAGTTGACATTTCTGTGTGGAGTTTGCATGTTCTCCCCATGTTGGCGTGGGTTTCCTCCGGGTGCTCCGGTTTCCCCCACAGTCCAAACACTATAGGGGAATTGATGAAATTGGCCGTAGTGTGTGACTGTGTGTGTGAGCGAGAGTGTATGAGTGTTTCCCAGTACTTTGTTACAGCTAGAAAGGCATCTGCTGTGTAAAAACATGTGCTGGAATAGTTGACGGTTCATTCCACTGTGGTGACTCCTGATAAATAAAGGGACTAAGCCTAAGCAAAATGAATGAATTAATAATATTAATATTAAATATAATTTTATTTGTTTATAATAAATATAAATAAATTGTTATATTTATTGAAAATTAATTGTTTGTATGATGTCTGAATTGTTTGTTTTGAGTTCCAATAGAAGTAATAAAACATCAACCACACAGTGTCTCCCATATTTCTCGGGGGATGGGGGTGTGTATATGGGGTGGTTCACCCAGGGTGCCATTTAAAGAACTAGAACTATCACTGGCACTATTCTAAAGGCCGGCTCACACTGTGAGACTGCACGAACATGGCTCCCATGTCACACTGTATGATCTCAGCCATCATAAAGACAGACTGAATGACAATGAAGATGCACCAAACACGGAAAAAAATGCTCCCGGAGTTTGACATGCACCCATGACATTTTCACTATCTGTATCTATCTATATAACGTGTCTCAATAATAAAACCAGGAAGAAAAAACTGTTTTGACATTGCTCTGTGGTCATTTGAATTGTCGCATGAATCGCGTCATCAAATTCTGCACTCCTATTGGTTCTTGGATTGACGCTTAACGCAGCTGTTGTCACACAGCAGGAAAGTGTCTGAAATCTTCTGACACTGCCAGAACTTCATCAGAGAGAAAGTCTGATAGCAACAGGCACAAAGCGGCTGTCTGTGAACATGTCAAACCAACGATCAAAGATCACAGATTTTAGCCCAGGATTTCAGGAATCTTTTAGTATCTTTCAAATTTGTCTCGGATGACAAAACTGCGGCTGAAAAGTGTGAGCAGGGCTTTAGGGTATATTCAGGAATCATGAAATTAAATACTTTAAGACTCTTTTAATACATTTTAAGACCTCAACTAGCGCTGTGCAATTAATACAATTTTTGATTCGATTTTGGCTTCCAACGATTATGAAAAATAATAATAATAATTGAGATAAAATGTTTATTGCATCCCGTTCCCTTTTCCAGCAGTAGGCATTTGCTCCTGTTCAAAGTTTCATAGGAAAATGAGTAAAAGAGTGTACCGTAACGGGACTTTTGAAGCATGGGACGCGCTTCATTTATTGATGTGTACTTGATTTAGTCATGCTTTTAAAA
>CAIGQZ010001492.1:31478038-31491055 GCA_903798205.1 Danio tinwini | reverse complement strand
CTATCTATCTATCTATCTATCTATCTATCTATCTATCTATCTATCTAATGTTCTATCAATCAATCAATCAATCAATCTGTCTGTCTGTCTCTATCTGTCAGTCAGTCAGTCAGTCAGTCAGTCAGTCAGTCAGTCAGTCAGTCTGTCTGTCTGTCTGTCTGTCTGTCTGTCTGTCTGTCTGTCTGTCTGTCTAATGTTCTATCGATCAATCAATCAATTTATCTATCTGTCTGTCTGTCTTTCTGTCTGTCGTTCTATCTATCTGTCTGTCTATCTATCGTTCTATCAATCTATCGATCGTTCTATCTGTTATATTTATTATTTGTGAATGTTTCGATAAAAACAATAAAGTAACTTGTTCTTTTAGTCTTTATAGTAAACAAGTTGCAGTAATTGAATGAATTTAATAATTATTCAAATTATTATTTTTTAAATTATTATAATAAATTATTATTATTATTATTATTTAAGATTTATGTTTTGCCTTTATTAAGTGGATAGGGCAGTATTTCACACAGGAAGCCAAGTGGGAGAAAGAGAGGTGGTAGGGATGTGAAATGTCCTCGAGCTGGGATTCGGGACCCCCTAAAGTGCAACTGCACCATATATCAGCGTGCTAACCACTAGGCTATTGTTTGTTATGCTCTCGAAATCATTCCACATAAATAAATAAATAAATATATAAATAAATAAATAAATTAATTAATTAATTAATTAATAAATCAATAAATTAGTTAATTAATTAAAAGTCCAGAGATTCTGTCAGGTCCTAGAAATACTGCAGACCTGTATTAGTATTCAGGGAGCGCCTTATAAATAAAGGACACATAGATTGTTATTCTCGAGTTTAATGGCTTGAAAGTGCGCAAACTATGTGCTATTTTTGATTTTTGGGTTGAACTCCTAGACCGCTGACACCCGAACAGACAGCCAGCCCACTTGCGTCTGCATATTAAAGCGGAGCCCCAAATGGTCCCAAATCAGCAGTAAAAAGCTGTGAGTTTGCTCCTCGCGCCTGCAGAGCAGTCAAGATCCTGGCAGCTCTGTCAGGACTAAATTACTGCTGTGGTTGGAGGAGGACAGTAAATGCAAAGCGTAAATGCAAATTCCTCTCCGTTCGCATTCCCTTGTTAAACACAGTGGGTGTAAAGCACAGGAGCTCTAGTCTTTAACTGCTCCCTCTTCACTTCCATGGAAAGCTGTGGCCGCTTTATCCATCTTCCGTTTCACCTCCAATCTGTTTACCGAAGCTCTCCTGAAGATGCTTTCCGCTTTTAATTGATCCACTCAAATGTGTATTGCATTTATTTATTGACTTTAACTGCATAGACAGTGCCTGAAACTAACTATATGACTAATTCCAGAACTGTCAGTATATTTTGTCCTTTTTTTTCAGAAAACAAAACCTTTAATGAAACCGTTTTGAATAATATTACAAATTACATCAAGTTATCTTGAAAAATAGTGTTTGTTTGTGTATTTAGAGACATTTTCATAGTAAATATATTTATCTTTGATTGTCTCCACCTCCTGAATCATACATTCAGCTTAATTACAAATTAGTCGAATTTGAATGCGTTTACTTTAATAAGTTAAATAAACATTTGCATGAAACATATATTTTCTGTATTATTTGTAATTTCAGTAACAAAAATGCATCCCAATTCACATACTATCCACCCTAAATAGTATTCGAAAATAGAATTAGTATGTCCAAAACCATAGCATGTTGAAAAGAGTACGCCAAAGGTTCCCGGAAGGTTTACTATTTCCGGTAATAAGTGTAGAACTGTTCATACTCTAACATTGCCCACAATACAGTGCACATTGTACGTGAATTTGTTTAGATTTACAAGCTCGGGTAAAAAGTAAACTACAAACATGGTGGACACGTAAAACCAACCGCCAAGTAGAGAGGCTTCTGAAAAGTTGTTTGAATGACTGTTCATTAATATCTAGCCAACTGGAACATGGTTAACCCACGTTTTTCATGTCATATTTCATCTGGAACAACAATGTAAATTTATCTCTAGACATATTTGGACATTAACTTCTGAATGCAGAATTACCCAAGGACCTGAGGAGATTTCGTTCTTCCGGTTTGAAAAGTAAGTTTAGAAGCTACGTCACGGCGATTAGATCCTTGTGTAAATTTCAGAGTGGAGACTGGAAGTACAGGTGGGTACAACGTCACGTCTTTGAGCTTTCAAGGGTGAAATAAAGCACTCAGTCAAGTTTACATTATTTTGTACATTGGATTCCACTTTAATGAAAATATATTAAACTTGATTAATGTAACCATTTAGAAGAAATTGGCATGTTTGACGATAGCTTTTAGACCTAGGGCGCTGCCATCTTGGAATGTCGCTGTGTCTGACGTCACAGAGTTGGTCCCGTTCCCTCAGCTGAACAGATACAGTGGAAGTAATAGACTAAACACGGAGACTGAAAAGCCTTGTGGATAAAAATAAGAGTAATACAACCTTCCTTTGGCTTAATCCCTACTGTTTCAGATCTTGTCTTGACAAAAGACCAAAATAAAGAAGCTTTATTTTTATGATTTGTGTCATTATCATTGTTTCAGATTACACACCTATCATAGTGGGCTACCTAATATGGTAAAATTTTATTTATTTTTTATCGCAAAATTGTCTGCAAAGTTCTGGAAATTACCACCACAAAATCAGTCATTTTTAAATCGCAAAAAATCACAAATGATGGATTGAGTATAACTCCTATTCAGCCCAATGCTTTTCTGTTATAAAACCTTGCCTATTCCATGCCTGTTTATAAATATTATGTCTATTCCCCTTCTGTAAACACTTTTTATATAAATGGAAGATCTTGTAAAGGCAAATATCTGTTATTATAATGAGCAATTGTGTATTTAGTTTTCTTTCCCTGATTAGAGAATTAAATTTGGACAATTTGCAGTGAAAAATGTCTAATAGTTGTTGTGAATTGTATCTCTTAGCAATAAAAAAACAAGTAAAAATCTAAATATATATACTGTTGGACTGATTAGATAGCTTTACTAGGACAGAGTAAATTTAAGACCTGTTTAAAATGTTTTAAGACCTACAACACAATATTTCAGTGAATTTAAGACCACACGGACACCCTGAATGTGCATCTTTGAATGGAAATAAACCTACTGTCACATAGCAAGTGAGATGTGAGTTTTTTCTGAGAAATATAATAGAGTGTATTGATTAATGTTGGCCACTGTTTATGTGTACAAGCACAAACTGCAGAAACACAGAGAGAGAGAGAGTATGGTGTACTGTATGTTTTTACCATGGTAAGGGTCATGCGGTCGATCTCGTGTTTGTCTTTGGTCTTGTGCTGCCTGAATGGACTGTGCCTGTGAGAACAGAAGAAAGAAGAGTCAGCTCAGGAGCAGGTAGGCGGGGAGGGGGTTTCCCTTTCAATCTGAGTTACCGCGCGAGACACACGTGCATGCATTGTGAAAAGCACTATAGAAATAAACTCAAACTGAATTGAATGCATGCATTAGATGGTTTATAGTCAGTGTTATTTACTACTATTAAAAAACAATAATACAAGCGCTAATGTGAAATTGATCATTTATTATTTTTCTTCTGCAGGTACTTTCATCATGATAAAATACACCCTTTACTGTAGAGAGAATCGAGTGTTGTCCACAGAGTAAACACTGATGAAATACTGCACACTGATCACAGACTTCCAGTAGAAGCTTAATATGACTATTTTCTATTTCATACAGTTCCTTTTACAGCATCGATGTTGTAATGTAATTAAAATACATTCATTTAAATAGACTTCAGCATTCATTTAGTTGTTCAAGCGTAAAAATAAGACGAAAGACTGTGTACCTGCTAGTGCAGTCAGGATCAGAAACTCCATTGAAAATACTGGAGTAAAATAAGCTGTCAAATTTTAAGGACATGGTGGGGGAAAATGTAATTTAATGCAATGCTTCTTGTACATTCTGAAACCCACTTTGAATTGGATATCAATCAGGTGGTGAAGATCAGTGATTTTTAAAGAAAACAGACCTTAAACGTGGCATTTTTATAATGGAAAGGCAGTTCACTCGCTGAGGCTGGCTGAAATTAAAGATAGTGTTCATATGTGTGTGCATGTGGAACGACTGTTTTAAACAAACATGCCCCTTTTAAACAATTTAGGCCCAGTTTCACAAACCAGGCTGAGCTTAAGCCAGGACTAGACCTTAGATAGTTAGGCTATTTAAGCCACATTTATAAAAACAGCCTTAGAAAAATACATTACTGGTGTGCACCTGGAGACAAAAAAATGACACTGCCATATTTTAAGACATCCAACTGAAAGTTATTTTCAGTTGAGAGAGCTCAAACATGCAATGCTAGCCTTAAACCTTGTTTGTGAAACCAGGGGTTAGAGTCCTAGCCCATGGTTCAGTACAGATTTAGCTAAGATCATTCGCTAAAAACACCTATGGCATAGAGCGAAGACTTCGAAAAATATGTCTGATTGGCAATCTTTTAGGGCTTTAAGGAATAAATGTACTCATCATATTAAAGCTTCACAAACTGGATGTTATTTACCATGCAGCAACTGGTTTTGTTACTGGTGCACCATTTAATACTCATTACTGTCAGCTGTATTCTTTATTGAATTGGCCTTCTCTACAATCACGTCGGCAAATTCATTGGTTTCTGTTCACTTGCAAAACTCTTATTGGGAAAACTCCACTATATTTACAGTCACTTCATGTTAACATTCAGGAAACATGTCCAAATCTGCACTCTAGTAGTTTTATTAACCTTCGCATACCCAAAGTTTGCACTTGATTTGGTCGCTACTCTTATCAGTTTTTATGTTGCCTCTTGGCCAGGTCGTCATTGTAAATGAGAACTGGTTCTCAATTGAATTACCTGGTTAAATAAAGGTTATTATATTCCTTATTGATTATTTTATTTCAGATGTTTAGTGAAGGTGGCTCATTTTTGACCTGCAGGATGAACGGTGTATACAGAATTAAAGATAACAGGAGGGTTAAACACAGAGAGAGAGCTTTGCAGACTTGTTCTGACACACTTCTATCTAAGTGACACACACACCTCAATAGAACGACAGACTCCACCCCCTTTATACACAGTTGAAGTCAGAATTATTCGCCCTCCTGTAATATTATTCCCCAATTTCTGTTTAACAGAGAGCAGATTTTCTCAACACATTATTAAACATAACAGTTTTAATAACTCATTTCTAATAGCAGGATGAAAATCAGCACCTCCAAGTTTAAGGCCATGGTGGCTCCACCAGAAAAAGGTGGTTTGCCATCTCCAGATTGGAGAAAAGTCCTCACCCCAGATGGAGGAGTTCAAGTATCTAGGGGTTTTGTTTACGAGTGAGGGAAGTATGGAATGTGAGATTGACAGGTGGATTGGTGCAGTAGCAGCAGTAATGCGGTCAATGTATCAGTCCGTTGTGGTAAAGAAGGAGCTGAGCTGAAAGGTAAAGCTTTCGATTTACTGGTCAATCTACATTCCTACTCTCACCTATGGTCATGAGCTTTGGATCATGACCGAAAGGACAAGATCTCGGAGACAAGCGGCCGAAATGAGTTTCCTTCGCAGAGTGGCAGGGCGCACCCTTATAGATAGGGTGAGGAGCTCTGTCACCTGGGAGGAGCTCGGAGTAGAGCCGCTGCTCCTCCACATCCAGAGAAGTCAGCTGAGGTGGCTTGGGCACCTGTTTTTGGATGCCTCCTGGATGCCTATCTAGGGAGGTGTTCCAGGCATGTCCCACCGGAAGGAGGCCTCAGTGAAGACCCAGGACATGCTGGAAGGACTATGGCCCAATCCCAATTCTATTTTTGTACCCCTTCCCCTTCCCCATGGCCCTTAAAAACGAGTGTGAAGGGGAAGGGCTTTAAAAGTTACCCATAAGAATGGGGACAGCACTACAGCACCTGCACACGTCATCAGATGTCATCGCGATCTCTTGCTTCATATGAGATCAGACGATGGCGACTGCTGTAGTTATTCCAGTTGTGTTATTTTTTGGCATTAATCTTCAGGAAATCACTGAAGGCATATATTATGTTATTATAATGATCTAATGTGGCAATAAGATGGTAACTATGCTGTGTATTTACACAGTGGCCATATTCATCTGTAAACACACCAAAAACAGCATTAACATTATAGCAGACACTGTAAAACGCTCATTCTCAGACACTAGACTTCTCTGACAGGGTGTTCGAGTGTCAGAATGTTGTGGCACTGCTGTACAGGAGTTATTATTATGGATTATAGGTGGACAAATTTTGCTTTTTTTTTTTATAAAAGCATGACGTAAAACATGAACTCGGTTATGAATATATTAAAATGTGTGTTTTTTTGATGTAAAAATTCATAATAATGACAAAAAAATACTAATTTGTGGCTCTTCTTACTTCCGGGTGCAGCAAAACTGTCGCTGTAGCTGGTGCATTTTGGGAAATTTTATTACCCCTTGGTAACGAGTGTGGTCCTGAAAAATCTTCATTCAAAGGGGTGTATACCCCTTCCCCTTAGCCCTACGCCTATAAGCTAAAGAGGATTGGGACACCACTACCCCTTCACATGAACACGCAAAACGAGGGGTAGGGGTAAGGGGAAGGGTTAAGGGGTAGATTTGGGATTGGGCCTATGTCTCTCGACTGGCCTGGGAATGCTTTGGGATCCACCCAGAGGAACTGGAGGAAGAGTTTGGGGAGAGGGAAGTCTGGGGTTCTCTGCTGCCCCCGTGACCCGGCCCTAGAAAACCGATAGAAAATGAATGAATAAATAAATGAATGACTTCCAATAACTGATTTCTTTCCTCTTTGCCATGATGACAGCACATAATATTAGACTAGATATTCTTCAAGACACTAGTATTCAGCTTAAAGTGACATTTAAAGGCTTAAAATGGCTTTAGAACAATTAAAAACTGCTTTTATTCTAGCCGAAATAAAACAAATAAAACAGAAGAAAAAATATTAGAGGAAATACTGTGAAAAATTCCTGAATCTGTTTAACATCATTTGGGAAATATTTGAAAACTTCACAGGAGACGGAATAATTTGGACTTCGACTGTAGTTCTCCCCCACTCTCCACCTAGCAACGGTTGCTGTGGTCTTTCTTCTCTGTGATGTGTGCCGGTGACCTGCTTCCAAACCCCTGACATTTAAGCAGTACACTCAAACACATCAAACACCGAGCGTGACTGAAAGCGAGCGATGAAGAATTGATGAGTGTCTGCGTGTCTCTCACCCTCGCAGGAGTTTGAACAGCATGCAGCCCAGAGAGAACCAGTCGGCGCTGCTGTCGTACGCCGTTCCCTTCTGCAGAACCTCAGGTGCCATGTAGCCATGAGTCCCTCTGCAAACACAGCAATTAAAGCAGATTACAGTCAAAGCGTACACACGTATACACACACACGTATGCCGCAGGCCTAGCACTAAACACAACAGCTCTTTCTCATACGGAACACACAACTTAAACTCATTTTGGATGCTTTGATTTCACATTTTTATTTTGTATTCTTTAAATACTCTATTTTAAATAAATAATGTATGTTGAGGGCGGCATGGTGGCTCAGTGGGTAGCACTGTGGCCTCACAGCAAGAAGGTCGCTGGTTCGAGTCCCGGCTGGATCAGTTGGCATTTCTGTGTGAAGTTTGCATGTTCTCCCCGTGTTGGCGTGGGTTTCCTCCGGGTGCTCCGATTTTCCCCACAGTCCAAACACATGCGCTATAGGCAGGGTTCATACACATTTTAACTACTAAAATTCGATGAGTTTTCCAGGACTTTCAAGTCAATTTTCAAGTCTTTTCGAGTCCTAATGTTTCATGTAATGTCTACATATACGTGGTAAATCATAAGAAATGTTAAAATGTATTACAGCATATCAGAAAAGACACACTAGTTTCAGTTTATTTTTATATCCATGTAAAATAGATGCTGCTTGCACAGCACTAATAATGTGAGAGCAGGTTTTTGGCAAAGAAAAGAAGTAAAAACAACTAACTTCCATTCCAATATACAGATATTTGTCAAACTAATTTTAGATCATCTTAATAGTTAGTTAAACTAGCAATAGTAGGTAAGACTACTACTATTATTGACCTTATTCTTCAATGCGGATGTGCGCTCGTTTTTGCGATTGTTTTAGAACTTCAGATTTAGTTGTCTATGAAAGGGGTTCCCAAACTTTTCAGCCCACCACCGCGACCCCCAAAATAACAATGCCAGTGACTTGTGACCGCCAAAATCCTCTGAGATGGTTATAAATACAGAAACCTTGCATGCAATGCCGCACACACAAAAAGACCCAAGTCTTATCATCGTTTAAATTTTTTTTATGTATGTCATTGCTGTAAATGTGCCAAAAAGTTTAACCTGGTGTTATAAAATCAATCTGCTGCATCTGACGCTATTGCTGTGTCTTTAATATAACCCCCCAGGGGTCGCAATTCAATAGAACTACTAACTATAAGTTACTATAGTAACTATATAGTATATAGTAACTATAAACAACTATATATTTTTTCTTCAGTAGGTTATGGATAAAATATGGTAATCCTTATGGTTTAATAATAATAAATAGATTTTTGGAAATCACCAGGCGACGCCCCCTTCATTGTCCCGCGACCCCCACTTTGATAACCACTGGTCTATGGGACAAATGACTAGGAATAATAAACAGCAGAAAACGGGTTGAACGGTTGAAGTGTTTGCATGATTATACAGACAAAATAGGATAATATAATAAGAAAATATCAGTTTGCAACATCAAGCAGCAGAACAAGCTGTTTTTAACATCTAAAAATGAATGAAAGTGAATGAGACTGGAAGTCTCGAGCCAAAATGATTCAAATGGCTGCGCCCGCTCGTACACAGAGAATAAGGTGAATAAAGCCGCGATCACACTGCACTTTTCACTCCAGAGACTTTTATTCATATGCATGCGAATGCGACAGACCAGAAACGCAAGCACATGCGTCAAGTTTTCGCATTTCTCTGCATTCTAAAGTTCAAGCTTGGTGAATAATATTAAGTGAACAAATAAATTAATAAATAAAATAATTAAAATAGTAAAATAAATAAATTATTAAATACATTAAATAAATAAATAATATAATTTAATAAATAAATAAATCATTAAATAAATAAATAATATAATTTAATAAATAAATACATGATTAAATAAATAAAACAAATAAATAAATAAAATAATTAAATATATAAATAAATGATTAAATAAATAAAATAAACAAATAAATAAATAAATAAAATAATTAAATATATAAATAATTAAATAAATAAAATTAATAAATAAAATAATTTAATAAATAAATGATTAAATAAATAAAATAAATAAATGAATAATAAAATAATTTAATAAATAATGGATTAAATAAATAAAATAAATAAATAAAATAAGTTAATAAATAAATGATTAAATAAATAAATAAATAAAATTATTGAATAAATAAATAAATGATTAAATAAATTAAATACATAAATAAATTAAATAAATGCTGAATTAGTTACCTTTTAAATGACAATGTACAATCAGGTCATTTCTAAACAATTAATAAATAAATGAATGAATGAACAAATGGAAAAAACACTTCAGACTAATCCTAAAAATCAATTAAAACTATTAAAACTAATGTGTGTATGACTGTTTATGTGCAGCTTGTTGAACACTCTCTGTAATCGAAATAAAGCCCTGTGTTCCCACATAAATATGAGCCGCTGAAGAACAGAAGCTCCACACCTTCCCCAAATAGCAGACTAATAAAAGTGGAGGACTTGAGAAGGAACTTACACGCTGGCATGAGGCTTCTTCTTGGAGAAATCACAGGCCAGACCCAGGTCAGAGATGCGAACGTGTCCATGCTCATCTAAGAGGATATTCGCAGGCTGTAGAGGAACAGAAAGAGATGGAGATCAGGACATGTATCTTTTAAGAGCTTAAAAACAGAGTGCAACATCCACAAAAACAGCATCACTGTGATTAAACGGAGAACATTACATTAACAGAATACAACAGCACTTGTGCATAAACACTAACAATTACACTCATTGAAAACTTTGTTTAAAAGGGACGGTGCAACTAAAAGTCAACATTTCCTCCAGTGGCTTGTTTAAAGATGCGATGAAGACTTTTTTTTAATAGTCAAAAAATATATATCATTTGCCATAATATATATATATATATATATATATTATGGCCAGCTCCACATATTTGATTTGTATATAAGCTCAGGCTCAGACACACTCTTTCAGTTCAAAACTACTAAAGACCTATCTTTTTAGTAAAGCATACACTCATATGTTTATATAACTACTACTGTCATTTATAGCACTTTAATTTTTGCATCTCGTTTATATACACTATGAACAGCAGCTACGCTAATTATTTTCTTTATTCTCTATTTCCATCTGCGGACACTCATCCCAAGACCCCTAGAGATAATGCAGCACCAATGATGCGATCCAAGACCTGTGAAGAAATGATGCCAAGGTCTCCACAATCCTGGACCAGGCCGTATCTCGAGCTGATGCTGTGGTGGTCATGGAGGAATAGAGTGCATGAGAACCCGTGGGTCAGCCTGAACATCTGCCGGTGACCTAGTCACACCTGCAACTACTCCACGATGAACGTCCAGCGCCTAGACTGAAGCTCTGCACAGGAAGTTTGGCCAGAGGAGAAATGATCGTGCCCAACTGAGTCTGGTTTCTCTCAAGGTTTTTTTTCCTTCACTTTGGTCAATTGGTGAAGTTTGTTCCTCTGTCACCACTGGCTTTTCTTGGTTTGGGACTTGTGGAGCTGTGCATCGATGGATTTGCTCTTCACTGCTCTTTCAGCAGTGAAAATTAAACCACACTGACCTGAACTTAAACACTGAAAACTGGACTGACACTGTTTCAGTTTACTAGAACTTCAGTGTTCAGCTGCTTTGACACAATCTACATAGTAAAAGCGCCTTTTATATATATATATATATATATATATATATATATATATATAAAGATGAATTGAATTGAATATAAAAAGGCATACTGACTAATGTAATTAAAAAAATTTAACGAGTAAAGCAGAAAACAGATTTATAAAGAAAAAACAACAACAATTTGATTATTTAAAGACTGCAATAAGTATTATAAATCATATTTAAAAAGGATATAATAACAGTAATAATTAAATAAATTCAAATAATTTGTTTTACAATCACATCCAATCTCATCGGTCAAAATACTCATGTATATACAGATAAAAATAAAATCTCTTCTGTATCTGTCTTTGTTATATTTGTTATATTGAAATTTGGTGAAAATTGAGAAAACTTGTCAGATTTCCCATTAACAAAATTATGAAAAAGTATATAAATATAATATATAATTGAACAGAGCGAGAAAATTCACAGTATTTCCGATGATATATTTTTTTCTTGTGGTGAAAGTCTTATTTGTTTTAATTTGGCTAGAATAAAACATTTATATTTCTTTTATTAAAACCATTTTAAGGTCAATATTATTAGCCCCCTTAAGCAATATTAGTTTTGGACTGTCTACAGAACAAACCAGTTTCTGAAATACTCAGAGCAGCCCGTCTGGCACCAACAACCATGCCACAAAATCACCTAAATCCCCTTTCTTCCCCATTCTGATGCTCACTTTGAACTGCAGCAGATCATCTTGACCATGTCTACATGCATTGAGTTGCTGCCATGTGATTGGCTGATTAGAAATGTGTGTTAACGAGCAGTTGGACAGGTGTACCTAATAATGTATATACTAAATACTGATTTGACCTGTGGTTACTGTGATCTTACTACTGATATACTTTGCATAAACTATGGTGAATTTGAAATGAGGATCACTCTAGCTTGTTAGCATATTAAATGTTTTTATTTATTTGTGCAAACATAATTCCACTACAGAATTGCTATGTTTATTGAGCAAGGTGTGTGTTAATAACACATTATATATAGTATTATTTCATAGCATTGAAATATCACAGCAGCACCACAGCATGTTTTGTAATTAAACGTAATTGAATGTTTAAAAATAAAACAACCTTTTCTTGCTTTGCATAAACTATAATCGTTTAGGTTTTTACCAGGAAACAAAATATTAAAATGTTAGTTTTTTTCACATCAGTGTTTTTACATTTATTCTCCAAATATATATTTAAAACTTTAAATATAAAAATTTAAAACGATTTGCATAAATATAAAATCATCAGATAAAAATGTGCTTCAAATATACTTTAAGTGGAAAGAAATCACATTTCAATTTAATATGTATAAGCTCAGGCTCAGACACACTCTTTCAGCTCAAAACTACTAAAGACCTATCTTTTTATAAAGTATACACTCATATGTTTATTTAACTACTACTGTCATTTATAGCACTTTTCTTTTTTTTTTATCTCGTTTATATAGTAGCAGTCAAAATGATTCAGTTTGCTGTGAATTTTCAATTATTTCTGAAATGCTGTTAAACAGATTAAGGAGTTTTTCACAGTATTTCCTCTAATATTTTTTCTTCTGAAGAAAGTCTTATTTGTTTTATTTCAGCTACAATAAAAGCAGTTTTTAATTGTTTTAAAGCCATATTAAAGTCAATATTATTAGCCCGCTTCAGCAATATTAGTTTTGGATTGTCTCCAGAACAAACCACTGTTATTTTCAGCAGGTACATATTTGTACTTAAAGGGCATATATTGGTACCTCTAAAGTATATATTAGTACCTAAACATTTCAAGAAGTACACTTTTGTACTTTTTAGGTATTAATATGTACCCTCGAGGTATTAATAAGGACCCTTTAAGTACAAATATGTACCTTTCGAAAAGGTACAACCTCAGTGACAGCCCTTGTACCTTTAAATCTGAGAGTGTACAACAACTTGCCTAATTACCCTAACTTTACCCTAATTAACCTAGTTAAGCCTTTAAATGTCACTTTAAGCTGAATACTAGTGTCTTGAAGAATATCTAGCCAA
>CAIGQZ010001492.1:31465933-31477638 GCA_903798205.1 Danio tinwini | reverse complement strand
ATAAAAATTTAGACCAATGAGATGGAAAGACCATGTTTCTGGAAAGCTCTCTCTAGAGTCTAAGCTATATAGGAGCAGCACTAGACGTGTTTGAAACACCACGTCACGCTGTAAGCGGTGACAAATTCAAAGTCTGAACTAAACGAGACGCACTGAACTGCAATCCTCATATGTGGAGATCTTCAGAAGCATCTCTCAGTGCAAGCACAAAACAAGCAAACCTGATCATTTCTCAAACAGTGGAAAAACAGCAGCATTCGCATGTGCATCCCGCAGCAGAGAAGATCCTGCATATCTTCAGCAATCTGGCAAGCATCTCGCTTCAAATGGCAGAATTCACAGCCATTGCGTAACCGCACACACTCCTGCTGCTCGCACACTGAATTACGTGATATTAACACTCATCAAAACTCTACGTTTGGGTTAACCTGGACTCGCTCCGTCAAATGACGCACTTTTTCGTTTAGAGACAATAAACAGGACAGACAGCGAAGCCAAACGCAATAAAAGATCACGGCGACGCAGAACAGATGCAAGCTCACCTTACTGAATACACAAACTCACACAGGACACTTCATTTTCTCTTTTCTCAAGCACAAGCACAGGTTTTCTAAGTAATAACTAGGCATAGGCCAGTATAAGATTCTAAAGGTATGATAATCTTTGATAAAAACATCACGTTATTGTGATTACTGCTCTAAAATATGCTCTTTTTACATGACTGGCTAAAAAACAACAACTTTTTTTCTCATTCAAAACAATATAACTGATTTTAAGAAACATTTAGTAAGCAGTAAACATGTCAGGCTAAACAATGCAAAATCATTAACTTCTGCTGTCTTAATTTGTCTCAAAAGATTTCTTTACGTCTTGAAAAGTTATCTTTGGAGAACTTTCCTTTCTGTGGATGTAAAGTAACGCTGGGTGTGAAAATAAAAGAGCGTGTGGATGGTGTTGAAGTTACCTTGAGGTCTCTGTAGACGACGAAGCGGTTGTGCATGTGTTCGAGGCCCAGAATGATTTCAGCTGCATAAAAGCGCATGTCCTTCTCGCTGAAGACCCCATGCTGGGACAGGTGATAGTGGAGGTCTCCGCCTGAAGATGATGATGCACACGGGCAGAGCATTTAACAGCAGGTTTAAGGAGATCAGTGCAATTCATTTACTTCAGATTTATAGTAGTTTATATAAATGTTAAATTCAGTAGTCATGCTCAGTATAATATGCGGTGAAATGCTAAAATAAAAAATCTAAAAGGTCAAATAAAATGTAAATATTTATAAATCCTAAAATAGTTTAAAATAAAATAAAAAGTCAATATTTAAATTAAGTGTAAGCTAAAATAAGTTAGAATAAAATAAAAAATAAATATGTAAATTAAATATACCCTAAAATATTTTTATAATAAAATTTAAAATAAATATTTAAATTATTAAAAAATATAGTTCGAATAAAACTAAATAAATATTTAAATAAAATATAACTTAAAATAATTTTGAATAAAATAAAAATTAAATATTTTAAATAAATATAACCTTAAATAATTATAAATAAAATAAAAAAGCATTTAAATAAATATTATATAAAATAGAAAATAAATATTTTAATAAAAAATATTTTGAATAAAATAAAAAAATAATATTTAAATTAAACAAAATAATTTTGAATAAAAAAAAATATATAAATTAAATATCAAAAAAATAATTTTAAATAATAAAATAAACATTTAAATGAAAATAAAATCATTTTAAATTCAATTATGTTCCTAAAATAAAATAATTAATTAAATAAAATAAATTGAACCATAATACTAGTGAAACCTTGCAATCATCAGGGTTCCTGTTACACTTTCAATTTCCTAAAACTTGCTAAACAGATGTTTCTAGTTAACATATATAATTATGTGCTGAAACCCTTATTCTCACTAGTTATGTTTCAATCATCAGTTTTCTAGTCAAGAGTCTGTCAATAAAACAGAAATGTGATGTAGAGATGTCACTCGAGCTGACACTGTAACTGCCCACATCTGACACTTCTAGGAAAAACTGCATCGACTAAATTGTAGAAGGCTTATTAGCGTCTTCAGCAGAGTTTAATTCCACTAAATGGGATGTTTCTTAAATCCAGAAGCACATTCAGAGAAGTGGCTCATGCTGTAGAGCAGATACAGGAAGTGTGGGCGTGTCAAAAGAGGAAGCCCCGCCCCCTGTGTGGACTGACATTAACTTAAAGAGGAAGGTCAAAATAAAAAAGCTAAAAGTGTTTTCACAATCTCCCAGTGGGTGCTGTGCAAGTCAATCTATCACGATTTCAAGCCTCCACGAATAGACTCAGCACAAAAATACAGAAATTACTTCAAATCAATGAATCAGTCAATCAAAGCTTATTTATAAAGACACCCAAAGTCCTGTAGAGAAGACTGAAACTCAAACAGGACATGAAATATGATTTAAAAATGCGTATAACAACAAAACAAACATAAATAAGCAGAATTAAACCATTATGAGCCAATAACACAGACTGCTAAATACTTCAGTGCTCCTTTTTTTATTTGGAGTCTTGTTTATTTTTTTAAGCTCTGGCTTTTGCTATTAAACTCCCATATTTTCTGGAAAGTGCCCTGTAAATCCCACTGGGTGAAAAATGCATTGGTATGCAAGTCTCATTTCATAACTTTAAGCAGAAATCATGTAAAGCTGAATAACACTGAATGCGGAGCTGCAGACTGACTTAATTGTTGCATTTAAAGACTTTTACTCCTGAAAGTACTACTATATATATATATATATATACACATATATATATATATATATATTTTTTTTTAGCAAGTCGCACATTTGTATTAGATATAAAAATGTCATAAAATTATGCCTTTCATAACTAACATCATGGAAATCAGAGGGCTCAATTTTAACAATTCAGGAGCAAAGTCTAAAGCTCATGGTGCAAAAGCATTAAGGTCATGTCTGAATCCACTTGTGCTATTTTAAGGATGGATAAATACGCTCTGTGCTTCGGCGCATGGTCTAACAGAGCTGTGCTTATTCTCTTAATGAGTTCTGGGTGTGTTTTGAGCATAACCTGCATTAAACAAATCAGAGGCTCATCTCACATTCCCAAACACACGTCCTGTTCTTATGCCCCATATGGTGATGCAGACGTCTTCAAAACCTGACAGGGGGACAAGTCTACACTTGTTTTAATTAAAACAAACCTGCATATAATAAATAATCCTGCTAATAATAATAACATTATACTAATGCAGATTGTCATGAATAAACAAAAAAAGCCCCCCTGAGGTGAAGGCATGGAGGCAGTGGTGTTTATATTGATGTAGAAAATAATCATTTTTATAATATTTTAACCCTTTAATGGTTTTCAGCTGTAAATATATTTGTGTGTTGCTGTTCATCCTGTGTGTATTCAGCAGATAGGCACATAACTAATGTGCTCTGCTGGACTTTAGAGCAGTCTTTAGTTGGTCAATGGTGTGGTCTACTTCAGTTCCTCAAAATAGCAACACACCAACAATGCACCTTAACACACCTCCTTTATAGACCAGCACACCCATGAGTCCACAGAGTGGCGCAAATGGATTTGCTAATTAAACAGAGTGGCGCAAAACATGAAAATTACTGTTGCGCTGGTCTGAAAATAGCAACAAATCGCACCATACTTTGTGCTGTGACAAGCCTATACATGAGTACTTACGCCTTATTGCGCCGGGTGTATGATAGGGCCTATAAGGTTTGGTTATTTATCTATTGCACTAAAATATATGGCGATAAATAATATTATTAATATTATATGATATCATTGTCATTTGAAAACTGAAGTATTTAAATACAAGCCATTCAGAAGCACACCAAAGCAGTAAGGTCTATAACCTATCAAATTAAAACATATTACACTGCTTTAACATTACTAAAAGTACTGACTGATAATTCTGGGTGTGCACTGAGTTCTAGCATTCATGTGTAAACAATATGCTTGCTAAGTTCATTTATTTCAAGATTTAAGGTGAACTAAATAAAATAGTGTTTAAACTCACATCGGGAGCATTTAACACTAAACAAAGCACATAATCAATACATGAGGTGCTCATTGTCATGGTAGTTTATGCTGCTGTTCAGCTGCGACTATCTGTGTGTAAATCAGAAACTATTTGCTGCATATTTAAAAACAAAACTCTGATTAAACTGGAAAACATTGCCTTTATTGGATGTTGTGTGTGGTTTGGACACGGTGTTAACACTTTTATGAGTAAGATATGTTGTGTGCTCTTACCATTCATCAGGTCCAAGATGAAGCACAGTTTATCAGGGGTGTGGAAGGCATATGTCATACATACTATGAACGGGCAGTCCTGCAGAGACAGAGTAAAGCAAGTGAGAATGTGAAAAAACACACTAAGCAGTGTTGGGGTAGGTAATTTTTCTAAGTAATGAGTACTGTAAAACTACCTTCACTGTGTTACTTTGACAGAAAAATGTCATACACTCACTGGCCACTTTATTAGGTACACCTGTCCAACTGCTTGTTAACACAATTTTCTAATCAGTCAATCACATGGCAACAACTATATGAATTATAACCACTAATAACCACTCGTGACAACCGAGGTCTGCAGAAGAGCATCTCTGAACACACAACACGTCCAACCTTGCAAATGGGCTACAGCAGCAGAAGACCACACCGGGTGCCACTCCTGTCAGCTAAGAACAGGAAACTGAGGCTACAATTCACACAGGCTCACCAAAACTGGACAATAGAAGATTGGAGAAACGTTGCCTGGTCTGATGGGTCTCCATTTCTGTTGACACATTCGGATGGTCGGCTCAGAATTTGGCCTCAACAACATAAAAGCATGGATCCATCCTACCTTGTATCAACGGTTCAGGCTGGTGGGGGTGGTGTAATGGTGTGGGGGATATGTTATGAAGGCAAAAGCGGTCCAACCCAGTACTAGTCAGGTGTACCTAATAAAGTGGCCGGTGAGTGTATATGAATTATTGACACATGAATTATTCTTTAAAGCAAGTTTGCAGTAAACACAAGAGTCCCTGCTGTTGAAAACATGTACCGTGATCAAGGGCGTAGATTTGGTTGTTGTTTTTTGCATTTTAAATAGATTTTAAATACATACTCAATGAGCATAATTCAGCAATCAGTGTTATTGTGTGTTATTTTGACCAGTAAATCAAAATTGTCAAAACGCTTATCATCATTTTCAGAGCTTTTTTAACAAAGAAGAAAATAATAAGGGCAAAGTGCAGAGCAATTGTTGGACATTTCCATTTTTGAGAAATGGAGGCAGGTATCAGAACGAAATAGACAAACTCTCAATAGACTCAACACAGATAAAAAAAGGTTAATATATGCATAATATATCGCAAAATTATCCTTTTTGCAATAAAGGTATAATGCAATATACATATTGCAGACATGTATGATAAATTACATTTATTTTATGCATTTGTTGTTTATCCATATTTGACCAATCAGATGGGCCCTTACAATTTTTAGCCCTGCTTCTCTATTGGCCTGAGCCCAAAGCTGAACCCAGAGCTGAAAGTAAACTCTAATGGGTGGAGTTGAGACAAGAGAGGAAAGTGACAACAGCCAATCAGAGTCAGAATATCTGCTGTGGTTTTTGCTTATCTGTAGCATTTTAAAGAAGTTTGCAGCAGTTTTTTAGTCTAAATTAGAATTAATTAGATCTGAAAAATATTTAATTTAATATCATTACATGAAAAAATATATAAAATAGCTAATAAAATAGCATTTTTCTAGGGAAATGTTATATCATAAGAAATATGGTTATACTCAACAACAACATCGCATTATCACGTATCTTTCCAGTACTGCGCATTGTACACATGATGTACACATTCTTGAGTAGATATTGGGGGGTTGAAGTTGCATGTTTTGTTTTGTTCATTTAACATGTGAATCATCACATATTTGACAGGGTTTTCACTGTGAATCTTTATGATTTTAAAAATCGAACTATTTATTTATATTGTGTCACTCACCCCGGTGCTGACCAGTGACAGCATGATTCTCTCATTAAGCGCCAGAGTTTCTCCCTGCTTCATTTTGATACGCTTTTTATCCAGACACTTCATGGCATACCTGAGACACAAACGTAAATGAGCAGGTGCTTTTAAACAATTTTAAAAATTAGCTTTTTATGGGTTTAAATGTCAGAAAAGCACTTACATTTTCCCTGTGTCTGCCTTTCTGCATCCATAAACCTCTCCAAAGCCTCCTCTGCCAATGATTCGGTGCACGCTGAAGTCATTCATCGTCAACTACAAGCAAAAGCAGAAGAATATTAGATAAAACCAGACTTACAGCGCATCCGGAAAATATTCAAAGCCCTTCACTTTTTCCACATTTCCACAAGCTTGGCACACCTGTCTTTGGGAATTTTTGCCCATTCCTCTTTGTAATACCTTTCAAGCTCCATCAGGTTGGATGGGAAGCCACGGTGTACAGCCATTTTCAGATCTCTCCAGAGATGTTCATAAGGATTTGGGTCTGGGCTCTGGCTGGGCCACTCATGGACATTCACTGAGTTGTTGTGAAGCCACTCCATTGTTATTTTGGCAGTGTGCTTTGGGTCATTGTCCTGCTGGAAGATAAACTGTCGCCCCAGTCTGAGGTCAAGAGCACTCTGAAGCAGGTCTTCATTCAGGATGTCTCTGTACATTGCTGCATTCATCTTTCCCTCTATCCTGACTAGTCTTCCAGTTCCTGCTGCTGAAAAACATCCCCACAGCATGATGCTGCCACCACCATGCTTCACTGTAGGGATGCTATTAGCCTGGTGATGAGCGCTGCCTGTTTTTCTCCAAGCGTAACGTCTGGCGTTCACTCCAAAGAGTTCAATTTGAGTCTCATCAGACCAGAGAGTTTAGTTTCTTATAGTCTGAGAGTCCTTCAGATGCCTTTTGGCAAATTCCAGGCGGGGAGTGTCTTCAGTCTGGCCACTCTACCATACAGGCCTGATGGTGGATTGCTGCACAGATGGTTGTCCTTCTGTAAGGTTCTCCTCTCCCAACAGAAGAACGCTGGAGCTCAGACAGAGTGACCATCGGGTTATTGATCACCTCCCTGACTAAGGCCCTTCTCCCTCGATCACTCAGCTTAGATGGCTGGCCAGCTCTAGGAAGAGTCCTGGTGGTTGCAAACATCTTCCACTAACAGATGATGGAGGTCGCTGTGCTCAATGGAACTTTCAGAGCAGCAGAAATGTTTATGTAACCTTCTACAGACAATTCCTTTGTCTTCATGCTTGGTTTGTGCTTTGACATGCACTGTCAACCCTGGGCCCTTATATAGACAGGTGTATGCCTTTTCAAATCATGTCCAGTCAACTGAATTGACCACAGGTAAACTCCAATAAAGCTGCTGAAACATCTCAAGAGTGATCAGTGGAAACAGAATGCAGCTGAGCTCAATTTAGAGCTTCACGCCAAAGGCTGTCAATACTGATGTACATGTGATTTATCAGCTTTTTTATTTGTAATAAATTTGCAACAATTTCAAAAACTCTTTTTCCACATTGTCATTACGGGGGATTGTGTGTAGAATGTTGAGGAAATAAATGAATTCAATCCATTTTGGAATAAGGCTGCAACCAAAAAAATGTGGAAAAAGTGAAGCGCTATCAATACTTTCGGGATGCACTGTATGAATGTACAAAGAAAGTGTACATAATAAATAATAAAAATGCTAACTCACATGGATGTTGAGCTCTACATTCTTCCACTGGCAGAAACGTGTAAACTTGTCACTACACAGCAAAGAAAAAAATGTTTTCAGATAATAAAATCATTCTTAAGTCACAGATTAGTGCAGTCAAATGACTGTATTCATGCAAAATCAAAGTGTTTATCTACATGATATACATGCGTGTACTACATTGTCTATATTAATTATGTGTACATAAACACACATGCATGTATGTATATTTGAGAGAATTTTTTGTTTTATATGCATCTATAAAATATAGATTTAAACACCAAATAAATATAAATGTAAATACTTTTGTCTGGTATATTTTTGTAGATATATACGTGCATATGTATATATTATGAAAATATAAAACTTTTATTTTGGATGCAATTAATATAGGGCTGCACAAAATACCAACAAAATGTAATATACTATAATAATAATAATAATAATAATAATATACAGAATATCTGCATTGCAGAGAAGTGTGATGAATTAAAATGATTAAGTCTGCCAAGTATTAAGTTGCATGCATAACTTGTTTATTAAAGTTTGACCAATCAGATGGAAGCATTACTATCTTTAACTCCACCTCCCCAAGATGTGCTGTTCTGCTATAGGCTAGAGCGGCCCATAGATTTCAGTCATTTGTAGTGTTTTAAAGCCTTTTTAAAGCCTTTTTTGCCTGAAATTGATTGAATTATATCAATAGATTTTTATTTAAATCACTATATAAATAAATTGTGTTTTTTAATTGCTAAAAAAAGCATATCTCATGGGAAATGTTTTATCATGAGTAATTTTGTTATTGCAGTACTCAACAACCAGTGATGGAATAATGGCGCTATAAATAAACGGCGTTACTAACAGCAATACTTTTTTCCGTAACAAATAATCAAGTTAATAATCAAACTGTTTTCCCAGTTTACAACGCTGTTACCATTATTGACAATAAAATGCACGTATTATAATTGAGACCACTGAAGCGGTTCTCATGCTAGCAGCGTCTCTCAGCCATAGCATTTCTCTTTCTCTGAGCTGTGTGTGTTCAGGGCTGCGACGGGACACATAACCAAGCAGTGATGATGATTGGTGTGTCTGTGACTGTGGTGTGAAAACGTGATGATTGGCTTAGATAGAGTACATTTCAATCGTTTGCCAATCAGAGGCAAAGTAATGTGGGTGTTCACACACATGCACCGTCAGTGGCACACACCAACCACCAGGAGTCAGAACGCGATGGCCAATACGACAAGTTAAAAAGGTAGTGTTTGCAAACTGGAAATAGGCACTACTTTTTCTCTCAGTGAGGTGAAAGGCAGGAATGTTTTTGTATGGTGTAACTTATGCCCAGAAATAAAAAAAAATCTGCATCGTGGCGAGCAATTTTAATCTAAATCGAGTGCCTCACGTCGTTACATGCCGCCACACAATAAGTGGCTATGCAGGTGATAACGTTAGCTCTGCTACCAAAGGAGGAGATGAAGCCACGACGTCAAAGCAAATAAAACTTCATTCTTCTCCACCACAAGCATTTATGACTCTAGAATTAAACTAAATAGATATCTAGATGTATAGTTAAGGACATGCTGCTGTCATCTCTCACATTGTCCAACAACATCATTAAGATAATGTAGATTAGTGTACAATGTTTTATATTTATTTTATAGTCATTTAATAAATGAGATTTGTTTAAAGTAACGCAATACTGTAGTCACTTTCCCTAGTAATTAGTTAATTTTATAATTATGTAACTCAGTTATTATTTGTGAGAAGTAACTAGTTACTATAACTAATTACTCTTTAAAAGGAACGTGCCCAACAGTGTCAACAACAACATTGCATATCCTCCCAGTATTGTGCAGCCCTAATTTAACAGTTTGAATACAACAAACATATGCTTTAATTTAATATATATTAGAAGTCAGTTGTGTCACCTTTCAATGAACTTCTGAAAGATGTTTCCTCGAAGACTGTCACAGATTTCAACAATATATGGCTGGAAACAGAGCAAACAAATGTATCAGGATCTTTCTCAGAGAAACAGGTTGGATTTACTGTGGAGTTGTTGGTGGACTCACCTGAAAGAGATTAGGAGGAACTTGTTTCTTTGCTAGGTGAGTCTGGACATGGTCGACTGCTTTCTTGGAGAAGGGCTGTGAGAAAGGAAGGTAGATTAGGTGACATTTGTGATAAGAGAGGTCAAAACACTAAAACAACATGAACAGTTTCCTCTGGATAAACGTCAGGCATGGACATGAACCTGCTCAGCGTTCATGGTTATCACAACAGAAACACTGTGACAAAAGCACAGCGGCCTGGAGTGTCCTGTAGGCCATTGTGTTGGTGCATTCAGGCTTCCTGTTTCTGAAAAACTACGGCTGGAGACTGACGGAGGCTAATGGCACTCCTGTGTTCTCAACAGAAAACATCTGAATGGAGTCTGTGGATCTTCAGTGCACAATAAAAACACATCGCCAGCAGCAATGCATTTCCCTGAACGCATCATAGTAGAGATTACTATTATAAAGAACTACAATATTACTATTTTTTTGTATGAACGAATACACTTTTTGTGCACATATACAATTTATATTTATAGTCTTTTACTAGAAATGATATACACACACATCTACACTACCTGACAAAAGTCTTGTGGTGGATCCCAGTTGTAAGAACAACAGATAATAACTTGGTTGATTATTTGGTTGATTATTTTCCCTGTGAATCATCTGTTGAACTGCATCTCAATCATCACAAATACTGCAGAAGACCTACTGGAACCAGCATGAACCCAAGATACCCACAGAAATCAGTCAAGTTTGGTGAAGGAGAAATCATGGTTTGGGGTTACATTCGGTATGGGTGCGTGTGAGAGATCTGCAGAGTGGATGATCAACATCAACAGCCTGAGGTATCAAGACATTTGTGCTGCTCATTACATTACAAACCACAGGAGAGGGACAATTCTCCAGCAGGATAGCGCTCCTTCTTATACTTCAGCCTCCACATCAAAGCTCCTGAAAGCAAAGAAGGTCAAGGTGCTCCAGGATTGGCCAGCCAAGTCACCAGACATGAACATTATTGAGCATGTCTGGGGTCAGATGAAAGAGGAGGCACTGAAGATGAATCCAAAGGATCTTGATGAACTCTGGGAGTCCTGCAGGAATGCTTTCTTTGCCATTTCAGATGACTTTATTAATCAGTGATTTGAGTCATTCAGAGATGTATGGATGCAGTCCTCCAAGCTCATGATGGAGTCAGACACAATATTCATTCTGTTGTCACTGCAGCATGACTTTATATTCTATACTGGACATTACTGAAGGTTCAGTGATGAGACTTTTGTATAAGCAAAGTCAGATCTTACTGTCCTAATAAAATCATTCAAAATCAGGGCAAGGTAAAAATCAAGGTAAAATAAGCGTAATCTAGAGGCCTTTGCCTTTCATATAAGCCACGTCTGATACCACATGATCAACTAGTCAAGTAAAGTTATTATTTATTGTTCCTAAAACTTGGATAGGAGACAAGACGTTTGTCAGGAAGTGTAGATAAGAGTCACACTTTAAATAAATGTCTAAGCAAAGTCAGACTTTACTGTCCTAATGAAATCACTCAAAATTAAGACATGATCATATTTTATTGTGGTCAAATAAGCGTCATCTAGAGGCCTTTACCTTTCATATAAGACACTTCTGATACCAAATTATCAACTAGAAGTCGAGTTATTATTTGTTGTTCCCAAAACTTGGATATGTGACAAGACTTTTGTCAGGTAGTGTATCAATCAATCAATTAATCAATCAATCAATCAATCAATCAATCCATCTATTTATCCATCCATCGGTATAAACATACAATATTGGTATAAATATAAATATATTTATAATGGCATAAGGTATAAATATAATTTCACACTATTATATATATATATATATATATATATATATATATATATAT
>CAIGQZ010001492.1:31452662-31465533 GCA_903798205.1 Danio tinwini | reverse complement strand
ATGTATTTATGTAAATAGCAATTATCAGCAGTTAAGGGTTGCACAGCAGTACTACTTTTTTACAGAAACATCCCTGACAATGCTGAATTAATTATTTCATCTATATAGCATGTACTTGCACCAATAAAATAAACTCAATGCACTTACTGTGTTCATAATGTATTGCAGAACACTTGTGGTGCTCTTGATGGTTAGTTTAGGAATAGGTTTGGTGGCATGTGTAGGTTTAAGAGTAGGTTAAGGTATAAGGGGTGGTCAATAGTGTAATTATAAATATACTTACAGAAATTAATTACAGATGTTATTACATGCAGGTATTTAAAGAGCCCCTATTATGGGCTTTTGAGAATAACCTTCCATGTAGTGTGTAACACAGCTCTAAGTGAAGTGAAATATCCAGCTGAGGCTTAAATCTGAAAGTGGACAGTGTTTAACACTATTGATTCATTTATAAAAGAGTCGACTCCTAGTACTTTAAATGAATCGTCTTGATATCGAGCCTTTAGCCGTTTCGGCGCAGCGTGGATACAAAACTTAAGCCCCGCACAGTTGTTGCAAGCGCAAACCCGGGAAAATCTAAACCTTCGGTCCCGCCCACTAACACAGTACACAAAGAGAAAAAGGCTGGACACACACTGTAGCAGACGCCGGTGGAATCAACACTGTGCTCAGCTGGATTTTACTGGAAGTGTGAGGGGAAAGTTAGTGCTACTTTCTCTACCCAAAGATGAAACTGTAAAGAGTCAGGGGTTGAGGTTTATTTTTGCAAAAATACCTCAGCATTATACCCCAGCCTTGTGCAGTTCGAGTGCTTCTGCAATCTACACGCATACAACGCAGAATTCATCGGCCGTTTATTAAAAGAAAAATCGGGAAAAAATATTGATGTAAGGGACTATGTCAGAACATGGAGCAGTGCATCATGGATCAGTTTCTTCCTCCTTTTAACAAGTGTAAGTAAGTGCGATTAAAATGGTTGCCTCCTTGTTTTTTCTAACTTGCAAATTATGTATTTAATTGTGTTTTGTTACTTGTAACCGCGTGTACTGTATCTGGTTAACTCTTTATATTCTGATATCGCGTCTAATGCCACGTTGAAAACGCGACGTGTGCCGGATTTAAAAGCATTTGTGAGCCTGCGATCCATTGCCGTTTGACGTTGCTATGGTCAGCTGTTCTTTCATACTTGCAGCAGTCAAGTTTCAAAATCAAACTGCACACACATACCTGCCAACATCTGTCCCTGAAAATCCAAGAGACCAAGGGGGGGGGGGGGGGGGGGGTGGGTTCGGGGTGAGGTGTCTAAATAACACTCAGGGCTGGAGCAAGCTGAACTGGCGCTCTAGGCAAACGGCAATCACGCCGCCCTCAACCCAAAAGTGAAAAAGTTACCAGTTTGCAGTTGAAAGTGAGGACAGAGGGGGATCGTGGACACCGCCCTCACTATTCTATGGACGCGTTGGCCCTGATAACACTGGTGAGAACTGTGAACTATACTGTGTACTATGGTGTTAGTAGCTAATGTGAAGTTGTTTCTTTAATATGCATTCTTTGTATTCTGTTTTTGAATGTTTCTGCTAAGGACTTTTACTTTGGTGTTGTGTCCTCTGAGGAGGAGGATAATGTGTGTGTTAGGGCTTTGCAAAAATATCGATACATCTAACTATCGCGATAATTTCTTTTACGATAGTGTATCGATAGTCCAACCTCAAGTATCGATTCAAGTTGTGCCAAACGACCTCCTCCTCTGCTCCTGTAGATGTCGCTAACTCGCGATCAACAAAACGGCAAGTAGTATGGTATCAGAAGTAAGCAAGAGTGAGCATGGCGGAAACATAAAGATGCCTCCAGCTTTTAGAGCTGACGTGTGGCCGCACTTTGGTTTTAACGCTATTAGGGTTGGGTCGATAGACGAAGCCATCGTCCATCGCCGATGTCCTATAGACATCACGATGCTGAGGCGGCATCACCGATCCTCCGCCCCCGTTGCAAACCAGCTCGTGAAAAATACACACTTAGGCCCCATTTACACTGATACTTCTAATTTTGCCATCGTCCATCACGATTTTCACATTAGACATCAAATGATGCCAAATTGGTCAACATCGCCCAACCCTAAACGCTATACCAGGGAGTACTGAATGACAAAAAATGCCATTTGTAAGCTTTGCTATACATAGTTCTCTGTTCAATCACACTGTGCAGTTCTAATGAATTGGAATAGATGGAACATAATTTGTAATTGGAATTTTAATTTGTCTGCCGACTTTATCAAGATGTCAATATAATGTGACACACATACTAATACAAACTATTGCAATATAACACAATATCTATTGTATCGCAATATATCGTGATATATTGTATTGTGATATGTATCATATCGTGAGGCCCTTGTCAATACACAGCCCTAGTGTGTGTGTGTGTATAGGGAAAAAAAGAGCAGGTAGAGTGTGACGGGCTAGTTAGTCAGCAGTATTTTCTAGATTAAAGACCTATCTTTTTAGCAAAGCATACACTCAGTGCATCACTTAGCGGTATGACGCATGATGTGCCCCACACAAGATTTTGCTTCTTGTTTTTTATACACTATGAACAGCAGCTACGCTAATTATTCTCTTTATTCTGTATTTCCACCTGGGGGTACTCATCCCGAGACCCTCAGACTATGCAGCGCCACTGATGCGATCCAAGACCAGCGACGAGATGATCCCAAGGTTTTCATAATCCTGGACCAGGCCGTATCCTGAGCAGCTGCTGTGGTGGTCATGGAAGAGTGGAGAGCATGAGACTGATTCCTGTGACGCTCCAAGGACAGACGAGTCTTTGCTGAGGTCCAGCTTCCTGCGCCTAGACTGCAGCTCTGCACAAGACGTTTGGCCATAGGAGAAATGGTCATGCCCAACTGAGCCTGGTTTCTCTCCAGGTTTTTTTAATTCTTCACTTTCGCCAATTGGTGAAGTTTTTTCCTCGCCGCTGTCGCCACTGGCTTGCATGGTTCAGGATCTGTAGAGCTGCGCATTGATGGATTTACTCTTCAGTGTTTGGACTCTCAGTAGTGATTATTAACCCACACTGAACTGAGCTAAACTGAACTGAATCTCTGAAAACTGAACTGACACTGTTTACATTCACTATATTCTTCTATGTGAAGCTGCTTTGACACAATCTACATTGTAAAAGCGCTCTACAAATAAAGACGAATTGAATATTTTCAAGTCCATCGTCTGTATTTACATTCACCCACTGGCAGCCAAAATCCACTAATATGATGCGTGTATGCACTCTGACTACTTCTCTATATTGTTGATAAGCTGTGCTGGGCATTTCACTCTGTCTCGTGCTGAACGCTGTCGACCAATCGCAACAGGCTGTCAACAGTCCAATCAGTGCAGATTAGCTTCGCGCTAAGGAGGGGTTTGTAAACAATTGAATCACTGAACGATTCATATAGGAGTCGCTGTGATAATTAGGTAAAAATAAATGCAGATTATAAGACCATGAAAGTGTTTTTGACCTTGCATGCATATTAGACTGTTGTTGGAGACCCTTACAACCAAAATATGACCCTATTTAATGTATAATAAGGGCTCTTTAATCATTCACAAGTACAATGTAAAAACGTATATTAAGAACATCTTAATAAGTTAAGTACAGCCACTTAATATAATGTTCAATTCTAGTTTGTTTGTATAGCTCTTCACAATAATTTGAGTTTCTAAGCAGCTTCACTAAAGGTGCAGATCACCCCACATCACCATGTTATTATATATAACAATAGTTAACCTGCAGATTTATAGTATATAGGTGATGTCTGTGTGTATGTTTAATGAAGTGCATTTGTGTAGTGTGTGTTGTCCTCGAAATATGCTGTTCTTCAATATACAGTGAAACCACATTGTTTCGTATCCACCTTCACTATTAAATAACTCAATCACCTTTGTGAAAAAAAAATAACACCGTGAATAGAAAAGTTCTAGGGATGATGGTAACTGTGGCCTGTTTTTCTTACGTGTGAACATGAAAGCAGCTCCTTCATTATGTAGACGTCATAAATCTGTCGACTGCGAGTTAGCCTCTCCTCTTCTGAATCCAACTTCTCGTACTCTTTAATCTGAAGGGCACAAAACAGGATTAGCGCGATTATCTCAGACACAATCCCATGCTCTTTAATAGGACACACTGACTGTGTTATTCTGGCCAAGCAGAACAAAACTACTAGAGTGAGTAGGTCAGGTCAAACACACACAACCTGGAAACTATTAAGCAGAAAACACACACTATTGCCAGCAGTGTTGGAGAAGTTACTTATTAATTACATCTTTAAAATTAAATCAAAAAGCACAAAGTCTTAAGGTGCACAGATATAGCTTTGACAACAGGCAACAATACATTAAGACAGTAAGAATTATGCATTTTCTTTGATGATATAAAATGTTAGGATATTAAGTAGAGGTGTGACGAGATTCTTTCCCCACAAACGAGACACGAGATTGGGTTCATGAGAACGAGACGAGATTTTTACACTATTTTTAATAAATGATGAAATACATGAATGGAAAATATTTTATTCAACTGAAAAAAGGCTTTTTTAAATCAACTTGTAATGAAAGTTATTTTACATTTATTGTAATGAATCATATGCAGTAAAGGACATGCAAACACTGCTAAATATTTGCTAATATATGATTAAAAAAATAGATTTTTATTCAACTGAAAAATGAAAAGAACTAAATAAAAATCACAAAATGCAAAACAATTTAGGTGTTTTTTTAAATCAACTTGTAATGAATGTTGTTTTACATTTATTTTAATGAATTATGCCATAAATGACATGCAAAATTGCTAAATATTTTGCTGTACACTCAATTTCGAATCAAACTCTTTTCCACAAATTTTGGCGTCAGCTTCCGTGTTTTTTCTAATCAGCATAAACGCGTGTTTGGTGATGATGATGATGACGACGGGTGTGTGTGTTTCCAGGAGTTCATTGTGTGTGTCTTGTGGTCCTTTACTGACTCGATGGGTGCAGAAAATAGTGTCAAACAGCCGTGTGTGTATGGCTTATTATGTCGCAAAATGCAGCTAAAAGTCCTACACAGCGATAATACTTTGATTACCGTGTTTACATGTCTGTACTGCACTTCAATAATATGACTGAAATAGGAATACTCCACGTCAAACTCAATTTGTGTTTACGACGATTATGGCTTTAAGGATATCTAAAGTGCTATTCCATAGCATGGTATGAGCCGTGATTAATGTGTGTGGCTGTTGTAGCAGTCTCTGCGTTTGGACGCTGCAACCCTTGAACTCTAAGCGGTTACGTCACACTTACCGCCCAAACAAACGAGTGATGCGCAACTCCGCCCCATTAACAAATAATTTGGAATAATAAAACTGTCAGATATAAGAACAAATCAATTTTCCTTGATAAGTGGGTTAAAAAATATATTTTATTGGTCTCACAATTATTAAATGATAAAGGATATTTACTGACTTATACTACATTTTTAGAGAAGTTTAGTTTTCCAGTGCCTCCACGAGATTATAGTATTGTAATTGGTGCAGTACCAGCAGGCCTGGCGAGGCTTTTGCAGGGTTACAGTGAACCAAATAAACTAACAGTTTTTAAGAGATTTTATTAGATGGTATTGATATCAAAGATAGAAAATGTAATAATACATTTCTTAGAAGTTTGATTCATTGTCCTGCAACTTTTAGACATAAGTACTTTTGGAATAACTAATTAGAAAATATCAATTGGAGCTTGATCTGGACTTATAACAACAAATATTGTGTCACTAATAAAGTCAGTGAAATTTACTTTAAAATCATACATAAAATATATCCAACCAGTTTCTTAAGAGGTATAAAATTGATCTTTCTGAATTGTGTGTTGTTTGCAGAATGGATGTTGAGACTGTTATGCATTTGTTCTTTGATTGTATGTATGTTAAATATTTCTGGTTTGATGTTAAATGTCTATTTAATATATTGAGTGGTCATAGAATTAGTATTAAGAAAAGAGATGTCATATTTTACATAGATAAAAAAGATATTGATAAGAATCTCCTGTTTATGTTAAATCTTTTAATATTATTAGGCAAGTTTCATATACACAAGTGTAAATAGTCAGAGAGGAAGCCTAACATCTTTCATTTCAAAGCTGATTTAAAAATTTATTTTGAAACTCTTAAAGGACTTTCAAGTCGCAAAGCGACCAGAACTGTGAATATACTTCAAAAGCTAAACTCCTCTTCCCTATGGTAAACTGTTATGTATACCCGCTCTTGTTTTTTATTAGTTTTTTTTCTTCTTTCTCTTCTCTTTTCTTTTTGTTACTTTGTTTAAAAAAAATGAAGCATTTATTTTATTTATTTATTTATTTTTTACTAAAGCTTTGTACTGATTTGTTTTTGTACTGATTTGTTTTTCCACATTGTACTGTAATGTGGAAAAATGTAAGCATTGCATTCCTCATTTTTTGTATGCTATTGTTCTTATTATGCAATAAAAAATATATATAAAAAAGTGATGCGCAACTCCGAGGCCAGTCTGCATTGCTAGGTGTGTGCAAAGCACTTGATATCCGGTTCAATTCCAATCCGGTGTCCAATATTCAATGCTAAATTCACCCTCACGCTCCATCATAACATCACGAGACAACTTTTCACCTCGACGAGAAATCTCGTCACGATTTAGTCTCGTGAGATCTCGTAGATCACCCTCAATATTAAGGAAAGATCATGTTCCATTAAGACATTTTGAAAATGTCCTACAATAAATATAATTAAACATCATTTTTGATTAGTAATATGCATTGCTAAGAACTTAATTATGGCCATTTTCTCAATATATTGATTATTTCTGAACTTTTAGATTTCAAATATTAAAGTAGTAAAAAAGGTACGCTTATAACTGGTTTTGTGTTCACAATTGAATTTCTTAATAAAAGATTACTTTATTCAGTACTACTTTTGGGGATGCACCGATCCCGATACTTGGATCGGATATCGATTAGATATCGCATATTTTTGCTGGATCGGGAATCGGCCAGCTGGTACCGACCCAAATCCGATCTTGCGCATGCGCTGTATTCTGTGTAATTTATAAGCCAACAAAAGCCATGAAGAAAGCTTATTATAAGGCACTAGAAAGTTGTCAAGCAGACCTACTATATCATAAATGTTTTGAAGCCATTCTATAGTTTAATGTGAAGTACAGATGAATATTCACGTGGTTAAATTTATGTTCACTTCAGCGCTTCCCGCCGCTGTGCCTGTCAATCATTCTCCATTCATTCACAATTCAAGCTGCGTGTCGCGTTTATGAAAGCACGAAAAACTTTCTTCAATACTATTTGTTCCTATTAGTTTAAATAATCAGTGGAGAAATGCATTTAGTTTTGCATTAAATGGGTTCATTTTGACGTGCAACATAGAGACCATTGCTGTTTCTAAATCACGCGCTGTGTCTGTTAGATCAGCAGATCGCATTCACAACACTGGAGTATGGTTAGGCTATTACCTACGCTTCACACAAAAAGTAGGCCTACCTGAAACTTTAAATTAGAAAAGGCTCAATAATACATTAAACATCCTCGACGCACTGATGTCTCCCCTTTGTGCTGCTGTTTTAGAAGTGTCCGTATACCGGAGGGCTCTGCGCTGTGTCTCAGTGATGCAAGCGCTTCATTCAGGCACCGGCTGTGCAGACACAACATGCGCCGCTCCGTAAGATTATTCTTATAATAGGCTAATGTTTATATATTAGTATAAGTTTTACATATAAGTTTATGTTCTTACGTTGCTCTTGCGAATGTTTGTTCATTCTTATGTTTGTGCCACGAAAAGTTTGTAACGCCTGGCTCATTGTGGTTTAGTTGATTAAATTATTAAAAGTGAAACTGACGGCACGGCGCATATGAATTGTTATTAACAGAAAATGATTTAGCCTAATATAGGCTACTCTGAAACTGTGAATATTTCACTGTTATTTTATATATATTATCATTTTATTTAACAGACCAGTTTAGGTCTGTTAAATGAGCTGACCTTGTTTTGAACTTCACCTCAAATATTCTTGTTTATTTTGTAGATAACTGACCAACAAAAAAATGTATAATCACCAACAAATTATACCAAACTAAATTCATTTCAAAAAGATCATTTTTAAGACAAAAAATAACTTTTCAGACATGCTTTCAGTTTCTCCATCTCATGCGGTGAGTTCAGGCGAGGGAAAGTTAAGTAAAACTGGCCTCAGATGGTTTAGTTTAGTCTGCTTCAAACCTGTGGGAAAATATCAGGCTTTGCTAAAAGGCCGATTATTTTATCAACGATTAGAGTCAATAGTGGTAGCCTATTACAGATTTCAAAGAAAAATCTTTATATTGAAAGGGAACATAAGCTGGACCACAACAGATCAGTGTCATAATGAATGCTCAAATAATGTAGCCCATAGTTTACAACAAGCATTATGTTTAGTTAGTTTGTGCCATCTGTCATATACAGTAGGCTTATAGGTCTGTTATTTTTACTAAAGAATATATATTATTTGAGTTTATCACCAGAACTATAGAAACTGTATTATGTTAATAAAAATAAATTAAAAAAGCAGCACAATATCAGGATCGGATCTGTATCGGTCTATACTCTGAATTTTTGTATCGAGATTGGATTGGTTTCCAAAAAATGGTATCCGTGCGTCCCTACTTAAAATCCATTTAAATCTCACCAAGCAGAAAGATTTCACATGAAATTACTCTTTAAATTTAAGTCTAAAGTGGCCCTTTAGCTTCATAAATTGTTTTAAAACTTAAGTACTTTAACAAGAAACATAACATCACTCTGTAAATTAGTTAAATATATGTCTCAAAATACAAAGTTCCATTATTTTTTAATTCATTGTTTATTAAAATTGTCTAATAAGCATAAAAAATAGATCTATTTAGCAAAATATCTAAACAAAACTAAAATACAATTACTCTGCTTCTCTGAATTTGTTAATTAACAGCAATCAAACTAACCAAGAAACAAACAGTAATCCTTACTTCAAATTACTTGTACAGTGAGAATGGATTGCAGTAACTATGTATTACTATATAACTTCATAACCATGACCAGACGGAAAATCTGTGAATCTTTTTTTTTTCTTATTTTTGCACAGAATTTCATTTATTTTATTTAAGCTAGGGCTGGCCTAAAATCAAAATCTCAATTAATTTTAACTCGATTATGATTAATGAACGATTATTTAATTAATTAATTTTATTTTTTGCCCTCATAGTTCACTGACTGGTTTTGTGCAGTAAACATGCTCATATATTAGTGAGGGATTTTTGAATGAAGGCTGCATTGCTTGATTTTAAAATAATTAAAGGAAATACACACTATCTACTATCTATGATAATTTATTGAACATAAACGTTGAACATCTTCAAATAAATCACATATTGGCTAAAACCAAGTTACTTTTTTCCCTTATAAAAAAGTTAAAATAAACATTTTAAACCTGCAATTTTGGAAAGTTTTTCATATTAAAAGTAGAAAACAAACAGCGTCTCTTCTAAATAAAATAACATTTCAACTCTTCTGTAAATGTAAATAATAATTTTAATGTAATGGAAAATATGCCGTCTCGTGCAATCTTTGGTGCAGGTTTAATGTAGTGCAAATTAAGGCTCAAGAATTGGTCCATCATCCTATTTGACCAGGGGTCAGATGTGGCTGCAAAGTGGCAGAAGTATAAATCAGCTTCAGCCTTAAACAGATCGGCGTCACGTGACTCCACACATGGTAGGGAAAGAATCGACCTGGAAAATGTGATTGATTATAGGTTCTAAATGTCAACTTTGATTACTTTTCGATTAATCGCCAGGCCCTAATTTATGCAGAAAAATTTAGAGTGTGAAAAAACACTTTTTATTTATGTTTTACAATTAAAATCCAATTAGAACCACTCAATTGGTAAACAAAACAACAGCAGCTCTCTCATATAACATCCATTAAAAAACAGGAAATATTATTTTACAAACTGCACTTTACATAAATTATGGAAATATTTGCATATTATTCAACAATACTAAAATTAATATCAAATCTGAAAAAAAAACAAAAAAACAGTTGTAGCTCAAAACTTTGAGAGCGCATATCCCATGTCTTCTCATTACATCCAATCGCCATAAAGACTGTTAGAATGCTAGCAAAGTAAAACCAATTTTACCTCCTCATAAAACTTGAGCTGCGGAACGGCCTCGTCGATCTCGTTCATGCAGAAATCCTTGAAGAGGAGGAAACCTGGAGGAAACAACAGGAGGAAGGAGAATGGAGTTAGATAAGGTGCCAAGAAGATCCACTAAAGGAGAGATCTGACCTTTTAAGAAAACGCCTTATATACAGTTGAAGTCAGAATTATGAGCCCTCCTGAATTATCAGCTCCCCTGTATATTATTCTGTTTAATGGAGAGAAGATTTCAACACATTTCTAATCATAATAGTTTTAATAACTCATTTCTAATAACTCATTTTCTAGATTTCTTTTCTCTTTGCCATGATGACAGCACATAATATTAGACCTAGATATTCTTCAAGACACTAGTATTCAGCTTAAAGTGACATTTAAAGGCTTAACTAGGGTAATTAGGGTAAAGTAAGGGTAATTAGGCAAGTCATTGTATAACAGAGGTTTGTTCTAGAGACAATCTAAAACAAATATTGCTTAAAAAGGGATACTAATATTGACCTTAAAATGGCTTTAAAACTATAAAAAAATGCTTTTATTCTAGCCGAATTAAAACAAATAAAACTTTCTCCAGAAGAAAGAATATTAGAGGAAATACTGTGAACAATTCCTGAATCTGTTCAACATCATTTGGGAAATAATTGAAAAATTCATAAGAGGGTGAATAACTCTGACTTCTATAAAACAATATAAACAAACGCATTAACGAGGCTTGTTGAAGTTCTTGAAAGGCGTTCATGCCAAAGTAAACTAAAGTATAAATGAGAGGAAAAACAATAAAGAGACGGCTCAAACAACAGCTGAACCACCATGAATAAACAACACGATTTACTTTGAAGGTGGAAACAATGTTGGCATAACCAAATCAACATCACGAGCTGAAGAAACACCACAAGGCAGATAAAAGATAACACTTTATCTGTAATCATGGTGAACATTCAGTCTAGGAATGAAAGATTTTCCTAGGCTGAAATATTATTATTTGTATAGTATATTACATTTTTTATTTATACCACGGAGATGTTGAATGCTTGATTCTAATTGAAGGTTCATTTTTTAGGTGTTTATTATTTTCAGATAAACGCAGAGAAAAAATAGTTCCATCAGGTTGAGTGCATCCATATCACTACGCTGAATGATTTCAGTTATTTCACAGCTAGTTGCTAATGGTCTAATCTGATTCAATGATCTATGCTAAGCTAAGCTAAAAGTACCCCTATCAGACCTGGTAATATTTTTGTTGATACTTGGTTCTGATTGGCTGATCACGGTTTATATTTAAGGTGTGCTGTTATTTTCAGATAAATGCACAGCTAAAGTAGTTCCGGCAGGTTTTGAGTGCATTACAGCTCTATATCACTATGCTGAATGATTTCAGTGATTTCACAGCTAATGGTCTAATCTATGTCAATGATCTATGCTAAGCTAAGCTAAAAGTGCTCTCATCACACCTGGTTATATTTCTGTCGATACTTGATTCTGATTGGCTGATGAAGGTTAATTTTAAAGGTGTTTGGTTATTTTCAGATAAACACACAGCAAATACAACAAAGTAGTTCCGGCAGGTTTTGAGTGCATAACAGCTCCATATTACTTTGCTGAATGATCAGTCAAAACATCTAAACACAACAGAAGGCTTTGGAAGAAACTAGTGCTACACACAGGACAAAAACCTGACAAATAAACTCTCAAATATAGCATATCAACAGTGGAGGCCAGAGGAAAAGCGCAACAATGCATTCTGCATGTTGAATTATTAGATAATAATGCCCCCTCCTGAAGTGTAACAGCCACTCTGCTTCATATCATACGCACAACATCACCTCAGGTGTGCAATATTATCTAATAATCTATCATCAATCATTGGAAGTTAATTGATAATCTATGATTTTGTTGAAGCCTTTGTTTGCATTATTACATCTTTTTTTAAATAATCTTATTTTAAAACTGAACTTATGGAGAAAAACTAACTCAGCCATGATGATGATGATGTACAGAAAATTCCACCAATCAGCAAATCATCCTTTAAATGCTCTTTAGCTCCACCCCTGATGTGATCGAGTCTTATATCTCAACACAGTTGCATATCTTGCAAAAGAATTAAATCGCAAAACTTTATAGAAACAATCAACAACATTAAATTAGTAGTTTATTTCTAAATTATTATTTTTTTTTATTTATAAGATTTATTTATTCGATTTTTGTGACCGTTAAACAAACAAAGATAAAAGAGAAAATAAGATTGGATTCAGCTTTATTGTCATCACACATCCAACGAAATGCAGTTTAGGTCTAACCAGGAGTGCAATAGCAGCAAGTGTAGGATTTCGGTATAAGTTATAAAGTGCAGTTATAGAAAAACTATGGTGATATTTTCAAATGGATGTACTATCAACATTATATACAGGTTGTGTAAGCGATGAACAGAGATTATCAATATATGAATATAGGTACAGGTTGTTATTAATAATCAGAAGTGTGCAGATCGATATGAACATAATTACAAATGTTTATGTACAGTGTACAATTCAAATTAATTAGTGCAATGAATATGTGCAAATATTAAATAGTGGAATATAAGTTATGAGGAGAATGTGGGGGGTGTATGAGGGGAGCAAAAAAAAAA